>JAEAOA010001703.1:0-125000 GCA_016746295.1 Potamilus streckersoni
TAGCAAAATTAGACATTGTAAATAATAATAATAATGTCGCAAGAGATTCAACTACTTCAGCGGATAGCAGAAAATACCACTCCGCGGAAAACAAGTATGATATCAATATCGTCAACAAACCCTAAATTCAGTGTGAATTTTCCTTCACCTGTTTCAGTAAAGGAAATCGCGTTGGCAAAATTACGAGTGTATCATAGTTGGCCTAATATCAGATCGGTTCCATTTGGTGGTCAGAGACCTAGTAATTCTCTGGTATTTGCATATAGGAATAAAAAAGATGACACTCCAGATTGGAACGTTGTTTCAATACCAACTGGGTCCTATCAAATTGAGCAAATTAATAATGAATTACAACGTAGAATAAAATCCATTACTAAAAAAGAATCAAAAATTGCGATAACAGTTCATGAACCAAGACTATCATCTACAATTGAAATAGGCTCTCCTGGGTATGTTGTAGATATTTATAACAGTTCAATAAGAACAGTATTAGGATGGCCCGAAGATCCACCTAGAAGTGCTGGTAATTCCACGCCCGAGCCTGTAAAATCTGATTACGTCACTGATGAAATAGGACCTGAAAATCCATCAAAAACTTATAAAAAATTCGAGGATATAAACTTTACAAAACGATATCGATATAAGAATCAATATGGTGAAGATGTGTGGAGAATTCCATTTTTTAATGATTATATCCCACAGGAAGGTGAAATTCTGGAAATACATGAAACAAGTCCAACATTTGTAGACATTAAAGATCACATCCTTGATAGAATGAATAATGATTTTTTTGTTGCTATTACCGTCGTTAAGATCTGGCTTTCTTACACAAGCTGAGTTTACTAGTGTAGTCGCCGCGGGTAATAAAATCATCGATGACATGAAATATTTAATTCGAGGATTACTAATCTCTTCACTGATGAAAATAACCCGATTTCAAAAACTAGCTCAGCTCAAGATTATAAAAAAAAATATAAATGAAAATCCAAATTATAAATTACCAGGATATAATGTTCCCGAGTTAAAGAAAAAACTCAGAACTGCCATCGACGAAGGATTTAATAAAATTTATCAATCATGGAAAGATAGCCAGCCGAAGCCTATTATCCTCACTTATAATAATTCTCCCGACGGCGACGGTAGACATATCGCACCGAACAATGTGAATATTTCATCGGTGATCGCACTTAATTTAACGTGTGATGTAATCGAAGGAAGTTATCAAATTAATATGGAACAATCAAATCAAGCTCGACAAGGTTACATTCTTTATTCATTTTCACCAACAGCACCCCCCGGATTTTTAATTGTTGAAAATCCGACTAATCCAGTCTATATGCAATGTCAAAATGATTTACTAACTAGAATTAATTTTACACTCACCGATCAGTCAAATAATTTGATTGATCTATGTGGTGAAGTATTATCGATTAGTCTGTTTGTGAAAAGCTAACAAATATCGGTTAAATAATTTGTATTAATCAGCAGCAGGGAGGGTGAGATGACAACATATTTGCGACCGTAGATGGCAGCAATTTGAGGGTGGTTATGACAATGTATTTGCGACAACATCGCTAGGGCTCCATTTGTAAAATGGGGTCTTTAAATTTTTTTTGGTTAAAATATGAGATTTCGTAGGAAGGTTCCATTTGGCATTCTGAGGCTTTAATCAATTTTGTCGCAAAAATTTGTAGGGTTCACCCTCCCTGACGTAGATGGCAGCAATTTGAGGGTGGTTATGACAATGTATTTGCGACAAAATCGCTAAGGCTCCATTTGTAAAATTTGGCCTTTAATTTGTTTTTGGTTAAAATATGAGATTTCGTAGGAAGGCTCCATTTGGCATTCTGAGGCTTTAATCGATTTTGTCGCAAAAATTTGTAGGGTTCACCCTCCCTGCTGCTATATATATACATATATATATATATATATATATATATATATATATATATATATATATATATATATATATATATATATATATATATATATATATATATATATATATATATATAATGGTAACAAAAAGTTGTCTTATTATATATGAAGCTATAAGTAAAACATATATATATATATATATATATATATATATATATATATATATATATATATATATATATATATGTGTGTATGTGTTATAAACATTTACGTATATCTATATGCTTTGCAGCTTATAAAAATCGTTAGTAGCACAGGATTGTAATCTAATGCTATCAATTCAATATTCTGAAGGGGAACGTTAAATCACTTATTTGCAGCTGTAGGCAGAAAAAAATTATTTGATAATGGACAGTGAATGATAAGTTAGAATGCTTTTTCTATGAAAAGTGATTTTCTTCAATCTCATCATGTCTGGTAGACTATTTTAGTTCATCGTTGTTCTTGGAAATGAGACGAAGGCTTAGGTGATCGATCATATTTCTAACCCAAACAGATTAGGTAATATTGTTCGGTTTTACCAGTCTGTTCTTGCACAAACAAAATTAACTGAACTACCGGTTTTGTAGACATTTTTTTTGTTTCTGAGAAGAAAAAAATAAGGGAAACTATTTTGCCTTATTTTGGTTACGTTTTCCTCTCCCTATCTTCTACGTCATGCATTAGGTTCATATGCTCAAATGGTATATTATTTGGTAGGTCGCATTAAAGCAGGGGAAGTTATGCTTTTGTTTTCTTCACCTTTCCTGAACTGTTTTAGTGATCGGTTTGAGTTGGAGAGTTGAGAACTATGGCCTATGCGAGTTGTTTTTACCACTTCGAAAAGACTATTAGGGAAACTGCATTACCGGTAATTTCCTACACACATTAGAATTTATTCTCGTTCGTTGTTTTCATGTAAATAAAAATCATCTTCTCGAGTTTTCACGAATACATAATATTAATATAACTCATCGCTTAAAAGAATACCAGCTGTTTCTCTCCGAATATTTATAGAATGCATTCGGATGGGTTTCGAATATTTACCTGATGTATTCAGATAGGATTCAAATATTCGTCTGTTTTCTATATTTATATTTTTGTGTAATCTTTGGTACGAGCCTATGCATATATTGTTTGTATTGACTTTAAGCAAAAAAATAAAGTTTTGTCCCTGGTTGTATTTCTATTTTTTGATAGATGTTAAGCCATAATTAGGTGTTGACAAGTTAAATGCAATATATATATATATATATATATATATATATATATATATATATATATATATATATATATATATATATATATATATATATATATATATATATATATATATATATATATATATATTGAGCTTGTTGACAAGTTTGGGACAATCTCGTTGGCTGGTGGGGTTAGGTGGGTTCGTAGAAGAATTAAGTAACTTCCCATTGGATGGGTTAAGTTAGGTGGGTTCTTTAACGATGTGGGATATTTGCAAAATGTCACGTAGCAAGTAGGTCTCAAATGCGTTTTCACTCCTTATGTATGTATACAAGTAGGGGAAGCTGGATATTCTTTTCGTGGTTATTTCTTCTGTTCTTGTTGTAACACCAGTCCGTAGACATATTTAATGTTGTGCTTAGATATTTTTTGAGAGGAAACATTTGTTTTTGATTATTCATTGGAATTACAAAGTACTCATTGAAGTAAACTATTATTGTGGTACAATCGTGAATCTATTCAAAGCAGTTATTGACAATGCCTTTGTGATACATCAGAACAATTGGGAAACAAGTACATGAGAAGATTTGAAAGTCATTCGGAAAATTTGATTGTTTGGAATCGTGTAAAATCTTTATGGATTATTTTGGATTTAATTCATATAACTGTAAGTTCGTCTTAAATGTTCATGTTATAATTTTGATAATTAAATTGTTTGTTAAGTTTCACAACACTTATTGGTTTTTCTTCTCTCAGATACAAATTAGTTATAACCAGAGTCGTAACACATCGATGTCACTAAAGAATCAAATTCAATCACTTTTATTTGTCTACTTTAGTATTTATTCACACCTACCGCTACATGTCAGGCTGAATTGAAAACACCGATCTCATTCAGCTCAGTCTAATAAAATGACTTTTTTAGTGTTCTGACATCATATTAATGTATACGAATTCGGAGTGGAAGAGTGTTTACGATTCGGCTTTATAAAATTTGGCGAGAAAGATATTTCTTCTAAAGAAGTTTGATCGGCTCCCTTTTCCTGATAGGTATTTGCCATACAATTTATAAGTAGAGGGCTTTAGTGACATCTGAAACTGGTAAATTAAGTCGATACTCCGAAAATAAGTCTAGTTATAAAGGCAACGTTTGTTTACTATTCATCCGTATGTCTCTTGTTGTATCCGTTATATCTCTTGCAGAATGGCCAGACATTGGATACAGTTTTCTAGTCGGGGAGGACGGCAACGTGTATGAAGGCAGAGGCTGGGATGAAATAGGCGCTCACACATTGAACTACAATAGTGTCGGTCTAGGTGAAGTTTACCTCCATTCTATAATAATAAGGAACGTTTTTTGAAATGCTAGAATTTTTTAACATTAGCATTACTGCCATTAGTGGGTGATTCTGGCATTCTCTTTAGCTGGGTACTGGATTGCATTAAATAGATATATTTTAATCATGTATTATAACCGGATAGATCAGCTAAAAAGACTAGATAACGTTTTAATGCCAACACCTTAACACTAGATTATTATTTTATTATGACATTATGTGGTCGTAACAATAGATAGGAAAGTGGAGTTCGATAAGGTCCACGTGGGGTTTAATTTTTATTTTATTTTTATTTCCATTTATGGATTGTATCGTATATTAGTCAAGAAAAGGACAGACATTCACTGTCTATGCTTTCTACAATTAAGTAATGCTAGAGATGTAATGAGTGCAACTTTCAAATTTTCTCTGATATAAATCCTGCGTGAAGATCGATAAAGAATGTCTCATTTTTTAAACAGCTACATGAATTTTAAAAAATATTACAATATGATCTTGTGAAAATAGATGCATTTTCAGAGAAAAGACAAAAGGGTGACCAAAGTAAATGTCTTAGCAGTATTGCATGGGATTCTTCTGTTTGCATTGATCAAATAATTTACCATAAGGTAGCATCTAGTAACAGGCCAAGTTCCTGTGGAAGTGTCACCCCACTCAACGTTTCTTAAATTTGTAATCTACTGAAGTGAAGCAGAAACAATCTGGTGTGTGCAAAATACGTATTCAAAATATGTGACGAAGACACGTTTACTTTTAATTTGCTTTAGAACTTTATAGTATGTACTCTCTTGTAACCAATCTTCTTGAACTTGTAACACCGTCATTGCCCATTGGTTCTGAGAATTTACGCATCGTAACAACAAGACGCTTTGAGAGGGTTAAATGTACCATTTTGGAAATAACGTATTTTAATCGAGATAATGGGAATATCGCCCAATTCGCCTATATAAGATCAAAATTAATAGTAATTTTTGAACTGAAATGAAGCCCTATGGTGGGGAATTCCACATTAGTGTTTAATAAGTCGTACAAATATATAATATAATAATATAATATTTTTTAATAAAATGTTAATTTAAATATTTAGGAAGCTGATGCAACAAAATCGTAAGAGCATCAGTTCCAGTTTACTTCGACTGGTCATTTATGTTCTTGATTGTTTTTATTTTTCCTTTTATTTCCTTGCTGCGTATAAGCTTTGTAAATCCTGGTTGTCTATTTCAGGAATTTGCATCATCGGGGATTTCACGTCCCACGTCCCTAATAACACAACTTTAAACGCAGTGAAACAGCTGATAGCATGCGGTGTAGATAATCAAAAGATCTATAGAAGTTATATCCTCCATGGACACCGTGACGTGGGCCAAACATCGTGTCCGGGAGACAAGTTGTATGAACTCATCCGTTCATGGCCGCACTATAGTATACATAAAAATTAATTAATTAAACTGTTTACCAACGTCAGCAACTACTCTTCAATAACAGGGATACACGTGTTTTCTCTTTACAGTGAATTTAATCGTGATCCAAATGTAATTTTCAATAGAGTAAGGAAATGACTCGATTGATGCTGTAATGGATTAAAATATTTAAATTTACCTACTAAAGACAATCTTAATCCTGCCAGCAGTTCAAGAGAGTCATTTATTACCTATGCAAATGATATGAATATATAGTTCTCTTGTGATACACATACTTTACTATGCTCCAGTTTCTTCCAAACACAGTATTAGGCTACAGAAATAAGAGTTTTCTAAATAGTCCCTGAAAAGTTTTATTTTACGCAAAATTCATCAGATAATTTAGATCCCGAGAAAAACAAAGTAAAAAATTAAAAGGAACTTACAGTATTGCGAATAAAATCCCAAATAATCCTAACAATTATATATGTCAGAGTGTATAGTGTTTCACTGAATTCCAGTTGTGTACCCTGAAAAATACTGAGTAAATTTTAATCTCAGAAATCAACAAAGACTGCGAAAGATGTTCTTTTCTTGTTTTCTTCTTATTTTCTGTTTAGGAAAGCAACTCACTTCTGTTTTAATTTGGAAGGAACTTCGTTTGCCATTTCACGTCAATCGCGCATGCTCTAGGGTGTATCAGCTGCTGTTCCTTTTGAAATTGTTGTCAACAATTCTCTATACTTAACGTCATTATATGTCTTATATAGAGCAGGAATTAATTTTTTGTTTATCAAGTCCCTATTTTCCACACTTTTACTTGATCTATAACTTAATGGAATACGAAGATTTGCAACGGAAAAACCTAGTCTAACTGTAAATTAGGCAGACCTTTGAACACTTGCTACGCAATCATGTTGTTTACACCTTACAAGCATGCACAAACGTTAGCCACATAGGCATGCTGTGTACAATTTTCAGTCATGAACAAAGGTTAAGAACACACCATAAATTAAAGATGCATAGAACCACTGTATCGGAATGCTGCATATATATGCATATGTTTCTACATGTGTTTTCTTAAGTGAAAATTGTGATTGACATTTTTTCAAAGATTTTTAGATAATATTTCTCTAAGAGGAGACAAAAATAGGAGACATTTTCAACGAACTTTGCAATTTGGATTTATAAGGGTGTTAAAAGATTGCGATTCCATTATAAAGCAATCATGCGGACTAACAATAATAGATACCAACTAAACCTGAAGTTTCTTCAGGAAAGAAACAATGCATACTTGACCCGGTCACTATGTTATTTGTCTATTACCATTCATCTCAAAATTGCAAAATGTAATATTTATTTATGTGAGCAAACCAATTTAATATTGCGTTTGTGGATAACTGTCCATTATATTTTTATTGTGAATATCAAGTGTTCGAAACACATTAGTAGTGATATATATTTATCAAATATCTTATTGAATCTATGAAGCTACGTGTCTCGCGACATTACTTAGTGACGATCTGAGCTCATTAGCCTAAAACAACTAATGATGATGATGAAGGTGGGAGTCGTAGTTTGGATTAAAAATTCATTCATCCATACCTAATTAAAGAGTCATTATCGTCAAAAGTTGGTACTTCAGTTGTACTAATTATCTAATAATAACATGTTTTGAAGTCTTTTGCTTATCTTTAAACCCATACCTCACTCCCCTCCCGCGCAAAGTCACAACCCTTACCATTCTCCCAACGATACCAGTCCGTATTCACATTTAGCTTGTCCGCTTCGAGTCTGCATGGCCATTGAGTGATGGAAAGTTACATGGACCCTATCATATTGACCATTTTGAGTGGAAATGACGCAATAAAAGCAGCACAAAAACTTACAAATGGACATGACATCTTAGTGGTCAATTGGATCACTGATCCAAAATAGAAAATAGTAGTAATGTGTGGAACGTAGCAGTGCCGTGTGGAACGTAGCAGTAGCGTGTGAAACGTAGCAGTACCGTGTGGAACGTAACAATACTGTGTAGAGCGTATCAACTACATTTGGAATACCAAACTATCGAAAACGATTAAAACAAAGGCAAAACGTTTGCTTATGAATCGTTCAAACATGCATTGATGCACTGATATACTTATTTATATAGTGTTTTGTTTTTTTCCTGTATATTAATAATAAATAAAAGCTGACAAAAATGCTCCAAAACCATCTACCTCTTGTTTCTACTAATCAAGATTTCATACAATATTTTTGGGACCATCGATGGAAGCAAAAAATCGTAAATCAACATCGTTGCGCATCGAATCATGACATCTGTGACAAGCATAAACGATATATGTATCTCAGGTTTCTGATTTATTACATGTGGAAAAAAACTGATCCAGTTAAAATGCTCGTTATATAAACCTAGACATATGGTGGAAATCATTGAGAGTTCCTTACAGACTAATAAATGTCACATATCAGTTTCTGCAGTTTGGACTCTTGTCACACATTTGTGTCACGGAAAGCAATTATAACTTCTGGGAGAAATGAAGGGCTTCTGGCCAGATTTCTTCATCAAATATTAATTCAATGTCTTAAATGTAAGGTCCTTTCTATTTATTTGTTCTAGCTCGTAACGTTCTCGTTTTTTGTTGCTTCATGCAAAGTATTGTAGGCACACACAATCAACCATCGCAAGGCACGATGGGAAATAATATATTTTCACATGTGAAAATATAAGGATATATTTTTCACATGTAAAAATATATGAATAAAATAAAGGAAAATTATTTCGCAAATTAGTTTGTATATTAAACACATAAATATATGATAATTAGGATTATAAAAGATTACATTACCATTTGCGTCAAATAACAGTTTTTGAAACCGGAATGAGTTACAAAAAATCCAGAAGAGCACAACTGTATCTAGGTCTTGTAATTTTTCGGGGGCTCACCCCCAATACTTTTTGGGGTGGGGTGGGGTGAAAACATTTAGTAATCAGTTATTATATTGTACATATATAGGCCATTACATGCAATCCAGAGCGGCGCCCATGTGATGATGGCGATGAAGATTTAATCTGACATTTCCATGGCTGCATAATGCATGCTGTATAATCCGGTTCAAAGCTTGCTATCAATCAATGGACACATTATGCATACCAAGCGATATATAAAAAATAGCAACTGGCCACTATTATATTGGCAGTATCTGATCTTTTTAATTCCATATTGCCAAAAGTGTTCTATATACCACTGGAAATGTTTCATTCTGAATTAACTTATCCATGGCAACATTAAATATTGTCAAATGAATAAGCTTTACCTATTGACCACCCACCCAACCATAAGTTCTTTTATCCGCCTGTAATTTTCATTTATGACACTGGCTTTCGATACCTGTATTTATTTGTGAGCATGATGAATTATGCATGTCTTATTAAAGCCGAACAAAAATTACATTTACCATTAATACCGAAAACATTGCATAGATCTAACAATTGACATAATAATGGAAATATGAACTAACATTTTACTCTCTCTCTCTCTCTCTCTCTCTCTCTCTCTCTCTCTCTCTCTCTCTCTCTCTCTCTCTCTCTCTCTCTCTGAATTAAGAAAGTCGAGACAATAATACATTATATAATATAATAATTATTAATACAGAGACAGCAGTTGTTCTCATATTCATGATCAGGATCATAAGAGAGGAAGCTGACTATCATTTTGTCATCCATATTTTGATCGATTGTAACTATAGTAGCAATAGTAGCAGCTGCAACAGTGATTTTGTTCATCTGTATAGCTGCCGGTTCTATTGTCTGTTCACAATATTTGTTCAACTTATATAGAACATTTGATATGGTGTAGGTTTCAGCTAATCATCTGGCCACTTCATTTTCGTACACCAACTCTGATAAGACTACCTTGAACTTGGTGACATTTGCTCTGCTTAGCGAGAAAGAGATATCTTATCCTGCTATTGTCGTGCACTAATGGGCCAGTTGCGTGTCGTTTTTGTCAAGAGGATAAGACTTTAATTTTGATAACCTTTCTAATTTTCCAAGTTCATTAACTGAGATTGTTAAGCTGTCAGGGGTAAGTTTGATGATAGATTTATCTAGCATTTCTATTGATAATAACGTGATTTTAAAAGAAGCAACACTATTTAGTCTACGTCGATAATTACATGATTTTAGAAGAAACACTTTCTTGAGTTACTATTGATTATATCATTTTACGGGAAGCATGATAACCTACAGAGTAATTTATTTTTATTATTGCTTTTCTTAATCATTTTACAATTTGTTATGGTTTAAGTAAATTTCAAATGGACCTAATAAATAAATGTAAAATAGTGGATAGTGTGTGCATGTGGATGGACTGGTTGCTGTTTTTGATATGTCGTGTTCATGTTCAGCTGGTTAGATCAGCCAGTTTGGGGTTCCGTCGGAATGACTCTCTGTCTCTTGATAAAAGGATGTTAGGCTCTCAGACCCCCAAATCCCGTCATCTTATCTCGCTGTCCTCGCCCAGACTCACACGTGTGCCGTGTTATGCAAAGAGTTTTGATACCACGAACTTAGTATCCATCGTGTTGCGTGATTTAGCAATTAGCTTTGCTAGCAGCTGTTGAACTGCAATGAAATAGATCAGCTTCAATAGCTGCTGTTTCAGCTTTCAGGTAAATAACCCGTGTCATTGAAAGATGACAAAGTATTCCAGGAAACCATACTGCCTTTTTAGCGCCTCAAAAGATTTGAAAGAAAAAACATGACAAATAGATTGTCGCGATAGGATATAAATATTTATAAGCAATATGGCAGACTGCGACAAACCACAACTCGATGTAGTCAACTTTTTGGGTTTAAAAAAGAAAATAGGTAGTTTGAATCGGTGAACACCAGTGTTTTAATAATTATATTTCCAGTCACGAGAGCAACTATGGCCATAAGACAGACTTATGGTATTAACACGAATGATACCTTAGTTACTTAGCATTGTGTCCAAAGGATCAGCTTTGCTTTGGTGGCGTACTTTGTAGCGTCTTCGAAGTCAAGATTGACAAGGTCTAAATGTTCCATTTTTAAGACTCATTTCGTAATCAGTGAATTGCCACCCTTAATAAAAACGAGCACGGCACCGTCATAAAGGACTTTTCTGAGGTCATGTGTGTTACGTGGTGTAGACATCTGGTTATACAAAGTTTAATGATGAATAATGGTATATCCTTTAATAATCTGCCAAACATAGACAAGAAATACTAATCATTGGTGCCGCTTGAGATCCACCTTTCCTCCAAGTCAATGAAAGTCTCATATTTCGCTGCCCATGGAGGAATTATAATATCGATATATCCAAAATTTTAAACCCAGGAGATTATCGCAGCGGCTAAACAGCGGCACATGAAAGTACGAGCGCAAATTATACTTGGTGTATGGTGTTGACACAATGTTATACCAATGGATACAAGTGTAGGTGAACAGGACCAATGTCAACTATGATAACCGTCCCCAACACAAACACTGACCACATATCTAGCTTATCCTATATTATGTCAGCAAATACTCAAATTCATGAAAATGATGAACAAGAATATCGCAATAGACATGCATTTCGGTTATAATGAACCCTGCTGCACAGCAACGAAATAATAGCTCTCGGAAATTGACGAAAAATCTCGCTAGGAATTTGGTCTGCATATGTTTCTATTACTTGTAATTTGGATCCATCTGAAAAAGACTGCATAGCTTATACTTTCGCTGCTCCCTGTCGGAACGACATACAAAGAACAACTGCCACCGCCGTATTGTTAGTACCCCATTGAAATGGGCAGAAATCTGTCCCTGGGTATAGTGAGGAACCGTCATATACTTAATCCCTCACCGATTGATAAATTGGACAGTGGCATCATTTTCCAACTGAATTACCTTGAAGGCATGCAAAAGGTCGCAATGTCAGGTTGAACCTTTATACGGAAATACATAAACTATATACCGAGCTAAGCTTAGTGCCGATTTTATTGTTGAGATGTATTCACCTCTGCTTAGATATTACCAGGAAATTATTGCCAATAAAGTAAAACAACCATCCCTTTTCCACTGAAAGGTAGGTTAGCTAGGCCCCGGTGAATACCCATAATGGGATGTAATCTCACATATACGAGATACGCCGTGGAAGAACAAGAATTCAGATGATAATCAAAATATAAACTTTTTATGAAGAAAAAGATGATATTTAATAGTAACAAATTATTGTTAATGCTTGTTAATTGAAATTTTGCTTCTTTAGAAGTTTTGTTCGCTTGGGAAATATAAACTGTTGGAAACCATTACCTTCGAAGCCGGCCATCCACGTAATTACCCAATAAACGTACATAGTAGCATGATGAGCTTAACTGCGACGAAATTATAATGGTTGTTGATGTATGCGTGTTATGACAAGTATGGATAAAAACATTAAATGAGGACGAAAATTTTAATTAGTCCTATCAGCAGTGTATATTAGTGCAAGGTCTCCGTTCAATCTTTACACTCTTTATTTCAGATGTTTTCGCGGCTTTTCGTGTATTTTGCTTTGGTAGCATGGATGGAAAAGACATTTGCCGATAATCAAAGCAAAAGAGCAGGCAAGTCAAACACTTTAAGTTTCTCAATAAAGCTGATACATGTTGCATTAAACAGAGTGTTCATCAAAACTGAAAATGGCACTTTTGTATATAATATATTTGATTATTCATGATTGTTGTAGACCTTCATGAATGTTAGGAGTTCTATCTAGAACCACGTTTATTGGAGTGTCGTCTGTTTTAGGGTTTTTTGTATTGCCTGTTGTTTCTGTGCAGGCCTATGAGCGAGTGAAAATCCCTATTGTAGTCAATGCAGACATAACGGGGAGTCTGAGTTGCTTGGGTTGCTGCTGAACTCTTCTTTTTCACAAGTTTCTCTGCGGCCGGCTGATCTCTCCTCACTTCAGTGACTGCTATACACTTGCTTACCGTTAGTCTCCAGGTGTCTCATTACTCGGCTTGCAGTTCTCAGCTATCGGGTAAAATTTCACATGCATTCATATCCCTCTTGCACACATCCTTGAAGCGGAGTGAGGGGCGGCCGACTCTTCTGGTCAGCTGTCCATATAGGTTGTCATTTGGCAGCCTCCCATTCCCCATGCGTTGGTCATATCCGAGCCGTCGAAGGCGGTGTTTGCTCAGCAAGAAGTACATGCTGGGGATACTTGCATGCTGAAAGATCTCAGTGTGTGTGACGTAGTCTTGCCAGCTGATTTTCAGGATGCGTTTTAGGCACCGAATATTGAAGAAGTTGATTTGATGTTCTTGCCTCACGTCGGTACTTCAGGTCCCACTATCATAAAGGAGGGTGCTGAGAACACAGGCCCGGTAGACTTGATTCCTGGTGTACGCTGTCAGCGCGCTGATTTCCCACATCCTCTTCGTTAGTCGGGCCATGATGGTGTTTGCCTTCCAAGCCTTTTCTCCGGGTCCACATCAAGTGAAAGATTGTTGCTGTTAGTTGAGCCCAGATAAGTAAAATTGTCGACTATTTCCGGGGTGACACCGTAAATTTTATTGGAGGCGGCAGTGGCGACATCTTACGCGCTGAAGTTTGTCTTTTAGGCTTTTGGTGAGCCGGAACTGCTTGCATTTGCATGCATCAGCGAAACGGTCTGGAAGGCATACTCTGTGTGGTCACAAGAGCCACGTCGTTAACAAAGAGCATCTCCCTGATGAGCAATGACCTGATTTTGGTCTTCAAGCGCAGTAGTGCCAGGTCGAATAGCCTTCCATCGGATCTGATTTGCAGATATACGCCATCAATGGACGTGCTGAAGGCGTAAGACAGATCCCGAAATGAGTCGGCACCAACACACAGCCCAGCATTACGCCGATGTTTATGGGGAAGGAGTCTGAGGTGGATCCTTCATACAGGTATGTACCCTTCGTATCGGCCTGGAAGGAGATTATCATGCTGAGAAGGTTTGGGGGAGAGAATTTCTTCGTAAGAAGTTCAAATAGGCTTTTCCTGCTGACCAGGTCGAAGGCCTTGGTGAGGTCGATAAACGTCATTTAGAGTGGCTGACTTTGCTCTCTCTCTTCTGATTTTGGAGTTGTCGGAGGGAGAAGATAACGTCTGTTGTAGACCTGCCTGCTTTGAAGCCGCACTGGGATTTTGGGTACACGTGGTCATCCAGCAGCTGAAGCCTGTTGAGATTGGATTCTTGCACATAAATTTTGCCAGTATGCATTTACGTATTGTCTAGCGATGCGTTTTGGTGGTGCTTCGGGCTCAGCAAGCGTCCATTCATGGGTACATTTTTTGTTCTCAATTACTGGATTTTATCCTTGAAGGTGTGCGTTGAACCAGTCTTGGCTGGGCCGTTCTTTATCTCCAAAGGAGGACATGGCTGTGCTATAGATGGTATTCTTCATGGTGGTTTCCTTGGCTGTGGCATCATGCTGTTTAGTTCCTGAAGAGCCAGGTCCAGGGCGGACACATGCTCAACAACCTTTAAGGGGATAGATATCTGCGTTATATTGATGCGAGAGCAACCTTTTGGCTTGGTTTATGAATGTTAGGGGTTAGTTCTAAATAGAACCACGCATATATATATATATATATATATATATATATATATATATATATATATATATATATATATATATATATATATATATATATATATATAACAAACAAGCAAGAGTGAAGACAACAAGCTTTGTAAAATTTTAACAAAACATAATTTATATTCCTAGTAAATATGAAAGAATATAATTATGTTAAACAAGACTTACGGTTTACAAAATGATCCAAATTGTTTGTTCATAATAGAAACACTAGTCTTGTAAAAAGTTCTAAACACAGTCTGAAGTTCAATTCCGGTCCATAATGGCGGATGACACGTCAGTGGAAGGCTAAAAGAAAATTCCAGAATTTACACAATAAAGCACAGTTTGTGTTGTTCCGTTCCAATTTAGAATATTTTCGGGGAAATGTATTTGTCCAAATCAGTAATGTTGTTCTACAAGAAAACAATTATTCCGAAAAACGAAGTAAAATTAGCTCCTCTAACAAAACATGTTGTTCTACATAGACATACGAACAGACAACTTTTTTAAGGTAATAGAAGTTGTATAACTAAAATGTTGCAATATCTCCATCTGACTTTACGTCTCTACGACTGTGCATGACTCTCGACTACAACTGTCTGTCCGTGACTTTGAACGTCTTACAAAATACCTCGGTATATAAACGAAGCTAAAACGTTGTTTGAATTACACGCGCACGAGGACGCATGCAATTTCGTAATACTTCTGGACATAGGAAAGCCTGACCAAGTATCAGCCAATCGTTTTCATAGCTATTCCTGAATGTTTACTTGTAATGAATTTGTTATCATACACAGTACGTGCTCACATGAGTCACATTTACGACTCAAGTAAACACTGTTTTACAACAACATATTAGACTGGTATTAATATAGTCACATTAAAAACTATATTTAATGAAATAAAATGAAATAAAAATATTTGTACACAATTCATTCCTTAACACACACACACTGTACCTACAGGGTCGTAACACCTTTCCCCATCAAGAAAAAAAGAAAGATTTATGTAATAAAACTTTCCTTTTCATATCATATGTAAATTCTACATAATGTAAAAAAATACATAAGAACTCTTATGAATTTATAAACAATGACATTTCTGCAAGTGCATCTGCATCTACATTATCCTTTCCTTTTATGTGCCTGATATCAAGATTGTTGTTGTTGTTGGGCTTAACGCCATTTTTCAGCACACGATAGGCTATTCATGGCGGCCATTATTAATGGTGGAGGAAGAAACCGGGAAATCACCGGAAAGAACCACCGACCCACGAGAAGCTACTGGCAAGCTTTCTCACATATCCACATTCGCCGAATCCTAGACTCGAACCCACACAGACAGAGGTGAGATGGCAGTGATCCGTAACGGACAGCGCTTTAGACCACTCGGCTACTCGGGGCCCCTAATATCAATATTGTATTCTTGTAAAAAAAAAACTCAATCTCAACAGCTTCTGATTTTATTTTTCAATCTGCCGATGAAAGTGAGGGGGTTGTGGTGGTGGTGGGGGCTCGTCCGGTATATGAACCCTGGACCTCTCGCATTAGAGTTGGAGAGTTTTAGGAAGGATGAAAGTGTGTCTCTATAATTACTAAAACAAACCGAATTTGGTTTGTCTTTTTAAATTTAATATATTTTAAGGTAAATTCCATCGATTTGCATGAATTGTCTTTCCATTATGTACCAATGCGATTAACGGCTGCAATAACCTTTTATTGCTTGGAGTTCGTATATAGGCATTGTTAGGGCACCTCCTTATCGCTTAAATAAATCTATACCATAGGGCCTATGGTCATTTTCAATTCTATTCATCCTAGTGGGAGACAGAGAGACACAGAGAGAGAGAGAGAGAGAGAGAGAGAGAGAGAGAGAGAGAGGGGAGGGAGGGAGGGAGTAGATGGAGAAGCAGAAGAAAATTAGGTCTAAAAACAGAAATAAAGATTTGAATAAGATACATACGGACAGATAAATAAACTAAATGAGGAAATAAGTAATTCAGAAATCAATATTGTCTCTTTGGCCGGAAGGTAGCATCGCAATTGTTTGAATATAATTTTTGGCCAATCAATATATGCAGTATACTATGAGACTTTATTAACGCCCCTCTTCAATCTTTTCTTCGCAAATAAAAATATTAGTTCAATTGGCCGGCTGTCCCCATATCGTAACCCGTTCTGAATGGGGAGCGAGGGCCCCTACTAGTACGGCAGGACACCTTCCAGCAGCTGCAAAATACGCCTTCATACACCATGGGGAATCGGCACCTTGTCATACCAAGACTGAATGCATTGCAAGAATTAAGTCCTACCAAAACTATCACATGGACACTCACCGTAAGTAATTATTAGTTACTGTAATGAAGGTCAAAATAATGATTAGCTAAATTTTTTAAAATTATCATATATGGTGTAGGGTCTTTGTAACTTGTGTTCTTTCAGTCAGATAACTCTGCCATGCATTCTTCTTATTTAATGTTCTAACACAATGCCTATCACTTCACCTTATCACGCATAGAGATTTAAAAATGTATGTTGTTAGAAAGTGTGTAGATGATTATATAATGTATAATACCACAACATAATGAAACATGTTAGAATATAAGCTCTGTAACCACATATTTTTTATTTTAAATGTTGAAGATTGGTCAGATATCGGCTACAGTTTCCTTATCGGAGAGGACGGCAACGTATATGAAGGTAGAGGATGGGATGCAATTGGTGCACATACATTGAACTACAACAGTGTTGGTCTAGGTAAGGTTCTATCCATTCAAACACATACATTGAACTACAACAGCGTTGGTCTAGGTAAGGTTCCATCCATTCAAACACATACATTGAACTACAACAGCGTTGGTCTAGGTAAGGTTCTATCCATTCAAACACATACATTGAACTACAACAGCGTTGGTCTAGGTAAGGTTCCATCCATTCAAACACCCTATGGTCTATTGGTATCAAGATATGAAATTCTTGATAATAGTCGGACGCATGATAGTTTTTCTAAAGCTTCAAGAAGTGTACCTAAGGAATGCAAATAATCAACCATTTACACATTTAAACTTGACATAACAACACATATCCAAGGAAAGCTTTTAAGCGGGTTTCATTTGTTAAGGGAGATGGTTTCATTTGTTAAGGGAGATGAAGTTATAAGAGCATAACAAGATATAATTGTCTTTTTCAGTCATTCGTTATTTTCTTAAATCAAGAATCGAACGTTAATATCCACTAGAGACGACACACTAAGGGAATTTATTTGACTAGACTTAAATTTTATCAAGCGCAGTAAATATTTAAAAAGTAGAGGAAATAATTTTAAAAAATATTGATTTTACCTTCTATTTACATCATAAAGAACTACACACATCTTCGTTGTATTGAATTCAACAGTTTTAGGAGAGGTGATACAGTATTTCATAAGCTTAACATGAAATCAATAACGCTTCCATCAAGATATATTGGCTGTGTCCATAGAAGTCTTGAGATAAAAATGTGGTTGAAGATGATTGTGTTGATTTCAAATACACAAAAATAGATATATTCCGACTTCTTAGAAACCATGCAGATATACATATCGCAGTAAAGTTTGCATTATCTTTAAAACTAAGATCGTTAAACACTATCAGGAATGAATCAATTAAATATTTGACGTGGGAAAATATGCAAATTCATATTCTACTAAATTTATGATAAAAGTTCATGTGCCCAAGAACATAACAAGGTGAATCTACAATGGTTTAGCAAAATAAGAGACCGACTTTTTAGGTGATAAAACAGGATTTTGAAACGGTACATGATAACTCGGTTAAGATAGGAGCTGGGTCAGATTTAGCTATACAAATGGCACATAATGTCGCGGTACAAACATGAGTGGCATCAGGTTTAACCAGTCAAAATACAAATTATGTCTTGGTACACACATGGGTTGTATCAGATTTGACTACATTATGGGAAAAGTACAAAATGTTACAAATGTCGTAATATTAATTTTAAAACCAGTCTATTTCGGAACGATTTTTAAACCAGTATCCATTTTACAGTACATATGACTAATATGAAGAAACAAATAGGGAAAATTGATAGAAGAAGCAAATTACGAATAACCTTCCCTTTACCAACGCGAGGGATAAACATAATCATTTTCATGATCATTTATCAAAATAATTCGGTTGCTTGCTGATTAAACAGGTTTAAACGACACGAAATGGCAACACAAATGGATGACATTTGTCAGTAATTCATGGAATGATATACTCCTCCAAGTGATATACATGTAAAAAATATCGAAATTACGATATGGGTAACTGATGTTTTAGGAAATATTAATCATTTTCGTACGAAAGTTTCATAATAAAAAAAGCATCTTATGTCACCTTGTTTATATTTTCGTCAAAGTGGTCGGGGCTCTTTTATAGATATTGCTGACTTTCGACATGGTCAAATTTAGTTATTGACACTATTCTGAGGTGTCTAAACAAAATGTTTTTGCCATGAAAAATCTTAACGTACTTGGAAAAGTTTTAGGTTTGACTGTTGAAATTTTCTTTGAGTACATTTTATTCTAATTAGCAGGATAACTCATTCTCCTCCACTTTTTCTTACATCCTTTACCCATTTGAGTTTATTGATACCACAACTGATGAAATTGATTCCACTGTTACAATTGCGATTCAGTAGAAAATAAATGAATAAATCAATAAAATAAATCAATATTAAAATGGTAGAGCCATACTAAATAAGAGACCGCATTGGCGATAATGTTTGATTTTACAATGAAAGGAAATGTAATCATAAAATCTCAAGAGTGTCATCAGATTGATATGTTCTTCAGTTCAGTCATTGTTAGCATATTTTGGTTCCATGCTCTTATTGTTTTACACTTCCACCAGTAATGTTTTGACTTCAAAATAGATCGCTTTCAATTTGGTGAGTAGGGAAATATAATCGAAAATCCTAAAAAAAATTATCAAGATATTGATATAATATTTCTCTGGTTAATAGGTTTTTATTTGATTCCTATTTCCATTCTGTGTACCACCTGCTTTCTGCTCTTGCCATTCCACTAATGAAGTTTGAATTCTAATTCGTGAATACCTCTTTATAGGATTTTGCATGATCGGAAATTTCATGGATCACGTGCCAAATGATGCTGCTCTAGCTGCAGTGAAGCAGATGATTGCGTGTGGCGTAAGTAATCACAAAATCTCCAGCTCCTATATTCTCCACGGGCATCGTGACGTAGGTCAAACTGACTGTCCTGGAAACAAGCTGTATGACCTCATCCAATCGTGGCCGCACTACAGCAGACATCAAGGATAATTCACGCAAGAGGTTCAATAATTATGTGCACAAGTTGTTAAGATTCTCAACGTCTATCGAATAAAGTATTAGGAATTCCGTGTGTTATTATAAAATGGGTGCAGATTCGTTCTTCGTTTGAGTGTGTGTATGTGTGTGTTTGTGTGTGTGTGTGTGTGTGTGTGTGTGTGTGCGTGAGAGAGAGATCTGTTGTTTGGTCTCTCACTGCAAGAAAGTCAATGAGCAGCAGAGAGGGTGAATCCTACAACAATATATTTGCGACAAAATCGATTAAAGCCTCAGAATGCCAATGGAGCCTTCCTACGAAATCTCATATTTTAACCAAAAAAAAATTAAAGGTCCCATTTTACAATGGAGCCTTAGCGATTTTGTCGTGAATACATTGTCATAACCACACTCAAATTGCTGCCATCTACGTCTACAAATTTTTGCGACAAAATCGATTAAAGCCTCAGAATGCCAATGGAACCTTCCTACGAAATCTCATATTTTAACCAAAAAAAAAATAAAGACCCCATCTTAGCGATTTTGTCGCAAATACATTGTCATAACCACACTCAAATTGCTGCCATCTACGGTCGCAAATATGTTGTCATTTCACCCTCTCTGCTGCTGATTAATACAAATTATTTGTTAGCTTTTCACAAACAGACTAATCGATAATACTTCACCACGTAGATCAATTAAATTATTTGACTGATCGGTGAGTGTAAAATTAATTCTGGTTAGTGAATCATTTTGACATTGCATATAGACTGGATTAGTCGGATTCTCAACAATTAAAAATCCGGGGGGTGCTGTTGGTGCAAATGAATAAAGAATGTAACCCTGTCGGGCTTGATTTGATTGTTCCATATTAATTTGATAACTTCCTTCGATTACATCACACGTTAAATTAAGTGCGATCACCGATGAAATATTCACATTGTTCGGTGCGATATGTCTACCGTCGCCGTCGGGAGAATTATTATAAGTGAGGATAATAGGCTTCGACTGGCTATCTTTCCATGATTGATAGATTTTATTAAATCCTTCGTCGATGGCAGTTCTGAGTTTTTTCTTTAACTCGGGAACATTATATCCTGGTAATTTATAATTTGGATTTTCATTTATATTTTTTTTATAATCTTGAGCTGAGCTAGTTTTTGAAATCGGGCTATTTTCATCAGTGAAGAGATTAGTAATCCTCGAATTAAATATTTCCATGTCATCGATGATTTTATTACCCGCGGAGACTACACTAATGAACTCAGCTTGTGTGAGAAGACCGGATCTTAACGATGGTAATAACAATTTAAAATCATCATTCATTCCTCTGAAGATAAAAAATTCAATATCTTCCATTGCTGGACTTGTTTCATGTATTTCCAGAATTTCACCTTCCTGTGGGATATAATCATTATAAAATGGAGTTAACCACTCATCTTTACCATATTCATTCTTACGTCGATAAGTTTTTGTAAAGTTTATATCGAGGAGGGTTTTATATCCTTTTGATGGATTTTCAGGTCCTATTTCATCAGTGACGTAATCAGATTTTACAGGCTCGGGCGTGGAATTATCAGCACTTCTAGGTGGATCTTCGGGCCATCCTAATACTGTTCTTATTGAACTGTTATAAATATCTACAACGTACCCAGGAGAGCCTATTTCAATTGTAGATGACAGTGTTGGTTCATGAACTGTTATCGCAATTTTTGATTCTTTTTTAGTAATGGATTTTATTCTACGTTGTAATTCATTATTAATTTGCTCAATTTGATAGGACCCAGTTGGTATTGAAACAACGTTCCAATCTGGAGTGTCATCTTTTTTATTCCTATATGCAAACACCAGAGAATTATTAGGTCTCTGACCGCCAAATGGAACCGATCTGATATTAGGCCAACTATGATACACTCGTAATTTTGCCAACGCGATTTCCTTTACTGAAACAGGTGAGGGAAAATTCACACTGAATTTAGGGTTTGTTGACGATATTGATATCATACTTGTTTTCCGCGGAGTGGTATTTTCTGCTATCCGCTGAAGTAGTTGAATCTCTTGCGACATTATTATTATTATTATTTACAATGTCTAATTTTGCAATAGATGAAAAAACGCTAGCGTTTTTAATCGTAGTATCATAAATACGTATCATCGCGGAGAATTCGTCTTCGGTAATTATCGTATCATCAATCGATGATGACATCAACGAGGATAATTGTGAGTAACCGTTAGATACTGCTTGATGTTTTACTATATAGTCGTTAAGTTTTTCTTGAGAACACGATGATATTTTTTTAGTAATAGCATTTGCAAGTCCAGCAAATGTTGTCACCGCGGAAATAGCAATTGGGACAGCAATCGGAGCTACCATTGTTACTGAAGATAGTATAATACCAGCACCGGCCATTATACCAGATACCGAGTATACTGTAACATCAATTGCGGTAATTCTCCTGCGATACTTTTTAATTTTTATTTCATATTCATCAATGAGTGTTTTGAGTTTTGTTAAGAAGTCTTTGACGGTATCATAGCGATATTGCGATGATGGAATCATATTATTTTAAAACCTCAAGTGGTTTTTAATTGTTAAAAATTCTAATTTAGATCAGCTACAAACTCCATGTACCATACAAATGATGTCTTATTTAAATTAGGATCAGTGCTTGTTATTGTAAACCGTTTGTATTCACCCACGTCAATAGTCGTTGAAATCACGTTGTTGTATCCATATGAAGTCGATGATGATATATTAAACTGATTCAGTGACACTATTGTTAATCGATAAATACCCTTGTTTGACACAGTGAGGGTTACTGTATTCTTTTTAGGTTCCCAATCTAATGATCCAGAGAGAACTGTGTATATCATATTTATGATATTTCTCTCATGAGGAATCTTTATTCTTTCAAGTAGCGGAAGATTGTCTGTTTTAAATTTTGTAATATCCTCGATAGATTTTTTAATACTATTAATGCTATCTCTAATAATACTAAATCCAGCATCATTAATATTTTTAATACTGGATTTAATTTCATCAAAATTGGATTTAATTTCAGCGAGAGATGGAGAGGTTACCGCTGGTGTTCCAAAGAATTTATTGATAATATTTCTACGAAGGGAAGTATATGTTGTTATATGTTTTTCAAGTTCTTCATTTAAATTTTTTAATGCATCTGTGATTGTTGAAACGAGTACACCCGGTTTGAGTTTTCCATCATTTGAATATAACGCTATTGTATCTTCAACGACGTCACGTCTTCGTATTAAGACATCATCCAATGAAACATTACTAGATTTCAATTTGCCCTGGCGATCTTGAAATACAACTATTTCCCCAGGATCTACACTTGACAAATTTAATGTCTCGGCGATTTCATCTTCGATTATTTTTTTTACACTTTCGACAGCGAATTTGCTATCGGTTTCTGTTTTTTTTTATTCTGATAAAGGTCGTCCCCAAATATCAATCATTATACGAAAACGCTACGTTTTTCTAAATCATAACGCCATCGTTTTTGCCATTGCCTGCTAGTATATTCATTAACAACAACTTGTGGTGGTTTCCTTGGAAATTTAGATATCTCTGCAAGGAAGTTTAATACTTCACGACCGCATATCGGTGGATCATTTAACTGTTGTGTTGGTAGCGTGGAATAAAAAATTGGAGATGACTTTGTTATTGTGGATACATATCGCATGAATTCTTTTGGTGGAGCTAATCCATATGAATCAAAATAGACAATTCCACGTGGATCAATTGCATATGCGACCCAATGAGTTCCTTTTCCGCTGCTGTTATCGAGATTGATAATACCCGTTTCATTTTTCATTGGTTTTGACGGTAATTGATCTCTCATGAAAACTCCTCTAAAGTTTTTTATTGATAATGATTTTACAGCATCAATTAAATCAAAATTGGACATTGGTGAAAATCCTAGGGATTTTTCCACTAATAAGCCGTTCCTGGTATTCTTAGGCCCGTGCCCTTGTACCAATTGTGTGGAGTTCCTGGTAGTCTTAGACCCTTTCCTTTTTTTTTATAGCCTTTCCCAGTAGCTTTTTTCAGGGCCATTCCTGCAGCAGTACCAACGGCTCCTAACGCTGCCGCCTTCGCAACCGCTGGGGCAGCCGCTGCAATCAATGCTGGAATAGCAGCTAACAGCGGGAATATTCCACCCGATTTTATCATACTGGCGATTGCTGCTTTCGAAAAATCAATTTGAACTCCTCGTTTGTTCTTTAGCGCATCATTGAAATGTTTTATTTGACGATCTGTCAATGATAATTTATGTGCACCACCGGACATTTGAGTGGGTTTCAGCGTTATTGTAGTTCCACATTCTTTAGCCGACTTTGATTTCAATTTCTTGACCTGACCATCAGTCAACTGGACATTAACAATACTATATGTCATTCTATTCTAAAATGTAATTTACACTTTCAATTGATCTTATTGTGAAAATCCTAACTACATGTTTGGAAAATCAAATGATTTTTGAAAACATTACATGTTTTCCACTGGTGCATCAATAAGTCTCATTCGTCCGCCAACTCCTTCTAACAACATTGATTTATCACTGAGAATGACAGCAACTGCTCTATAGTCGGCTATACCAGCAGGGCGTTGTACCCGAGCTTGGAAGTATATATCAACAACAGATTGTCTCATCATGTCAAGATGTTCCAATGAAAAGTAATAAATCGGATAGTGTTTTTCAAAATCAATTTGCGATATTTGCAAACCAGTATCAACATTTTGATCACGACCCATATACGACAATATTCTATGATATACACGAGCTATGTAGTTGTTTTCATAATCAAGCTGTACAATCTCTGCTGGCTCTTGTTGTCCGTTTATTCTCAACGAAACTTCACTTACCCCTAATTTATCAAATATCATATGACTAGATACTTGACGACCCACTCGATTTGCATCCTGTAACGCTATAAAGATATGACGTGGAGCTGAAACACCTTGTTTTGATGCTAAGTGCCATGTAAATGTGCCATTTACATTATCCTGCTTCGTATCAGTCGTTGTTGTTAGCCAACTTAGCAATGATTTTCCACCTGTGTCCATAAACGATAGTAATTCTTGCTCTATTGTAACTGCTGGTGTCAAGACGGGTATCCATAAAGTCAATTTATTTAAAATGACTTTACCATCATCAACACCATTAGCATGCCAAATTGCATCATTGTCATTTTCTTTTCGCACTAACACGACTGTATGCTTTGCTCCATAGATGACTTTTCTGACATTTCTACAGAATCCGAATATGTGATGTAACGGAATTGCACATGAAAACCGTCGATGTTGTCCTTTTAATGCTCCTTTTCGTGTTGCAAATCCTAGATTGAAATTATCATTGACCCTTTTTAAAATGTCGAATTGAGCGCCTGGTTGGGCTTCACGGTCTAGATTAGCTGCGAGTTGTTGATCAGCTTCTGCAGTAGCTTGCGCAGTTCGTACTTTAATAAACTGAATATGGTCAGCATGATCAGAAGTATCCTTAGCAAACATCATAGACGGACCAGCCGACCTTGTATAATCATCAGAATATCTCGCAAGTCCGATTATTGTTGTTGCAATATCAACATTTTGTTCTATTGATTCAATTTCTTTTCCATCAATGATATATCTTGCACTGTTAAATAGCGCCATAATGCCATTATTTACAAAACCAACTCGGATATTTTGGTCATTCCCATATGGCGTATCAGCTGCAACATTTGTTACAAGCTCTCCTTCTACTTCAATAAACGCCTCACACGGCAAAAAGTATCTACTTGTATCTTGAACTTGAAGTTCAACTCTCCCTCGTTGATTTGGCTCTCTTGCAGGATAGGCATAATACTGATAGTTAATTTTAGAATCATCTTTATTCACCGGTGCCGCCATATCAAACGCTGGGTCAGCAATTTTTTTAAATGCCATTTATACTAAAACGTATCGTTTTTCTAAATCATTTTCTTTTTCGATTTCCTCCAAGACCACTTCCCGCTATCATACTTGCAATATTACTACTATCTGGTGAAGTCATTGCTAATGATGCTAGTTTTTGTTCCACTGCGTTATTTATCACTTTACTGACATTTGCAGGCATCATTGTTGTTGAAGGTAGCGGTGGTGGTGGTTTTCGTCCGAATCTAGATTTCACCAATGACGTTATTCTATTCTTTGCGGTAGAAAAGGCCGTTCCTGCAAGATCTCCAACAGCGTTAATTCCCTTATTACGAATAACATCAATGGCTTTCATCGCTAATTGTTTAGCAATTGGTGCTACTTTTGGGGCTATTCTTGTGAATAAACCAGCCATGATATTTCCAAGGCCGTCACCGTAGTATGCCTTATAAACGGGCAATCTTGAGTTCACTACATACACGTTTGTTGGTTTATTGTGATTATAGTGTACTATCATCTTATTTGAAATGACTTTGCAATTTCTAAATACAATTTCAATCGCTAAATTCCCCCGGAATTCCGTCCATTAACTCATCCAAGAGTTCTCGATACGTATGAATATCAATTATCCCACCTTGGAATAATCGTCTGCAAATATCAAATGCTTCATTAGTTATTTCGACTGAGTTATTTCCAGCTCGCTTACCTCCCATAAGAACCTCAAGTCGTGATATATCATTAATGATATTACTAGGACACATATGAGAATCATGATGAGAACTTCCATAACCCTCTCCTGAAGTATTTTTTGGTTCGGAAACGTTTTGAATTTCTGGAGCTGGTTCGGAAACATTTTGAATTTCTGGAGCTGGTTCGGAAACGTTTTGAATTTCTGGAGATTGTCGACCTCGACCTCGACCTCGACCTTGACCTCGTCCTCGTCCTCGACCTCGACTTCGACTTTGTTGTTCTTCTTTTCGTTGTTGTTGTTGTCGTTGTTGTTCTAAAACATACGTATCAACTCCTATTTTAAAAGCTATGTATTCCACTGTATTCTTTTTTAAATTTCCGGGTTCATTTTTATTAATTTTATATATCCAATCCACCCATTGATCTTTTTTTATTGTGTTTTTTTTATACTCGTCTTTTAAAAATTTCCCTCTCTTATAATAACTTTTGTTAGCAAAGTCACCAAATGACGCATAGTCTTCCTTTTTCAGCAATTGAAATTGTTTGATTACTTCTATAGCTTTATCAGTGAATTTCTCGCTAAAAGGAACACTTTTTTTAACGGAAACTTTTTCAATAGAATCACTAGCATCTTCAACGGGGTTATCATCAATATCAATATTACCCATTTGTTGTATTTCTCGCTGAGTTTGTAACTCACCTGAAAGCTGTTTTATTCCCTCGTGAGTTTTTTCAGTTTCTGTAGCAATCTTTCCTAATACATCAATAATAGGTACTGCTCCCTCTTTAGGGATGTCGCCGTATATAGCACGTTCTGTTGCAAGTTTCATATCTTTAGTGGCTTTAGTTACAGGGGCAAAAAGTTGTTCGCTTCCAATAGAAAAGTCAGTCTGCGCTTGCTGTCTAAGTTGTAGTTTATCTCGCACGTTATCTCGAATTGGTATAAACTTTTTCAGTAATGCTAACCTCTCACGGGCTAGTCTGGTACTTAATGCTTCTGATGTCATTATTGGAAATGCTAACGATTTTTCAATTGTCGGTTTCACTTGCATCAATCAAACGTCTTATAGATTTCACTTTCAAAGCAATCTCTGACCGAACTTGGTACTGTTCCCCGAGTTTCTTTCTAATGGCTTCAACTATACTAAATAGCCGAATGAATAAATTAATATCATTGTTATACAAAGAAGCATTAACCGCTTTTTGGATTCTTTTTATCAGTGAATACATTTTAGGTAGAACATATCTTCCATGTTTTAATTGTATATCAATTTGTTCAAATTCATTCAAAAGTCTGTCTTCATTCAAAAATTCAGAAAGTACGATTCCTTGATTTCTTAAATTTGATATTTCTGTGATGATAGATGTAATATCTTGAAATTCCATTTATTGAATATTATTAATAATGTATTTTCTTATCTTTAAAATATTTGTATCGAAGATATTCATATACAAAAAAAAACAAAACATATACAATGCCCGTCTCTTCCTCATTCGAGTTTCGAGGCAAGAAAGGGCACATACATTAAAGACTTATACAATACCCTAACCCCCCAATCGAGTTCAAGGGCGGGTTATATGGGTATTAGACGTGAAATCCAAGTGATTTCTTTACAAACATTGAACAATACATTACATATATACAATGCGATTATATAGGATATATACAATGAATGAATATTTACAATGCGATTCAATGAATGAATATTTACAATGAATGAGTATTTACAATGCGATTATAGGTTATATATACAATGCGATTATATAGGATGGTTATATGATAGGATGGTTATTATGATAGGATGGTATGATAGGGACAGTACAGGACGATACAAACATGAAACGACGGGGCGGACCTACACCCAATCTGCCAATCAAAAGCAACCCAAGAAATTAACCCTGGTTGCAGTTGAAAAAATTCAACCACACCATGTCAATGGCGTGGGAGGTTTGATTGGCAAAGTGGGCTTCGTTTTAAAGCCCCAAACTTATTACGGCTCATATTATATATAAGGTGAACTAATACTGCAGTGTCAATGTGTAGGTGTGTATTTATTTTTCTAGCATTTCATAATGAATACTGTGTAGTAATTTCAATGGAAGCTAAGTATTTAAATAAAACATTAAAACAAGAAATACAACTGTTAAATAATAGCAATTTTTTTATTAATTTCTATAATATTACGATTAAATAATCGTAATAATAATGGATTTACATGACAAGATAACTCCGTAATGGGGATCCCTGTCAATTCAGGACCTGCTATTTCTTGAATCGAGAATGATATTTTTCTGAATTTTATTACACATAACCACACTAAAAAAACTAAACTACATGTAGCGCGTTTTACTACCCTTACCTCACTAATTTGTAATTTTAAAGTAATTTCATTTTCATACAAACGCTGTTAACGCCGTCTTTGTAATTGGGATTTTTAAAAAATCTATTAATAGACCCCTGGCCTTGGATCTCTGTCAAATAAATTGTCTACCCTGTATAGGTTTTTCCAACAAAACCCTAACTGCTGTTCTCAATACAGTCTTTAGAAACAAGAAACAATAACACAAAATCAAAATCCGTACATACCTGATTACGTATACCGAGTTAACCATTAAATACGTACATGAGATCACACACATCATTAATTCAATCCAATTTCACATGTATTCTCGGACGAATTACATATCCGGGAATCAATATCGAAAGTAGGATAGTCACGTGACGATCAGTAGTAATGAGGGGAAATACGGAACAAAATAGTAATTATTAAGAGTTATCTTGTAAATAAGAAAACTTTATTCTATGTCCATTTTTCTTTGAGATAGCTGTTTGACAAATCCCTTCAGCAACTTTTCGTACTGAAGGCATACATATTAAAAATTTTTCCCCTGCAGCATTCATTGAATGAAAAACTCTTTCTTCATTCGTCGCTGTATCAAATGACTGTACTGGTCTCTTTCCAACTGACTTATAAGTCCCTGTCTTTCCTTTTTTTATATTCTCTCTTTGAGAAATACACTGTAAATTGGAAATCGCGTTATTTTGAATATTAGAATCAATGTGATCAATAACACAGCCATCTTTAATCGGTCCCATATAACACTCAAAGACTGCCCTATGACAGAGATATCCCTTTCCTCCAGCAGTAAATTGCAAGTATCCCTGATTATTAACAAAACCAATTGGTTTCTTTAGTCTACAGTGTCTAACAACACCATTACGAGATATTTCATAATTAACGAGTATTGGATGTGGTCTGAATTCTTGCTCCATTTATATATAATAATACTATTTGTCTAATTCATTATTTGCTTTAATTATAAATCTATTAATGTAGTCTTGAGGGGTTTTTATGATTTTGTCTTTGACAGAGTCATGGTTAGGGTCAATGATGGCGTTTTTTATTCGTTTATCATAATAACGTTTCAATTCTCTAAACCGCTTACCCCCACAATTGATACATAATTGTGATTTTCCTCTCACACCCACCCCACAATTTATGCATGGGGACGGGCCTGTCGAATTATTTCTGACACTCTGTAAGTGATATCCACAGAATTCACCTCTACACGATTTATTGCATGGGGTTACTGATCCGATCATAAGCCATTTGCAGTGATTCATTATATATAAACAAACTTTTCTATTTAAATACTTGTCTTATTTATATGAATGAAGAATTCAAGAGATTATCGGCAATCAAGCCTCGGAAAAATATTAAATTCAATCTTGATAGAACTCTCGAAGACGTACCAAAAGAGAGAATAACTAATAGAAGTCTGATTAGAAAAATACGAGATTGTGTTCATGAGTTTAAACAGGATGGTGCATCACACACCTGGTCAACATTTAGAATTGATGGTGTTGTTGATGCTAGAATGAATGATGAAACAGCAGCTATGATACTATCACAACTTGGCAATAAACGGTATTTTATCAGAGTGAAATTCATTATCAAATTAAAATCGGGCGAATATATTATAAGAGACAAATTTGTTCCAATTCTCAAAGATGGGACATCAGTCATTGTTAGCCGTTATTCCAGACCAGGGCTGTTAACTGGAATTGATAAACCATACTATGAAAAAGCGTATCCAGAAACAGCAGTCGTTTATGGGATGTATCCGTTAAATAACCCTGACATTGGAAAACTAGCACCAATGAAACAGTCAACGTCAGCGGAAAAGCCACTCAACTGTGTGGCACAAAGAGTCTTAGAACATTTTACAAATGCACTCCGTGGGAATAAATTAACCGATCTAAGACATAAAAAAATAGATCAATGGGAGCTAACAGTGAAAGAGAACGGAGCAACTATTTCCGATATAGCTAGATTGGAAAAGTCGTTGAGATTTCCGATAACCGTTTTAACGATAACTGGCGAAGTATTATACGAATCAAAATACAATAAAAACGGAGCTCCAATCAAAATTATTGATCATAACAAGCACGCATGGACATCCGCGGTTACAATATTCCCGCGAGACAGAACAGTGAAGTATATCCCAGAAGAATTCATCAAGGATGGTATTCTCACTGAAGAAAGATTATTCGATGCTATTGCTAGTTTGTGTAAAAACGACCCTGTATCAGTATGGCTACTTCATAGTTTTGAAGATGAAGAATGTCAATTCAATCAATTTGTGAAACCTAACGGTGAATTATATCGTAGTGAAAGTCTACATAATAGGATGAAAAATCTAGCAATAAGTCTCAGTGAAAACGCTAGCGTTTTTAATGAAAAATCCGAAGATTACGAACAGTTACTTACAAATTGTTTTACAATTCCATCAGTTGCAGCTCATTTTGCAAGAAAGAAAAATAATTGGAAACCAACACGAAAAGAGTTTTTACAGGATGTTCAATCCAGCTGTTTGGAATATTATCATGGCGGTCTATGGAACGTTAAGTACAATCGTGAGAATATGATATCAGTTGATATCGTTGCCTGTTATCCAGGAAGTTTTCTAGGATATGGATTCGCTGGTGAGTATTTTAAACGGTTTGGACATCCCACACATGAAATGACTCGCGTTGCTATTAATGGACCACTGCCTGATTTTGATTTGACCGGTTTTGCTTGCGTAGTATCATTTGAATTCGCTGAAGGACTTCATCCGTGTTGTTATGTTTGGATTGGTAGACACATGGCTGAAAGGATGTGGTTACCAATAGTGTTATTGCGATATATGATTGATTGTAAAGTGTTAGTTTCGTTGATTGTCAGCGAAGCGATTATCTCATATCGAAAACAAACCAATGTCTGGTTACCAGAACCAGAATGTCTTGATAGTATAATCGATAAGTCTAGAAAACATATTGATGCTGACGAGGAGTACATTATTGAATGGTCAAAAAAGATATTTAATCAACGAAATAATGAAGCAAAGGATCTCGGCCGAAGAATAATCGGTAAATTTACACAGGGTGGAAAAAAATTTAACTTTAAAAAACAATCCTCACGATTGATTATAGATGATGCCGAATACGACTTCGTTATTAAAGATGCAGTAGAGAAAAATAGATACGCAAATTGTAAAACAGCCTTCTTGTCCAATAAAACAAAGTTAGGTAGAATTGTTACTTACAGTGATGGAGAAAGCTCTGCATATCTACATTTGAGAGCTTCTATGCTGGGTTATGCATCTATCAATTTATTTGCAATGATAAATAGATTTCCTAGTATAGCAGTCAGAGTTGCAATTGATTCAATGTATGTCGATAAAAAATATATCAAAGAGATAACTAAATTTACTAATAGCGAAGAGACTTGGGGAACATGGCGAATTAAACAAGAAATACAACGCGATTATTCTGAATCAGCAGACGTTGAGATTAAAAGCAGTTACCTGAAGAACGATAATTCTATCAGTGAAAAATCTATGTCTAAAGCACCACCGATATCAGATCCAATTTGTAGATATAAAACAGTTTATTTAAACGGTTGTGGTGGATCTGGAAAGACAACACGTGCGATAGAATTATATCGAGAGAGAACGTCCATGATTGTACTCACACCAACCCATAGACTAGCGAGAGAGATCAAACAACGAAATGTTGAAGCTTGCACGTATCATAGTTTTTTTCGATACAAGGGCGATGCTTGGACTCCTGAGCGAATGGGTGAGAAATTTATTCCAGCGGTTATTATTTGGGATGAAGCATGTACTGTTTCAGAAGATGTATTAAAAATGTTTCTTGATTGGTTATTGCAAAATAATACAAAAATTATATTGTGCGGCGATCATGGTCAACCACCACCATTTGTTGGTAGAAGTCCACATAATTGGTTAAAAGGATTTGTTGATTATTACGAAGAAATTGATACTGACTATAGAGCACTCGATGAGCAGTTACGTGAGTTTAAAAAACTAATTAGATTACAACCCGATAGAATTCAATGTGAAGTAGCGCGTGAAATAATTTCTGAAACACCTTTGAATGATTTTTGGGAAACATGGAAACCAAATGATTTTGTAGTAGCAAGTAGAAAGATAGTCAGAGACGCACTTCAGAAAAAGTTGTTTGAGCTACACAAGAAAAAATTCCCAACGTTTCCAGTACCATTGTGTTATAGACCATTGGATACACGAAAGCAGAATATTGAAGTTGAAATTCCAGGCCAGACGGAGAAACAGATTCTAGTGTTAAATGATATTGTGCTAGTTGATATCAATACTGTAGAAGATGCATTATGCGCTGATAAATCACCATGGACGCTTGGTTATGTAACAACAATACACTCGTCACAAGGATTGACCATCACGGATACAATTGTTTGGATAGTTGATAATCGCATTGAATGGTCAAATTTAGTCTATCTCGCAGTGTCCAGAGTACGACGAATAAATCAACTACGAAGGATTGTTTTCGATGATGATTTTAATGCAAACGATGACAACACTGATATTAGCATCATTAATAAAAAACTCTCTGGCTACAAACAGCAGGACAAAAAAAAAACAACGAGAATTTGATATTGATGCTGAAGTAATAATTGCATTAAAAGAACAACAGAATAATCACTGCGCCAGTTGCAATTGTATAATGCACTGGCAGTATTCGGATAAAGACCCTCGACAATTCACCGTAGACAGAAAAAATAACAGTCTTGGTCATGTCAGAAACAATGTGATGTTGACCTGTCTTGAGTGTAATAGACGTAACGGAGCTAGTTAAGACCATGTGGCGGTAATTGAGTATCGTCCGGAATGACTTGTAGTTGTTCGCGTGTAAAACCACGCTGAGGTGCAGTTGAATCCAATCTGTAGATTGGAGGTCTACCAGTTGATCGCGTTATAGTTGAAATTTTATGCGTAGTAACACTCCATATAGGATCAGTAGCTCTTCTTTTACCGCCTTCAAGCTCTCCTGGTTCGTATAAATATCTCACAGTAACATCACCGAGAAGTGGCTGAGTGCTAACCCGCTGCGGTTGTTCGGGAATATATTCTTTTTTTATTGCAATATTTGGTTTCATATTAATAGTTCGAGTAATCTCGTTATTTAACGCTGCAACTACACTCGGTAACCTTTGGACCCATTCACGAGATCGTTTTTCTTGGATGAATTCTTTTGCATATTGATATCCAAATAACCGTTCTGCAAGAGTTCGATTAAATCGTTCTACAATTGCCTGATCACGATGTAACGCAGTATGTCCTCGTCGTATTGTAACACTATGAGTTTTCATTGTTGATAGAACAGCACCTTGAAACTCTTTGCCAGGATCAACTTGTAATAGATTTGGCCATCTTAGAGGACCTCGTCGATAAATCCTTTCAAATGCAGAAGCGACTTCAGAAGCTGACTTTGTTTTCAATGGTTCTGCTTGTTTAAATCGACTCGCAATATCAACTACAGTTAGCGCGTATTTGTAACCATGGTCATGTGGTAAAAACAATAAATCAGCCTGATGAACTTCATTGGGTACGGTAACATCAAAATGAGAATAATTAATTTGTTTAGGCGGTGGTAGATAAATTTGCCATATAGCTTGTTTGGATAACCAATCTTTTGCAGTGGATTTTTTCACTTTTGCAGCGTTAGCGAGTTTACTGATTGCTGCTTTACCCCTCCAGTATCCTTTCGGAGAATAATAAATAGATTCCATACTATAAAAACACTGGTGTTTTCAATTACCAGCACCTAACACTAATTTGCCTTTCATAGCTGATTTGACCAACCATGAAGCCAATTTTTCTTTGAAGGATTTATCGGGAATAGCATTTAAGGCATGAATTAATTTTACATCCGCGATATGTCTTTGTTGCAAATTATTGCTTTTATATGCAACATCATGAGCATGACATGCCTTATCAATAGCATTTATCGGATACTCACCAGGCCGGGGCTGATTTTGATCATCAAGTCTGATATCTAATCTCGTTCCGGGACCACAGTAGCTATATCCTGGAAGGTGTTTTTCTCCGGGGTATTTTGCCCATGGGGTTCCGGGGAGTTTTCCAAGTTTTGCGGCAATATCACCTCCGAGTTGCTTTTTTTTAAAAATCTAAATTTTTTTGTACCACATGTTACACACTTACCAGTAAGCGCTAGTCTATTGTTTTTAGTTGTAATGGTTGTCTGATCGGTTGTATCAGTACGCTGTTTACATTTAACACAATATAGATCCATAATTTATATATAGCGTTATGAATATAATTGATTTTTCAGCGACTAAAAGAAGAGAACCGGTAAAACACCACGCAGCGCTTCCGAATTCTGTCCGTGCCATTATAATCGGACCATCTGGATCAGGCAAAACACAATTACTGCTTAATTTGATAATGCGATTTATGAAGTGGGATAGATTATATTTAGTTGCCCCATCCGTAGATGATCAACGGTGCTATGAAGTGCTAAAAGATTTTAATAAAAATGCATCAGAAATTAAAGGTGAAAGTGTAATCGACTTTATTACTGATATTAATGATGCACCATCAGTAGAAGATCTCGATGGAGACATAAACAATCTTGTAGTGTACGATGATGTAATGTTAGATAATCAAAAGAACCCTGCTAGAATATTTTCCCGAGGTAGGCATAAAAACACTGACGTGATATATGTCACTCAACGATATACTCAAATTCCAAAAGTGATTCGCGATAACTGCAATATTCTTGCTGTATTCAATGGCGTTGATACACATACGCTACGAAATATTTGGCAGACATGGTGTTCCGATATGGACTTCAATGGATTTAAAAATTACTTTAGTCATGCTCAGTCTATCCCATATGGATTTATAACAATAAATTTACACGACCCTCGGTCACGATATCGTATTGGACTTGATCAAATATTTGGTTAAATAATTTGTATTAATCAGCAGCAGAGAGGGTGAAATGACAACATATTTGCGACCGTAGATGGCAGCAATTTGAGTGTGGTTATGACAATGTATTTGCGACAAAATCGCTAAGATGGGGTCTTTATTTTTTTTTTGGTTAAAATATGAGATTTCGTAGGAAGGTTCCATTGGCATTCTGAGGCTTTAATCGATTTTGTCGCAAAAATTTGTAGACGTAGATGGCAGCAATTTGAGTGTGGTTATGACAATGTATTCACGACAAAATCGCTAAGGCTCCATTGTAAAATGGGACCTTTAATTTTTTTTTGGTTAAAATATGAGATTTCGTAGGAAGGCTCCATTGGCATTCTGAGGCTTTAATCGATTTTGTCGCAAATATATTGTTGTAGGATTCACCCTCTCTGCTGCTCAATGCCGTCCTCTGAGCCCACGTCACGGACGATTGCATTATAAAGGTTCATACTCAGCCCCAAAGAGTTTTTCGACTCCCTTCCAAAATCATCAAACACAAATACAAAGACTACAGTAGTGTAGTAAATGAGGCACAGTTAAGTACGAATGCAAATATATACGTTACGCTTGATCGCACACCAATTTGATTCGTCAGATATTAAATCATTTTATGAAAACCACATTAAGAGATTATCATTATAATAATAAGCAGCTTCATACACTAATCTATATCCGATAAGAATAATCTCAATGAACATTTTTCCCTCATTTATTGCATGAAACGTACAAATCAATTCAGTTCGTCATGTTAAGTTATAAAGATTGCTCTCGTAAAGTTTATTCATGTATGTATTTAGCAAAATGGACAGCTTCCTGACCCAAATCATTGCATTGTGATAATGCGGTATTTCATTACTCTTTAGGTAACTTGGTTAAAGAGATACCAAGGGCCAGATAGCTCAAGTAATCGGTTTTCTCACAGCATTCATTTTACTCGTCCAGCTTTGGGTTAGTCAAAGACAAAGTACATTTTCGATCATATATAGAGCATTAACATTTAGCACACATACGAACGCGACACTAAACTACATATTGTTAACATAAACATCTGGTATGGAATATAATGAGATTTACCAGTCTTTGCATCCTTCGCTAAGACTTCTTGATCGTCTTTCGTCCCTCTGTCTACATGTTTATATCCGTAATAAACATATTGATAGTAGTTTCTTTAATATTGTTTATACAACTGTTAACTTTCAATACGTCTCTCAATTTAATAAACATATAAATCTACTGCGTTATTTGACTTGATTAAACTAGCTAGTTAGACTAAACTAAACTAGCTATTTATACCGTCGTCAGTTCAATATCTGTAACAGAAAGTTTTGTGAAACAAGAAAATGTTAAAGATCTGCTGCAAGCTTGAAGTAATTCATGTGATTTATGAGCAAAACTGCGCATCCTTCAGAGATTCCATGTACTCGACTATACCCAAAGTCCTCTGTCCAACCACAATTAGATTTAACTTGACCATGTCCAACAATATGTCCTAGGAAACTTACACAAACGTGGTAGAAGTCACTTTTAGATAAATGCATTGTCAAATTTGCATTAGTAAATCTGTCGAAGAATTTCCGAATCGTTGTAAGATGTTCTTTCAAGGTTTCGTTGTAGATGATCACATAAACTATATAAGCATCACAATTATCTAAACCGGAAGCAAACATATTCATCAAGTGTTGAAAAGTACTTGGGGAACCCTTCATCCTGAACGGCATTACATTATATTGGTAGAGTCCATCTGGAGTAACAAACGCCGAAATTTCCTTTGCCCTTCCCGTTAGTGGAATTTGCCAAAATCCTTTCATTAGGTCAAATTTGGTGACGTACTTGGCATTTCCAATTTTATCAATACAGCCATCGATAATTGGCACTGGAAATGAATCTGTTTTAGTCACACTGTTCAACTACTTATAATCTATACACATGCGAAAAGTTTTATACGGTTTCGGAACAAGTATACATGGTGAACTCCAAACATTTCTCTATAAAATCGTTTTCCAGAAAATACTGAATTTTCTTGTTCCAATGTTCCTGTTTGAGAGGGTGCATCCTGTATGTGTGTTGTTTAACAGGTTTTGAATCAATAATGTCAACTTCATGAAAAATTGTGTTCGTCCTTGTAGGAATATCTTGAAACAAGTACTCATGTTCGAAAAATAACTGTTTAGGTTCATTCCATTCTTCTTGCCGTACTTTAACATTACTTACAAGTTGTTCTGTATAGTCTATGACAAAGTTGTTTAATAGTGAATTAAAATTTTCCTATAATTAGCTTTAAAGTTTAAAGTAACTGAAAATAGTTAATTTGTATACAACTTTGGAAGACAGCTTGTTAACGACATAACTTATTCTTACAGTAGTTGTGATATTATCATCCTGAATGATATAAAACAACGAAAACAGAGCAAGGCATAATGAATGAAAAGGTTAAAGATTTAAAGTAAGGGTTATCTAATGAACAAACAACTGAGAAGCAGCATGAGAAAAGCGCAGCCCTAAATTCAGTAGTCCCATCTAGTCCAATTCTCCTTCAAGCTTCGTTCACAGACATTTATGCCGTTGATGAAACATATTCATAAGTTTAATGTTGAATTGAAATGGTTAGTAAATATGAAACGGTTTGGGTTTACAAGACGTTTATATAGCATCCTCTGAATTAGAGGCAGGAAATATGCTCAAATTATTTAAATAATGACTAATTAAATCGTGGGTACTTATTATTTCATTTATGTACAAATATTTTAGTGTCATTTCTTAAGTGAACTGAATTTTTTATGCAATTTCTCATGTATTGTGTCTATGATTTTTTCTTGCTTTGATTTATAATCATTCATTAACTATCTTAATTAGAAAAATGCCTGCTGTAAATGACAATGTATTGCTAATGACTGATTATTACTGTGGTTACTGCCACTGAATGACAGCGAATTTTATATTCTTCTTAACATCAAAATATAACGTATACGACTGATGTATAAAGTGCCAATACAAAAATATAATAGGGTAAATATTTTGCTTTACATTCTCTATTAATTCTTTGGTACCTACGAATGTTTAACATTATGTTTTATTGATTAGTCAATATTAACTAATATTTCACTTCGCGTATGAATGTTTGAGTTGCTAAATTAAAAATGTGTGCCAGATTTATTTATTTAATAAAATAATAATAACGGGATAACTTTTCAATTGTATTGTTATTATCATCTATCAAGGTAATTTCTTATGAGTCTCTTCTCCCCATTTGTAAATATATTTCAAATCAGTATCATCCAAAGGATATAGAATAGGACTATGATATTTTACAAACTATTCACATGTCAACTATGTAGCTTCTCCTAAATTTGAAACAGTGTTGTTTATATTTTGTTTACTATTTTTGAAGTATCAAGGTTCTTTAAGTTTAATTATGTCCCCAAATATTAAAAATTGAAATCATAGCGACATAATGAAAATAATAACCGTCGGTTTTCGGAAACTTCTGTCATTTGTTATGATAAAATGTAAACAAAGAAAATCAAACCTAACAAAACAAAACTAACAACCCAAAACAAAACAAATACTGAAACTTAGAAATGAATCTGTTCTGATAGACGAAATTTGCTTAATTTTAATGATTATAAATAGTGACCAACATTAAAATTCCATTCGATATAAATAATTTTTTCTTCTTTAAATCCAGAATATCGTTTTCATCTTAAAAGCATGTACCTGATTCTTGTATGATATAATGTGGTAAAAGATTGGTTCTTACATATAATTTTTTAAGAAAGCTTATAGCCTCTACATTCGTATTTAATTGGGTGCAACGATTTATCGATGCATCAAACGTTTGCTGTAGCGAAATAAATATTGATACTCGGGGTGGAAAATTGAAACAAAACAATAATACCATATGCAAGTTATTTTAATCTTCAACAGTTGTCAATTTTTATTAGCCGTTTTCCTTCTTGTTCTTTAAACTGAGAATTCACATGAGACAGCTGCTGCAGGCACAGGTACTTATTTTTTTAGCAAAAGACAAATGAGGACTTGATAACACTAACTCACATCCAAACAAATTAACACATGGTTCCTGTATAATACACAACTCCCCCACCACCACCACACCTGACCGGGCCAATGCCATGCTAATTAATTTATCCCAATAGCTTGTGTCAGCATACAGAAGACATTATAAAGTAAGTCGACAGGTATATAAAGTACTATACTCATCATTTATTAAGCGTTTACAAACCAAGTTTCACTGTTGATTTATGTCTTGCCTAGTTTGGTTGAATTTGAAATCTACACTACTAGCGCCATGCAGTAAAATATGTTAGACTAAATTCTCATTGGTGGTTATTGTTTGTTCCAGTCTAGGGTAAACAATATCCACCAATGAGCATTCAATGTAACGTATTCGTTGCGTGCCAGTCAGGAGTAATGCGATGATACAGAGAAACTTGGCGAAAAAGTTGATCAATAATTGTTCTGGAAAGTTCGTAAACGGAGATGCTGTCAGGGTGCACGAAACACAAAGCACTTGGAGCTGTGATGCTAGAGAACTCCCGGAAATTAATTGAATTTCATGCCCATTAAAATTTACTCTGTGCAGTATACAATTGTTTTAACCGGTCACCTTTAAAGTGCTTTTCAAGACATCATTTGCGCCAGTCAACATGTACGCAAATTAGCTCTTCTTCTTCTTGACATGAATGGTCTTTAAACTAAATTCGACAGCCACTTTGTGCACGGAAACAAGTATTATGTCGAGGTTTGAACATCGTATCAATGAAGTTGAACGAATGCGCGTTTACAATACGAACTACATAGAAAACTCATAATGGCTGCCTTACAGTGTTATTCTTCTTCCAAAGGTGCTTTTGTTGGGAAAATACTTGCAGATGATAGTTATGATGACAAAAATTTTTGAAGTTTAAAAGCTAAAGATATTTATTCGATTAAAATACCTCTGTTCGAAAGCAACGCTGAATCCTGCATCTTACCAAATAAAGCATGTTGAATAAGAATCACTGACCAGTGACATGTAGTCTGAAAGCAGTTTTGTTATTTTGTATCGGACGAGAATTGCATACAAATGGATGCAATGTATATGCCTTTCTGTAATATGCATAGAAGAAATACAACCAGCCAATCACATAAAAGGGCACAAAAAGCACTGATAGACCTTCTAAAGAACGAAAGATCCTCAAGTTCATATGTGCATAGATAATGTATCTTATCGTGAATTGCGTACATGTTTCGTCTTAGTACCGACATTACCTTTGGAAATGCTTTCGTTTTGGTTGGAAGTGTATGCTCTTATATTTGTTGCACAGACCCACAGTTTCATATTTGTGCATAGTTTATTTTTCTTGTCACTGTCTCTCCCACTATATCAGGATGTTCAGACCTTAAAATGTGTCAGCAGTAAACCCTCAAACACATATTTAACAGTCAACTAGGTGTCACCAAGATATACTTGAAAATTAACTCTAAACAGTAAAACTAGACTTCAAGTATTACCTTGTCTATAATTAGTTTAATATATAAATCATGTAAACTGTTAGTGATTGAACTTACATGACTTGTAGTGATGTGTAACCCATACAGTATTATACATATGTAATACTCTACGACCAACTGCTTATATTATTCAGGAACCAAATCCACGAAACTAAACATAGCAAAATATGTTTAATATAGCAATTTTAACTTGCATTTCCATCGTGTTTGAAAATTATGTATAAAATAAGGAAAAAACTAAGTTAAGTGATATATTGGATACAGCGTTTGCTACATGAATGAATCATTAACATGTCAAGGCCACACAAAAAGGTCACGTTTGAAAATGAAACGAAAGAAATAAAGGACGAAAATCCTTACAAATAAAGTCACATAATTAAAAGCCTTTTTTACGCATTGAAGTCTGTCATATACATCCTCTATGCTGTGTTTCAACTTATCCCACCTCAATAGTATTAATAAGGGCATGAACAGGTTCGGCCCTAGGAAAAGGCGAACTAGGCAACCGCCTTGAGCCCCGCGCTTTCATGATATCAGCTTGTGGCCTCGCTCATCGCTTTTGCTGCCTTGAGCCCCGCATGCTGCCTTTGACCCTGCACATCCTAAGGCCGGACCTGGGCATGAAATGTGTTAACGAATATATAACAATGGCTTTGATTTTCAAACGAATACATTATTATGCAAAATACACAATTTGAAGCATGATATGTACTAGAGACGATGTCCTTTTTATCAAAGACCGCTCTGATGGCCTAAATGGTCAAAGTGCTCTCCTCCGATGCGAGAGGTATCGGGTTCGATCCTCATCATTAAGAGGTTACTGTTAGGACTGGTCAGCCAAGTGTCAGGATAATGTTAATGTGTAGGACATGGTCCTACATGACTGCAGCATCATGCCCCAATGCTAGACATCACAATAAAACTGCCACATTGCATACAATGTAGCGATATGACTGAAAAATTCTTAAAGCTAAGTTAAAATTCCAAATCACACACACTCTTCTTCTCCTCGATGTGATAATCGACCTACTAGTCTCACAGAAAGAAAGAGATTTTATATATATATATATATATATATATATATATATATATATATATATATATATATATATATATATATATATATATATATATATATATATAAAATGTACTTTTTGGAGTAGATGTATGTAAATATATTACTTGTGGACTGGAAATTTGTGACTATACAAAGTTTTCTCGTCACTAATGGAACAAAATTTCCAATATCTTCACAGCATACATAGATGTCCGCTCTGTAATATATAATCAACTTCTGCATTATGTTATGTGCATTTAATTTGCATTAGAGGTTAGTATTTTGCTATTTTCCATTACATGCTATTATAATGTAGCATTGTATTTTGAACTTGACTTTTGTCCAAAATTGAGTTCATTTTCTGCTTTTCTTGAATTGATTATTTTTAAATTTTTATTTTGTAAACAAGTAATAAATAGCTAAATTATTATGTATGAGTATGGGTTTAAAATCAATATTATCATTAATAGACATAAATATATTTATTTGGGTCTAGGTCTAGGTTTTGGAATGCCTACGTGCATTTGACATATTACAGCTTCTGGTTCCTAATAATAACTAATATTTTTATTTTATAAACATCAGGATCTTTCTTAAAATCTATTTTCCATTAGGTAATAGTTCTATTTAGAAAATGTTAATTTTTGTCATGAGGTCAAGTAGAGAACTATACTATCTTACAACGGATAAAAGCCATTCGTTCTTTACGGTCTAGCACAATCAAGTAGTTTTATATGTTGTGTCCAGTATTATTTTGGGCTGGAATTTATTTTCACCAACTTATTGAATCAAGTGATAATTTTCTCTGGAAAAACACAAGTACTTTGATAAAATTCTTGTGTAGAGATATTGGCTGGATTTTATAGTGAATTAAAACTAAGAATTACATTACTGTGATTCAAAACAAGGATGTTGACATATCAACACTCTAAAAGCTACCACAGACACATCATCACCTTCAACTGAATTTATTTTAAAGTATTATAACTTGAGTCGGTAATTCAAGGATTTGGGGAGTTTTAATTCGTACTACCGGTAGTTCCTTTGCATTACATTTTTATTTTAAATTCGTTGAAAATGAATTATTTTTTTAACTTGACAAAGACAGATGCTTTTCTCTCTTTTATCTTAATAATTGACAGCTGAAATATTTAATCCATGTCTGAAACTGTGACCAAGATCATATTTTTTGGGGATGATGTTGGTGTGGGTTTAGAAATATACAATCAAACGATCTTTGAACTACTCACAGTTTACATTACAGGTTATACGTAAAGAAAGACCTGAGCAGGAGATATATCCACGTCTTCCAGTTTTTGACCATTTCCCGGTCAGATATTGAATTCGGTCAAGGACCCCTGACTCTGGTATTTCCCAAACTTTCTCTATGCTTGCTTATTAATCAACTTGAAAGTCATCTGTCTATTATGCTATCTGAATACCTTGTATTTACTCATTTCTCTTAATATCTAAAGACTTTATATATCCCTGTAAACATTTATTTGGGTTCCAAAACAATTTATCCATAGCACAAAAGACGCTGCCAGATGCAGAAATGTTGCTAGTTTATTATCGGTTTAAAGTGATTTCCCTCTGTGACCTTAATCTTTGTCATTGATCTTCACTGGTTATTTGCGGGAAACTTATAATGATAATCAAAGCAAGTCATTTCGGTCCTTATCACATTCAACGTATCCAAGACTTTCAGGACGAATGGAACGACACAGGCGTGACAATGATACACGATGCAGGCATAATAATAGTACGCGACGTGGAATTGACAATAATACATGATACCGGCTTGACAATGTTGCATGCCACAGGCGTAACAACATCATAGGATAAAGGCGTGGCTATAAGACATCCTGTAACATGCTAATTATTAAGATAGATTATCATCGTCACCAAAATTATAGTTATCGCCATGATATACACGTAATGATATAGAGATGTAAAGAATATGCAGATGACTATTTTTGTTTCATTGATATTTTAACTAATACTTAGAAGTGGTGGAAGTATTAGCAGTAGAAGCAGCAGTGCTGAGAATACTAGTAACAGCACTTAAAGAGCATATTCCTGATTATCTGTCTACCTATTTGTTCAAGGGTCTATCTTCAATGTTCATCCATCCAGCATGGTTTAAAGCGAATGATAACGCCTTTACCTAGGCAAAGTTTTACTTTTTCATTTTGCATTGTTTCTGGAAAATCAACCTTGAACGGCTCTGGATAGCGGCTGAGAGATATCTTATCTTACTATTGTCGTGCAGTGATGGGCCAATCTCATTGCATTTCTTATCAAAAGGACGAGACCTAAATTTTATAACCTGTCCAACATTTTCAACATTATTTATTCAGATTGGTTCTATTGCAAAGGTAAGATAGACGAATTAATTTTCCTGGCAGAGGAATTTTTCTTCTTTTTCGGTTTATAGTTATATGATCCTAGAAGAAGCATCATTAACTTGATTTTTTTTCCTGCTTGCTTTACTTAAGCTATTTTGCATCTTTGCATGAATATCATTATCGACAACGTTATCTCAGTTGAGAGCAAGAGTTCTCAAAATACGAATACCACAACTATTATACATACGTTAAGGCATGTTTGACTTAGCTTGCTTAATATCAAAAACATCAATATAATTAAGCGTACAAATACTCTAAGCATTGCATTAACAGGATTGTACATGACACACAATGCTTCTTGCCATGTGATGCATGCAAACCAAACGAAACACTTTAAATGTACCCAGTGTTTTGTAAAATATAAATATTATAAGCAGAAACTGAACCCACACAGTAAATACCATCAACTAAAATAGTCTTTAATCAATTCGTTTATCCTCTGATATAAGCGACAAATAGAGGCGACTGAGATTTCGATAAGAATCGTCAAAATAACACACACTCACACACATACATACATATATATATATATATATATATATATATATATATATATATATATATATATATATATATATATATATATATATATATATATGTATATATAATAGGAATATAGTTTTAATAATAATAATAATAATAATTATTATTATTATTATTATTATTATTTATATTATTATTATTATTATTATTATCTTTATGACGAATTTTCAGTTTTTCATCAAAACTCAAATATATAAAAAAATGATGGTGTGCATAATGCTTATAAAATAAATAAATGTAATGTAAATAATTAATCAAAATATAATAAGAATTAATTTTAAAATGCCGTTTCACTATTAAAGAATTGTTGCACTTATTTTTATGACATAAGTTTATACTTTCACTAGTTAAGTCATTATGTAAATTAGAATAATAAAAATTTTTTATATAAATAATAAACATATACCTGTGCTGTATATCCATATTTTAATTGTCAATTATTCCTTAATGAATAAGAAAATTAGGTTAAAAATGTAAGCTATGACGTGATCTTGTGTATGTCATATTTTTGATATCATTGATCACTTAGAAACAGAATATGTTTAATAACGCAAACAATGATATTGTGTCTGACGAAGCAATAAAGCGAAACCGGTCACACATCCTACATGTTGGTGTTTATTATTATTATTATTATTATTATTATTATTATTATTATTATTTTTATATATATATATATATATATATATATATATATATATATATATATATATATATATATATATATACATATATATATACATATATATATATACATATATATATATATATATATATATATATATATATATATATATATATATATATGTATATATATATATATATATATATATATATATATATATGAGGTATAAAAAAGAGCATGCATAAACTTCAACTGAAGGCCGCATGATCTTATTGCTAGGACCTTAAATCTTTTTTTTCAGATGATTTCACTCATTTTGGCTGGTTTCACTTTAATAGCATGCATTGATAATGCTTTTTCTGAACAATGTGCATGCGCTAAAATGCCCATCAATATCCATGCTGGACCCAGTCATACAAGTCACACTCTGACGTCACTTTCCGGTGCAGATTGCCTGACGTACAATGAGCATGACGAGATCGGACAAGATGGAATTACATGGGCGAACGTTGACTACAAAGGACAGGTACATGAATGTCTTCTTTCAATTGTGACTAAATAAAGAAAATATAGATATGATGGAAAAATGATCAATATTTGTTTTGACTTTAATACAATCTAAAGAAAAATCATGATCTAAACTAAAGCAAAAATTAAGTTCTAGTATTTTCGGAATACGCCTTCATCATTGTACTACGAAACAACATATTCTCTACCTTTTCTGACGTAAACACACATATAAATGTAAATAGATAAAGATATCCTTTCCTTAGGAGTATGCTTTAGCAAGAAGGCTGTACAGCATATTGATGTAAAAGGTTCCAGACAGTCCTATGAATAAATTTAAACGCAAAGAAATCAGACAATAATTTAACTGTTGCGTCTATTCCTTACTCGTGTCGTCCATATTTCCGTATGAATCTCCTTTGTGGTTTGCACATCAATAAACACGTCACGTTAAAGAAATCGTCAGGATGTAAACATTGTTTAGCATGTGTCGAGCTCTGAAGTTAACAACCAGTTAACATAATATTTTATCACAATGTTGTTAATACTGTTTCATGCAGACAAATTGAGTTTACAACATAATTCCTGTTCGAAAGTTTATAAATTTCTGTAGAAACATGACTCATCGTTAGTATTTTTTCATTTCGCTAAGTACAATTTTTATGTTTATTTGATTTGTGCCTATGACTGATTAAAGACTTTGATTAACATATAACATTTTGTTACAGAAAGCATGGATTGCCAAAAACTACGTAAACATTGAACGTTGTAACCTAGATAAACAAAGCAAAAGAGCAGGTAACAGTTGAAATTATTTTAAAACGGATACAGGTTGAATCTGGCTACGACTGTAGGTTTTACGAAATAAGAAAATGCCACTATTATCGATTATAAATTACGTTTAAAGTCATGATTTATGTACGCTGGTTGGAATGACAGGGATTAGCACTTCAAATTTCTGACAAGTTTTCGCACTTCAAATTTCTCTCCTCAATCAGTCTATTTTGACATTCAAATATAAAAATATCTTAGGTAATTAATTTATATTTTTGAACAGTTTTTTTGCAATGAATAAATGAAAAGCCTTTAAATACTAAAGTGACTTTATTTTACTCCAACATGACTTAGGTCATGAAAATCAAAATATCTGGTGTGTAAGAGTACTTTTAAGGAGTCACATACTGTAAGCGAATATACTAAAAGGAAACTCCAACACATGAAATGCCCTTATGCAAAGATAACTTTGTGTATTAACCCGCTGATTTGTCTCGAAGAGATTTTAAATAAAAGACATGAAAACAAGATTGTTATTCTTATAGTCTTCTTTTGCTATTATTGTTTCATCAGTAACATTATTATTTAACGGAACTTTCGTTCACATATCACAACAACAGTTCAGTTGCCCGGCTGTCCCCATATCGTTACCCGTTCTGAATGGGGAGCGAGAGCCCCTACAACCACCCCAGGACACCTTCCAGCAACGCCAAAATATGCATTCATACACCATGGCGCATCGGCCCCTTGCCATACCAAAGCTCAATGCATTGCAACAGTGAAGTCCTACCAAACTCATCATATTGACAGCAACCGTAAGTAATGATTAGTTACAAAATGATACATGAATATGGACTTGAGGACTAAAGGTCTTGATATTTTCATATCATATCAAAGGTCTTAACATTAGTTTTTATTTGTTTATTGAAATAACACTACCCAGCATTTCTCTAGGTTGACTTTCTACTTTAATGCCCATAATTTCATCTCATCACACATAAACATATACCACTACACGTTTTAACTTTATATCTCTTGAAAACAAATTGTACGTAGTATTTTTTGTGAGCAGCCTTTGAAACCCTTAATTTGTGATTGGTGTACCTTTCCACAGAAATGTAAGTTTTACATATGCAATATTTTCCCACTAGGAATAAGAGGTGTACAATAAGTATTAGTTGATATTTAAACTTAACTCTATTGCAACCTCATCTTGAGATATCCTTTTTGCATAATTGCATGCATTCCATTATTTTCTCACTAGGAATAAGAGGTTTGGAACAAGTATTAGTTGATATTTAAAATTTACTCTATTGCAACCTCATTATTGAGATATCGTTTATGCATAATTGCATGTATTCCATTATGTAGCTAAAGTTAACTGCCATTTATAATATCTTGAGTTTATCATGTTTTCTTGCGTACTCTGATACTAACAGTACTTTGCAAATTCATGTTCATTAAAGTACTGCCGTTAAATGACATGGCCTTTTTAACTTAGTAAGAGCTAGTTACATCGATTCGGAAGCATCACACACTTCAAATTATTCTCAGACTTTTGATATAATTATGCAATATCTGTTTTAAAATTATGCCAAAGTTTTTCAACACGTACATTTATGTTGATTTTACAATTGTACTTTTGAATTATGCTGAGTCTGTGAGCAGGTTCGTTTTCAGAGTTAAGGAATATTTGATGATTTGTGGGAAATGGCGTACAGTTATAAATATAGGTGTCAAGTACTTCAGAATAGTTTTGGACATTCGTCTTATCACCGTTAATTAAAATGATTCTGATTCCATGGAATTTACATATCTCCAATCATCAAGTAAAATGTAGGGCAGCGGGAAGATGACAAACACGACGAAGTACATTTTTCTCGTGCTCGATTTAAGATGCAAAACTTGTTAGTTTTTAAATATCATTATCACGTTTATACTAGTCAATGATTATTACCTGATTCCAATAATTACCTACACTTCAAAGACCCTTGCCTCTAAACCATACTACCTGACTTTTTTTGACTGTTGATTGATAACGAAAAATATATGAGGTCCTCAACAACAGAGAGGTCAAAGAACTGATATACATAAAACTCGTTGAAAATCCAAGGAATACAGACCTTGTCCTACAATTTTATATTCACACGCCTTAAATATTGACTATCACCATTATTTCCCCATCATATGTTTCATGCTTTATCTTTTCTCATAAAAAGTGAATCACAGAGCAAAGTGTTGATTTAGAAATATATAATCTTTGGGTTAATTCTGATTGTACTACCCTTCTATTTTTACAAAGAAAATATGCGAATTTTGACACATTGCTAAATTTCTCATGTTATTGTGTCGTTGTAAGCTAGTGAAGAAACATAATATGCTGTTCGAAATTATATCAGAAAACAATATGTAAATCTTGCCCGCTTTTGTTAATTTGCGCACGCCATAGCAGTATTGGAGGGTTTGCATGGTAAGTTTAGTATATTTCCTAGAGAACCAAAAGTAGACGATATCGTATGAAGCCATGATATGATTGGAACCCGCACCACTCAGGTCGCGATTTATTGCCATAACCACCTAGTCAAATTAACTTCAAGTATATGCGGTACTTAGTGTTTTCGTTGATATCACTTCAAGAGCTGTTAGAAGTTTACCTAACGCAAATCGACCCTTCATAATGTTGTACTTAGCTGTACTTTTCCCTGGGAAGTACAAATTGTTTGGCTACAGATTATAATGTTTTCCATATGTTTCTCCTCAGTATGAAAATTAATTTGGGAAATATATATTTGCTATTCCCAATTTAGCTCCAGGAAAATGCAAAAAAGGATCCGTTGATGGATCCGGATTTATTTTGGATCACATGTTTTAATAAAGTTAATCCGAAATTTTGAAATGTGATTAATTGTCACTTTTAAACACCCTCGATTTCAGACTCTCAACTGAAGTTTTGAATATTCTCATGAGATTTATAAATTGTGTTGCGAACATTTAAGAGTTTAGATTGATAAACGCAACATTTGATTAGGAAACTGACGTTACAACAAGAACGTAAAACATATCTGATCAAAAGTTCCTTAATTTTAATTTGATTGACGTTTTACAGACTGGTCAGATATAGGCTACAGTTTCATCATCGGGGAGGACGGTAATGTGTATGAAGGTAGAGGCTGGGATGAAATTGGTGCACATACTTTGAACTACAATAGCGTTGGTCTTGGTAAGTTGCGATCTATTATTGGTATGTATGTATAGTTTATAAAATTCTTTATAATAGTCATTCGCATAGTATTTTCCCTAAGTGTTAATGGGCTGACCATGTGAATGTGAAAACTTGAAGATTGTTATATAAATACGTTTTACAACACAAAGCAAAGATTTTGAGCAAGCATTTAAATTGCTCAGGATAATGAAGTTATGGTAGGTAGAAACTATTCGTTTTATTCAAACACATCGATTAAGTTCCTGATTTACAAGAAATAGAGAGAAAACGACGACTAATGCGAGCTTTAAAAAGATAATTACTAATGTAGAATACATTTTAGAATGTATACATCCACATCAGGCCACACGTGCAGGGTATAACAAAATACTAAACGTTCCTAAATTCAAAAGAGCTGGCTCAACATGTGCAACAATATAACAGCATTAATATAAAAAAGTCGATCCTCACTAGTTCAGTCAGAATATTGTTTTGTGAATTTATTTCCAGAGAATAAATATTCTCTAAAGCTCTGACATCCTGTAAGCGGTAAACAGAATATAATATGTTCAATTCAACTGTTCTAAGATAGGAGACACTAATGCTTTACGAAAAAGATGACAATGAATATAAATGCAGTTCAGCAGTGACATATTTGAACTGAATCGAATAAAATGAAAACACGATGACATACAGTGTTACTTGAAATATAAATCTCGTAAGATATATATTGTTTTAATGGAGATTATGTATAGCTGAGAAAAGATAGGATCAACCTTTACTTTTAGAGCCTTGTTAAACGAAGAAATACAAAATTAAAACACTATGCTTTGATATTGATTTCAGACAAGAAGAATTTTGTAGGAAACAATTTTGGCAGAACGCAAAAGCCACTGAAGCTAATCAGTTCCAACTCCTGAAAATAGTTGAAAATTAAGAACATTAATGAGTATCGCAAATTATCTATGCCCAGTTAATCCCTTCAACCATAACATTTTTGTGATAACATGGTCGAAATACTAGATTGAAACACAACTTTTCATATACAAATAATGAAGTAATAAGATCAATGCATTTGAAACCTATCAAAGAACAGTTGATTATCTGTCTTAAACAGTACTTTTCCTTCAGCTGCATTATGACTTTTTGTTTAATTCTAGCGCGATGAATATCTGCGATGAAATTGGAACCAGAACGTAATATTGTATAACAATTTTGTACCGCTATTACGGAAGTTAATGTTTTACTGTGTGTACCATTGAGTTGTAGTAATTGATCTGTCAAAGTAGGAACGATACTACCAGAAAATTACCGCAAAGCTTTAACCATCGATTATTATTCAAATCGGTGTATAAATATTGAAACTTATTACATTTAGTGTAATAAATTATTGTAATATTTTAGTCAATTGTCGCTAATTAATGGTCATGATCTAAACAGAATTAGTGACTGATAGTACATTGAAGGGCATATATATATATATATATATATATATATATATATATATATATATATATATATATATATATATATATATATATATATATATATAAAGAGAGAGAGAGATGTGTGTCTGTGTGTGTCTGTGTGTGTCTGTGTGTGTGACATGACTTGATCGGAGAGATAGAAAATCACTCGTTGCGTCTTTGGTTTCTGTGAAGAACGTACATGATGTCAATCAACTAATCCAGTCACACTGGTATTTGCACAAAACGAAAGCATTAAATCCATTTACGCATTTATATGCGACGCAGGGTAAGAAATCGTGTATGGAAGACTAAACGTCCATCCGCCTTCTTGGCATAAACTACTTTTATCTAAAACAGTCAGAACCCGCGCACCCATAACAAAGCTGCAGATTCCTTCGATAACTCCAAGTTAGCTGGGGCGGCATGAGGCCAAAAGCCAGAGAAGCATCGATTAGGATTAAGCATAAGGATAAGCATCAAATCAAATCAACTACCGCTAGAATTCTAAAGATTCGACATTATTTTGTTTGGCTAATATTACAGCTGACTATAATAGTAGCAACATATATTTTTGTAATAATTTTAGTTCCGCGTGATAGCTTAGAATATTTCTGTCCCATCCTACTTCTGTTTTGAGCATAAACCGAGTTCTAAATATCTCTTTCAGGATTTTGCATGATCGGAAATTTCATGGATCGCGTGCCAAATGACGCTGCTTTAAATGCAGTGAAGCAGCTGATTGCGTGTGGTGTGGCCAATAACAAACTCTCCAGCACCTATATTCTCCATGGGCATCGTGACGTAGGCCAGACAGAATGTCCTGGAAATAAACTGTATGACCTCATCCAATCGTGGCCGCACTACAGCAGACATCAAGGATAATTCTTGCGAGAAGCTCATTAATTATGATCAGAAGTTATCGAAATTGACAAAAACTATCCAATAAAGTGGGCCAATACTTTAATGCACTATACGAAAATGGGTTGTGCTTTTGAACTTTCAAGTCAGAGAGAGAGAGAGAGAGAGAGAGAGAGAGAGAGAGAGAGAGAGAGAGAGAGAGAGAGAGAGAGAGAGAGAGAGAGAGAGAGAGAGAGAGTGTGTGTGTTCTTGGGGTCAACTGCTCCCTACTAAGGAGTGCAGGGATAAATCTGCTATGCTGTAGTTTACAAGAATAATATGTAAAATATATATATTTTTAAATTTAGTACAAAATTACATACACGTAGTTCTACCTTGATTTACAAGATACTAATTGTGCTTGATCTATTATGTATTTATTTACATATTTAATAACAGCACTAATAATAATAATAATAATAATAATAATAATAATAATAATAATAATAATAATAATAATAATAATAATAATAATAATAATAATAATAATAATAATAATAATAATAATAATAATAATAATAATAATAATAATAATAATAATAATAATATAGTAATAGATGTAGTATTAGTCAGGCAATGTTGTCATAATTAATATCTTACCTACCAAATCTAATAATACTACTGCCCTTACAATTATCAGTACGTCTATGACTAAAGCCACTACCACTAATGACTTCACCACCACAATCACATTACTAGTACTGAATTCACCAACATAATGCTGCTACATCTATTGTTTGTACCATCACCATTCTAACACTACTACTGACATCATCATCATCATCATCTTAATGCCACTAATACTACTGAATTCACCAACACAATGCCACTACTATTACTACTACTACTATTACTTCTACTACTACTACTACTAATAGTACTACTACTACTACTAATAGTACTACTACTACTACTGCTACTACTACTACTACTACTACTACTACTACTAATAATAATAATAATAATAATAATAATAATAATAATAATAATAATAATAATACACTACTACTATAATGCCACCAGTGCTTATCGTGCCACTACTACAGTAATGATAATAGGTATACTTCAACAACAGCAACAACAATAGCATCAAATACTACTACCACTTCTTCTGCTACTGCTAATATTAATACTTCCACTACTACTACAAAATTGTCAGCCCTCTGTGCTTCAACACTCTCATTCCGTAGTTGAACTGCAACGACACGTAGAGGTAAGCTCTTGTAGTTAGCACGAAAGCATCTTTTCTTCCTCCTTCTACTCCTATTACTCTTTCACTTTAATCTTATGTTGCAACAGGTCGTTGTCCTCAACTTCTGCAACAACTACTGAAGATTATTCATCTTTTATCCTTTATCCTATTTCTGCCATGACATCATTTATTCATGGAAATGGGAATGAATAATTGTCAACCTCGTCTAGCCCTTATATGCACCATTACGGCTCCGCATCGCAATATTTACCTACTCGATTTATGTTGCAATAACTAACAAGTGACATATTTCACAAGGACTCAAATCATTAAATGTGAAATTAATCCAAACTTTTCAACACGTTTATTATTTTTTTTTAAAAATGTAGACACCTAGTTATAGCTAATATGCCATCTGCAGTGATGCACCAGAAACAAAAACACAATATAGATATACATAACACTGTAATATGTACTACCAGAAAAACTGATGTTTTTACCGTCACAAATGGGCGGGAAAAATGAACAACTATTAAGCATTTTGCTAATGGATGGCCAAACGTTGCCTTCTAACAACTATCATGTGCCTGGAAAACAAATGCCTAAAGACGAGTAATATAATCCTATAATCCAGCTTGATAATGGATCTATGAAGCATAGATATTGCTCCAATGAAAATTCTGGTAATAAATCACAATACAAAAAATGTTGACCGAGTTAAATAAAACGTACCTTCCAAGCTCTGGTTCAAATATCATTATATGGATTCTTGTTAAAATATATTATTTGCACCAAACACAAAGCTAGCCTAGGCAAAACACAAAACTATATAAAATGTTTACATGGAATACACGAATAGTTGAGGAGTTGCATAAGACCAAGAATTAGATTCCTCAAACCCGTGTAATAGCTGTTAAAAAAGAACATAGTATGCTGATCTGCTTCTTATGTAACAGTGGCAGCAAAGAATGTACATGTTAACTAAACATTATTGATACATTTAGTAAATACACATGGAGCATACCGTACAATCATTAATTTGGAAAAAGGGGAAAAAGATTGGGTAGACCAGGGTTAAATTTTATAAAAGGAAATATCATAAAGAAACTTCCAGATAATAATACCATAAAAAGATCATATTACAGCGAAGGTACTGATGCGGTTGTTGACAGCTTTAATCTATCGAGAAATAATATAATGCGGAATAACACAAGAATGTTAGATAAACATAATACAAAATATAACAGTATTAAAGTGAGGCGGGTAAGGTTAAGCCAAGGAAAATTAAAAATGTATTCATTTGAAACTATATGGTGATTCCCTTTTGAAGAATATTAAATATAGGAAAGGTGACAAGCTTAAAATTTCGCATAAAATGTTTACATTTCAGAAAAGGCAACAAGCCGAATTGTTTAGCGAAAGTGATTCAGATAATAAATATCATTAATAACACAACTGTGGAAAAAATAGAATATGTAAAGAGATAAATAATTTAAGTAGATTTTCTGAACATGAATTATAATTTAAATAGTGTGTATTCAAAATTTTAAAAGTACTGAAATGTGATTATAAAGAAAACAAGAGTCTAGATCTTGAAAAGGAATTGGTTCGTCAAATTGAGCACAACTATTATTGTTATTAGTTGCATAGGCTGTTTGAGTACTTGTTTCTATTATAGGTGAATATTTTAAGTAATATCGCTGAATATGTCGTCTACAAATGCATAGAATATAAGTGCAAGTCATACAAACACGTACTGTCCATTACCACGGAATCTCAAATCATACTATTAACCTGTTTAAACTTCATATGACTATAAAATATATTTTCTGATATTGAAGTTAACAGAATCAGCATGTATGGATTTATTTAATGAGTTCTATAATGTCGGTACAATCTAGATCATTGTAATCAAAGTGCCTCGAATTAAAACTTGGCTTGGCAAGTAAATGAAGGATTATCACTATTTCAGGTCAGTTGCACATTTTAAAATCAACTTGATTTCCAACATGGTCCATAGTCCTGCCATATAATGCATGGTTTGAGTAAATTAGTCAATGCCGTTGTTAACGTTTACATATGACATTGTTATTTCCAGGATGCATACTCAACGTTTTGATTATTTATTGATTTTGAGAATAGATCATTAACTTGTTGACAATATCTTCTTTTCAGTCTCCATTGAAAGAAAAGTTTTCTATTTAATATTTAAGCCTACTCTTGAATATTCTATTTGTTTTATATTGCTATAATTTTTTTCTCCTAAGGGTGAATTTACATTTTACATTCTTCATATATATATATATATATATATATATATATATATATATATATATATATATATATATATATATATATATATATATATATATATATATATATATATATATATATATGGTGCTTTTAGGCTTTTACAAATGTAACCATAAAAGAGTGAAGTCAACAATCATTGTACATTTTAACAAAATTAATTTATTTCTTTAGAAAACAAAGTAAAATATGAAATAGGTCTTACGGTTTCTGAAAATAATCCAAAAATAAATCATCAAATTGAAAAAGTCCTATCACTAAATAGTTCTAATTGAATCTAGGTTCGAACCTCGATGAAGTTCCAATATGGAAGACGATGACGTCGGATGAGGTCGTTGTACTGGTGGCGATAGATCATTGATTGAATCACTGTTTATAAAGTTTTTGTTTATAATTCCAGAACAAATTTCCACTGAGAGTCTTTGTCTCAGTACTTTTGATAAAACATACACTTGTTTAGTCTTCCAGAGAATAAATTCAAAAAACATAAACTTAAAGAACAATCTGGCTTCAGCAATGAAAACCACCTGAGCCCTCAAGCTTTAACATACGACTGAATAAATTTGATACAAATTGGCTGTTTTAAGCTTACATTTTCCATCACACGGCAGTTCACGTGACAGGCGATGTGATTTTTAATTTGAACAGCGCTATACAAATGGCAATTATAACGTAGATAGATTATCCCTATTTAAGAATCAAATTTTCACATTGGAATTATGTAGAAAAGAAAGTCTTGTATACAACTCAAGTAACACGTAGGCCGAAAATGGCCTTGATAATAGCCTATCATTTCCACCTAGTGTTTATATGATATATGAACCAGGGTGAGCTAAATACAATGATAATGAAATACAATTTACGTTCAAACTAACTGATTTCAACCTTGAACAGCGCAATAGAAAATGACAATTATCATTTAGCCAGAATATCCCTATCTAATAATCAAATTTTCACACTAGAAATATATAGAAAAGAAAGGCTTGTTATACAACTCAACTAACACGTGATCCGAAAATGACCTCGATAATGGTCAATTATTTCCATTTAGTGTTTGAAAGATATACCAACCAGGGTGAACTAAAATTAATGATAACGTAATACCTTTTACGTTTTAATTAGTCTGAATATTTTTCTAAATATATCAAATCCCTTCAAAATAATCATCACAATAAAATATAATGAAACAAAACTTTTTAAAATCAATGAGCTTAAAATTAGTACACAATCAATCTAATTACTTATTCTTAACAGTATATATATATATATATATATATATATATATATATATATATATATATATATATATAAGTAGTATTATAAAAGGCCAATTTGAGCTCAACGACCTTTTTTTTTTACACCTTCCAGACCTCCAAACAAATACAAATTACCCCTTTTCTCTATCCTAAAACCCTAACCCCTATAAAAAAATCCAAAGTCTATAAAAACACAAAATACCTATGTAATTTAATCAATAATCACGCTAAGAGCCCAGCTATAGAACACCTGTTGCAAAATACCTAGGTAACGTAATCGATAATTGCGCTAAGAGCCCAGCTATGTAACAGATGTTTAACGAGCCAGGTAACTTTCATTAATGATGATATACGTCATACGGAGATCACATGATCTTCCAGAATTTACTAGAAGATAGGTAAAATACCTTTGTCAGAGGGGCCCCGAGTGGCCGAGTGGTCTAAAGCGCTGTCCGTTACGGATCACTGCCATCTCACCTCTGTCTGCGTGGGTTCGAGTCTAGGATTCGGCGAATGTGGATATGTGAGAAAGCTTGCCAGTAGCTTCTCGTGGGTCGGTGGTTCTTTCTGGTGATTTCCCGGTTTCTTCCTCCACCATTAATACTGGCCGCCATGAATAGCCTATCGTGTGCTGAAAAATGGCGTTAAGCTCAACAACAACAACAACAACAACCTTTGTCAGACTCAATCTTCCAAATCATTACCATATAAGGTAGTAGTCATTGCGGTCGCTGAACTTTCAAGGGAGAGATAGGTCAAATGATGTGAGTCGTAGGGAATAATGAGGGTTTTGGCCCACCACCCCACCCCGCCAAACCCCTCGTTTCCCTATACTACTATGTAGACAGATATTTTGTAACCAGACAAAACAACAGGTGTTGGAATGCCATAAGCTCTGTCAACAGAAGTGACGAATTTGTTAGAACAGCGTATGTGTGGAATATGATTATTCTAAAGACGGCAAATAGATTTTACCACAAATTTTTTATCAGATAACAGGATGAAAATTAAACTGTACATTAGAACGTTTCAGTTAACAAGGTGGAAATTAAACTAGCATTAGAATGAAAATGATATTATTTTATATCTCATTACCAATGATTAATGTTTCAACTGTTGATATTAAAAATACTTCACTATCACGACTATAGATACTAAATTTTACTTTACCGCTCACGCAGCGACGGGACTCAAACAAATCTTTTATTTCTGGTTTGTTCAGAGGATATTTTTTGTCGATAAAATATACCTTTGACCGATCGAGATCAATTGTGAGTTTAGTATAGTTTTGTTGGCTAATGGGGCTGTGAAAGTTTTTAAATTCCGCTAGCAACTTTTGATACAATTGTTCGAGATAATTGAAATACACGCTGTTATCAGATCTGATGAGCGAAAGTTTTAACTTGTCACGTGTTCCATTAAAACATATACCTGATGTTTCATTATTAATTTCAACTGTCAATTGTTTACCGTCCATCATTAGATATTTGATGTTACTATTGTAGCTATTTGTCATTGTCAAATTTTCAAACATTATTTTATAAGTTTAGATAAAATTTTAGTCACAATGAAAATACCCAAGGGCAAATGTATCTACCCCATTTTCACAATAACGTTTGTCATCAAAATTACACAATCCACGTTTGATAATGATATCTGTTTCAAGCTTATGATGATTAGTTCGAATTGCCATAGCTCTCATAAAACTAACACCGCCATCAAGCGCGTACTTGTCATCAAATTTCATAAACTTTTTAACAAAATCACGAGGCAGACCTTTTGCTTTTTTCGTTATTTTATTATTGTCTAGCAATACGGCATACATTTTACTACGTAATCCGATCAAGTATTTGATAGCGCTCGAGTTCATTTCATCTTTAAACTTACCAATAACCTTTTTATTTGTGTCGTCATGAAATTTACTGTCACGTGGATAATCGGAAAGATCAAACAGATGTCGATTATTGTACATGTCCTGATAGATGTCCTCGCATTCGATTTCATATACGAGTGAATCAGTATCAGTAAACAATAATCTACTAGCCGGCCACTGATTTTTAACAAAATTATAATGAAAATCGTACATCAGCCACTTTGATAATCTAACACGGCAGCTCCAACGTAGATCGGCTTGTTTAGTTTTAGATTTGTTTTTCTTCTTTGTATCGCAACAAGATTTTCATTAAATATTTTCATGCTCACAAAATCATCGTCTAACACAAGTTTGTTTCTGCGATTGACATCATTGACTAGTTCGATATTTACGCGTTTCCTAATATTCTCCATCGTCTTACCAAAAACGGAATTGTTCATCAGTTTAAAAAAGTTTTTCTCAAACTCTGTTTTTGCTGCAGCCCTTCTTGAAGTGTTTGAGTTAATATAACCTCTCATCCACGGCGACTGATTAAATTTTAGTACACGATGAACATTTCTCAACACAAGACCAGCATCGACTGCTTGTTTTAAAACTTTGTAATGCAAAACGTAATTTTTCTTATCAAGTAAATTTGGTACTAGTTTCTTGACCATGGAATGTTGCCTTGGTGATGCTAACGCTTGTTGTTCTTTTGATAACAAACTATAATCTATTACCATCGATTCCGCACAGAAAGGGTAATCATTATGTAATTTGTGTAGCGAATTTGGATAATCAAGATCAACTTCAACGAAATAGGAAACATCATCGGGTATATTTTTTCTGTCTCTGATAGAAATCGATCAACCGGGTTCCAATGAAATCCGCTAAAAGGCATTGGTTCTGCCATCGAACCACCGTAAAGATTATTACAATCTAGATAAATTATATACTTCGAAGGAAGGTCAGGGTTATACTGTTTCAGGTATTTGTTGTTTGCTTCAGCATATTTTTTTGTTATCACGCTAATACCACCTCGGATACCTTTTTCGATAAAATTGAACATATCAACATCAGTCAGTAATTCTAACCTTACCTTACTAAACTTTAGCAAAACATCCCATGACAACCCAGGGGCAGAATAATACCAGCAAGGATCTAGTCCATAATTATTATAACTCACTTCACGAAAACTTTCAAAACATCTGCTAATAGTAACACGTCAGTTTTCAGGTATAAATCATGAAAATCACCAAAAGTCTTACAATCAAACTCTTTCCAGATATCTTGTGCATACCTGTACTCATCATCGGTTATATTTTCGTTTTTAAGTTGTGAGTAAAATTTGTCTTTGTCAGGTAAAGATGTTTCATCAAATTTACTCCAGTCGTCGAGGTATTCGTATGGAAAAACTCCTTTTTTAGCTTGTAGATTAAATTTATCTCCAAAACAGTCTCTTAGGTTATCAAATTTACTACAACCTTTTACTAGCTCATCTAACGAGGCTGCCATAAACTGCAGGCTGTCAATAAAACGCAATTTACCTAGCGTAACTGACATGTACTTTTCAAAATTATTTGGGATGCATTTGATGATGTTATCGAGTTTTAGACAATATTTTATATCAGGATCACCAAAAGCTTCTACTATAATATGGCTATCATATCCTCGAAAATTGTGAAGAATAACCGGAATAAAATCTGGAGCATGAAATTTTAAATTACACTGATTATGAGCCGCTCCACGATACTGTCCAGTCAAATGACAATGGTCATGTACTTTTTTGTCATCGTCAGAAGCTTTTTCACAAATATGACAAATTTCTGCTTGCTCGTGAGCGGATTCTTGTTGAGGTGTTAATTTTAACATTGGCGTTACTTTTTTCAAACGATAAGTAATATTATCAACTTCGTTAATCAACTGCTTGAGAAGCCAAACAGCTGGATTTTTATCTCGATATAATTTGATTGGTTTAGATCATCTAGAATCAGTACAACAAACTACCTTGTACGCTACTCCACACGGAACATGATTTTGAACTTTTCTTGCCACTATCATTTTCATTTTATTGCAAAACAGCTATTGATTCGCTGAAAACTCGCAAGTGTGGAAATTGTCAAATTGTTATGCCCCATACATGTCTGCGTTACATCGATGGTAGTTACATGGATGAGTGATGAATCCGTGTCCGTGTACAGCAATTTAATGTCAACGTACCGTGGCTTGATCGAGCTGTAGCAAATCTCGTACATCAAGAGCTTGGAAGATTTAACACAAGCGCGCCAACATATGTAGGTTTTGTAAGTTTCAGGGTTTTTTTTATTTTGAACATCAATGAGTCTGCCGTCAAACTGCTTTTAGTGTCGCCAACGCGGAAACAGCAATACGCCCCAGTTTATCCTGCAAGCTGTCCCTAACACTTTCGCATAAGCTTCCGCAGGTTCTACATTGTTTTTCCCATCACACCGCTGTTCACGAATGTACAGAAATCCTTTACAGACTCATTAATTGCGACAATATCAGATCCGTCGTCATCTGTATATAAGTTCCATCCAGTCACGTTAATGAAACCTTAACACAAACCAAACTTGTTCCAGTCGCCTAGTATTCGCAGGGATTTATTCCACTACCTGTGAGTAAAGTGAACCTTTTTGGAAGCACTACCAAATGGATGCTGGCTCGCAGTATACGCATTCCCAACGGCAAATGAAACTGAAAGTTTCGTTCCTGTACTATTGAGTTTTGCTTAGTTCTCAGGTTTGTTATATGTTTCATGTGTTCTGTAAATTTACGCGTGGAATCATCAACAATTCCACACTAATATGGTGACAGCCACTCACGAGGTACCGACAGCACTACCGGAATCAGTCGATAATCGTTATGGGTGTGGTGAAGCTCTTCTGGCCACTCCATGTCAACTTCAAGGAGGTATCGAATATCGGATTACTATCGTGTTTATGAATGTTAACATTTGTGGGATTGATCCATTGAAACACGCATACAGGCGTTGGTTCCATCATCGCACACACATACGGGTTGGCGTAAAGATACAAATGACTGTTTGGGACGGCGGGGTCGTTTCCATCCACGAATAATAACCCATCCGTGCACAGTCACTGATAGTGATAGTTGCTAAAGTTTTTGCAAGGAAATGCAACCAGATATTGATGACGTGCATTTAGTAGTTGGCGGAATTACCAACGCGAGACAGCGATAAATAAAATATCTCCATTGGTGTCAAGTAAATATCAGCAAACTTGTTCCAGTTGCCAAGAACTCCTAGGGATTTATTCCACTACCAGTGAGTAAAGGGAATTTTTTGGAAGCACTAGCATATCAAAGATTGATTGTAACACGATCACTGCCATCCGTTGCAAGGTTTCCCACAAGTTTACTTAACCTGGAATTAAGGAACTGTAGCGAATCAATAAATTCTAGCTGGCCCAGCTTAAACGTCGTGTTACATATTGATGGGAATTAGGGTTTTTGGTGCATTCAATGGTGCTGCAAACCTTTGTTATCATCAGCTGGCCATCATATCCACGCAGATTATGAAACACAAAACAAATTTTCTTTTACTGGAATAAATTCACAGTTCCTTCATGAGACACGTGCGGCTCTTCTATGCCCATCAATGACATGGCAGTGATCACGTACATTGGCCTCAGTTCCAGACAGGCCAAAAATGTGTGCACGTCACCAATAGTCATAATCATGTCTAAGGGCAAGGAGATCTGAGTAGTAGAGTGAAATGAGGGTTTTGGCCCACCACCACCCCTCCCACACCTCCTCCCTCACCCCCGCCAAACCCCTCATTTCCCTCTACTACTACTATGTAGACAGATATTTTGTAACCAGACAAAACAACAGGTGTTGGAATGCATTAAGCTCTGTCAACAGAAGTGACGAATTTGTTAGAACAGCGTATGTGTGGAATATGATTATTCTAAAGACGGCAAATAGATTTAACCACAAATTTTTTATCAGATAGCAAGATGAAAATTAAACTGTGCATTAGAGCCTTTCAGTTAACAAGGTGGAAATTAAACTAGCATTAGAATGAAAATGATATTATTTTAGTTATATTATATCTTAAGTTTAGATAAAATTTTATGTTACTCATATTTTTTGTGATATTTTTTTTCATACTTGCTAACCCTCATTGGTAGAATGTCTGTTAACATATTGTCAATAATACGAAATTCACGTAATAAATCATCCATATTATATTTAACTCCTCGTAGGTAAGACCGGATCTGATCAAGTAGTTTCTTGTAAGTTTTAATTGATGTTAAACAACCATGCTTCTTTATCAAAAGTCTTGGTTCTACTTTTCTACACGCCGCTGTAAGTGAAACACCAATAGCGGATATGATTAACAAAAAAGGATTTAATGATACCCCACTTGAAATTATACCAGAACTGGTCATTATCAAGGGTAGATAAGATATTACTCGAAGGATCTTGTTGTAGTATTTGTAACATTTTTTTACACACCAAAGTTTTTTATGATAATATTTATAGTATTGTATTAGTGCGTCTACATCTTGTTTTGGAATATCTTTTGAAATATGATTAAAATCAACTATACTTCTTTTCATTATAATATTAGTTCACATAGTCCTATGTTTGGTTAATCCATAATAAGAGCTGGTTGTTCAGCTATAAATTCCAAACACCAGAGAAAAATTGCTAATTTTAAAGTTTTATCAACTGGTTCAAGTACAAATTCTTCTTCAGAATTTTTGTTTATTATTACAGATAATACTCCAGATGAGTCATCATTTGGATGACGAAATAGATATTTGGTAGATATTCTAAACTTTGAACTGCTAAGCACTGACAATCTATACACACCGGTAACTTCTGCAATATATTTGATAGAATTATTTTTTGGTGTCCACCCAGTATAACCAGTATCAACAGTATACACAATATTTTTAATCTGTTTGTGAGGAATTTTAACCATACTCGTTTGCTCAACAATATTAGGAATTCCACTAATAATATCATTGAGTTTTGTGTTAATATCATTGAGTTTTGTGTTAATATTAGCGAGTGTAATGTTAACAATTGATGGATTTCCAAAAAAAATCATCTTTAAGCGTGTTTATGTTTCTACGAAAATTTAAAAACGTTTTTACGTGACCGGTAAATTCATTTTTGAGCACTGTTATTTCATTACTGATTGGAACGTCCTAATCATCGACATATTTCTTAGTTACAGCGTCTCCATCCTCAGTTGGGTTTCCAAGATCTGTAATCTTGTTTTGTTTCATAACAATATTCCCACTTGGATTTCGTACAACTATATCTGGCAGTTTTACATCACTCGTTTTTAATCGTCCTTCTTTATCCTGTAAAATGACAACTTCATCTGGATCTACGCTGGTAAGATTTAGTAAATTATTGATTTCATTTTTGAGCCGATCAAGAGTTGCATATTTGGATAAGTCACCTGTGGATAAATCTCCTAAAAGTGTTCCAAATTTTGTATAATAGCTCATTATTTACTGTCCTAGATAAAATTATCAACACTAGTTTAATATTATATAAAATGGCAAAATCGTCGATATTAAACTTTGATACAGAGAGACTAGTGAAGCATAAACATAACAATGAACTTCCTGATTGTCATTATCTTATTGTTGGGCGAACTGGATCGGGGAAAACAAATTTACTTATGAACTTGCTTTTTGGTGATAATTTTAACTACGATAGAGTTTATATTTACACAATCAATCCACAGCAAGATAAATATGAGTTATTAAGTGAGTATAATGAAAAACTTCGTGATGATCTTAAAGCTGGCGAAGATTTTTTTATAATTAGGCAGCCAGAAGATCTTATTCCAGTCAATCAACTTGATGCAGATGAACATAAGATAGTAGTTTTTGATGATATTCCGCTAAATAACATGGAGATGAACAAAATAAGATCATATTTCTCACTGTCACGTAACAAACAGTGTAATTCTGTTTATCTCGCTCAAGGATTTTATAATGTTGATAGATTTATTAGGCGAAATACGGGTTGTTTTATTTTATTTCCAGGACTGGATAATGTTGACGTTAGAAATATTGCAAGCGAGCAATGCGGTGGCGTGACAAAAGATAAGTTTATTGAACTTTACCGTAATGCTACAAAAGATAAATTTAACTTTTTCTTGTTTGATAAACTTACAAATGATCCAACTAAAATGTTTCTCTGTTGTATTGACACTTACTTACAGTAAAGCGTTTCAATTTTATAAAATTTATAATTATAATAATGGACAAACGAACAAGATACAGACAACACATAGAAGACCTAAAAAAACTTGCTCAATCTCAGGCATCACTTAAGCAAAAAGTACAAGAAGCGCGACGTGGGCAAGTAACTGCTACAGAAACAACAGCTACAATTTTCAAGCCGGTTACTGAAGCATTATTAGGTAAACAACCTAAAACTAAACCACTGTCAGAAGAACTTAAACAACTACAGGAAAAAGGTTTGGTTGGAATTGTTAGAGAACAACAGGAAGCAGCTGCTGCAAAACTTGTTACTAGATCTGATGAAGAAAAAAGAAAACTAATTGAGGCACTTACAGCAAATATAGCTGATCCTGCGGTTAGACAAGCTGAAACAGATCGATTGATAAACAATCCACTGGAACTTGAGCGAAGATTAGCAGAGTTAACAACGCAAGGAATAACAAATATTATAACACGTTTATCAGGAGATATAAAAGATATCAAAGAGGAGCAACAAAGAGTTGGTGAGCTTACTGTAAAGTTTATGGAAGTTGGAGAGCAAAGACTTTATTTTATAAAAAAAGCAAATGATGAGATAAAAGATAGTGAATATGATGATTTTTTAAACAAAGAAAATATAAGGGGTATTGATGATATAAGCAAGTGGACTGATGTAGAATATCAAGAATTACTCGATAGATTAGATGTAATATTTAATGACGGAGTTACTGCTAAAGATGAAATAAACACGGTTACAGAGATTGATAATATGATTCCACTTTATGAAAGAATGAGAAACAGTGTCATTGCTCTCACGTTTAAAAAAACAGCAGAAAATAGTAGAGCAAAACCTTTTGGTAAAGGGTGGAGTTTTAAAAGAAAATTTGATAAACTCGATAAATCTCGTGTAGAAAAATATAGAAAAGAAAAAACAGGAACTGGTGTAAAGGTATTTACTTCAACTACTGAAATGATAGGTAGATTAATGTTATTAATATCATTAAAGGAAGCTGGGAATGTTAGTGTTGAACTTGATAATGAAATCATTGACATACTTGATCATCTAAGATCGAGTGAATTATTAACATCTGACGAATATGAAACTTTACACCGCGACTTAATCGCGGCGACTTAATTTTGTAAAATGATATAATATTAAAGGAATGCAAACAACATTATTACTAAACTCTAGCGAGTCTACAGAAGATAGCGCAAATTTTTCAGTAAATTATATTCCACCTATCCAACTAGATCCTACAAAACAATATGAAATTGGATTAATTTCTTGTACTTGCTGGAATGCTATACCTAACGTGAAAAATGATGTTAACGATGAAATGTATTTTACTATGATTACAACATCTCCAATATCTACAACAAAAAATAAAAATTCCGCAAGGAGCTTATAATATTGAAGATCTAAACAAGACGATCAAAGAGCTCATAACAAAAGCTAACGGTGTGGCTGATAATTTTGAATTAGCAGCAAATTATAACACATTGCGAACTAGGAAAACTTTGAAAAATATAGCAATCAATCTTGAACCAAGAGAAAGAAGTATTGCACAACTGTTAGGATTTACTGAAAAAACTTACACTGCACTTGATCAGCCTATTACATATGACAGTGAACTGCCAGCAAATATAACAGAAGTAAATACAATATTAGTAAATTGCTCTATTGCTTCTGGCTCTTATACATCAAAAGGTAGCAAAGGTCAAACGATTTACAGTTTCTCACCAGAAGTCCCGCCAGGTTCTCTCATGCAAATAACTCCACGACATATTATATATTATCCTTTAAACGTTGAAGATCAAATATCAAGTATAAGGATGCAGTTGACAGATCAATCAGGAAAACAGTTACATGTTAATAATGAAGTTGTAACTTATTATTTACATCTACGCGAGCAAAAGTAAAAATTATGCAACATCAAATATAATGAAACAAAGAAAAATAGTTTATCGAAGAAAAATAGTAGGAGGATTTTTTGGAAATATATTCACTAAAGTTATTGAAAATATTCCAGGACTAGCACGTAAAGTTGCACCAATTGCTATTGACGCTGGTAAAGCTTTTGCAACTGGGGCTGCATCTGCCGCTGGGACTGCGGTGGGACAAAAAATAGCTGATAAAATAAAAGGTGATCCACCGACTGCATCTGAAATAAAACAAGTTATCGCAGAAATCGCTCCAACAAAAGAAACTCAAAAAGCTATGATAACAACAACAAAAAAATTATTATCACCAAAGGGCGAGCAGATCATACAAAAATTAATATCTAAAGTAACAGTGCCGCAATAAAATTTTATATAATCTAATAAAATAAAATGTCTGTTAAAAATTACCTCGAGTTAACAGAAACTTATGACATCGACAACGATGTGACAGAATTCGAGTTTGTTGAGTACCTTGATGAAAATTTTAACGAACCAAATAAAACTGGTATTAGAACCTTTAACACCAGAAACGAAGATGTATTTCTACTGCCACATAAGGCTATGTTAGAAGTTCGTGGTCAGATTATGACAGTAGCCAATCCACCTGCTGCATTTGCAGTTGGAACAGAAGTAGCTCTTATAAATAACGCCTGGTGTTTATTCAAAAGTGCTAGATATCAACTGGCCAATCAAACTATAGAAGATATTTCGAGTCATCTACAAGTTGCAAGTACAATTTTAAATATTATTTCGTTTTCCGACGATTACTCGAGATCAACTGCAACTAATATGATGTGGTTTAAAGATACTGGACGGGGTGTAGCTGAATCAACAGAATTTTTAAAGAGAGGCGCTATAGTACATGGAGCTAATGCTGATGAAAATGCTGTAATTGTGAGAAATTTTCTCATTGCTAATGCTGCTGCACTAGATATTGTCGCACCTGCTGCAGATGCTAATGCTAACGCTAAAAGAGTTTCTCTTACAGCAGCTTTTAATAATCTAAATATAACGCCACCAGGAGCAGCTGCAGACGGTACTGCAATGTTAAATTTACTTCTTAACACACTTGACTTGAGAAATCCACGTTATAACGAAGGCTTTGCTAGGCGAAGAAAACTTGCAGCAGGATCACGTCAAATTACAATGATGCTTCCGCTAAGCACAATTTTCGGCTTTTGTCGCGATTATGATAAAGTATTTCGCGGAGTAAAACATACGCTTATTTTAGATCGAGCAGACCAAAACGATTGCTTGTTTAGATCTGGAGGGGCTGATGTACAGTTTATCATAAACAAACTCGCTTTGTGGATGCCACGTATAACACCATCAATCACTAAAATGTTAGAATTAAATAGTACGCTTGATAAGCATACAAACAGAATTTACTTTAAGCAGCATAAAATATATCAGACAGCGGTTCCAAATACTACTGACTACACATGGAGGGTCACAACAACATCAAGCGAACAACTGCCGAGAAATATCTTTGTCGTATTTCAACAGCACGCTCGACGAGGAAACCAACAACAAAATAATGCAATATTTGACCACGCTGATGTCAGACCAATATACACTAGATTAAATTCAAAGCAATATCCAGAACGAGCTATCGAGTGCAATTTTGCTGATGACGTTAATAAAAATATTTCTCGACCGTACATGTACCTGCTTGACGCAATGCAAAAATATCAAGACGTTGAAGATGGAACTCAAATATCAGCAGAGGAATTTCGTACGCTTTATCCTATATTTCATTTTGATGTTAGTAAACATAACGAGCGAGCTGTAGACAGCACAGCGGATATTGAAATTACCTGGACACTTGGGGCGGTTCCAGTAGCGCCATTGTACGTATACGCATTAGTGATTAGTGATAGATTTATCACGATAGATTCTATTGGAGGTAAAATGACAGTTCAAGTTTAATCTACAGTTGTTATATAAAATGGCAAGGTATATTGTAAAAGAAGTGTATTTGACTGATGGCCAAGTTAAAAAATTAGTAGCTGCTATTGCAAAGCGAGAACAGGTATCATTAAAAATCAATCCTAATATTTCTGATGGTGTTTTAACAAAATTAATGCTAACAAAAAATCAAGTAAAGAAGTATGATCGTAAAAAAACTTTTGTTTTAAATTTGAGTGCTGCACAAATGACAGCGATGGCAAAAGAAGGTGGTTTTCTTGGTCCGGCATTATCAGTATTAACTAGTACAATAATACCTAAAATTTTGCCAGTCTTAGGCACATTAGGACTAGCAACAGCGTCTGGAGCAATATCTGGCGCAACGAAGAAAGCAGTCGCAGGTAATGGTATCATTCGTGGAAGTGGAATAAAAAAATTGTAAATTTTATGTAAATAATATATTATAATGCCACAAAAGAAAAAGAAATCACCAACAACAAAAAAAAAGAAAACAACAAAAACAAAATCACCAACACCAAAAACAAAATCACCAACACTAAAATGCAAATGCATATGCAATCAAACAAAACAAGGAGGAATTATTCCGTTCGCTCCACTTTTGGCGGGACTAGCGGGAAGTCTGCTGCCAAATCTTTTAGGAATCGGACGTGGTCTAACATTACCAGGAACTCGTCGACCCCGTTGAGTAATTTTGATATCATTGATAAGTTAAAAGCGGTTCCTGGATTTCACGGAGTTTATTCTAAAGATGAGCTCGTAGCAATAAAATCACCATCAGCTGTAAGTTCGTGTGTTATTAATATACAAGATTTCAATGACGGATCCGGCACACATTGGGTAGCAGTTTATAATAATAATTATTTTGACTCGTTTGGACTTCCTCCAAGTGATGTAATAAAAAAGTATATGAACAAAAAATTTAAAAAGATATATTATTCATCAAATCAACTCCAACCTGTTGGAACATCTGCTTGTGGATATTATTGTATTATGTTTATCCAACAGATGAGCAGAAATGTTAATTTTTTAAAATTTATTTTACAGTTTTACAAGCAACCTTCTCACGCTAATGATGAGATCGCAATTAATTTTATCTAAACTTACAAGTATAATAATTTAAACATACTCTCTCAAGTGTAGAACTAAAACAGAAAATATTAATGAAACAACAGAAAAAACAAAAAACAACAGGATAATATTAAAAAGTTTTTGTGTAGTCTGTGGAAAAAGAAAAAATACATTTTTAAAGAAAACGTCTCTAGCGACAGTATCCTCAGAGATGTCACCATCGAAAAATTCGCTCGGAACTGGCTACGCTAATATTATTTTAGTCGACGATTAAAAATATAGAATGATATGCAACTGTGATTCTGACAGAGATTTGTGTCTTGAACAAAATAAAATTGTCGCATACTGTCAATGTTGTAACAACAGAGAAATAATAGGGTCAGGTATAGATATACATAAAATTATTGGAAAATTGCCAAAACCAAAAGGCGGTTGGACATTGCCAGGTCATCGGTATACTGGTCCGTGGAATCCGCAAGACCAACAACTAGATGAAAACGACAATCCGTTGCCAGGACAAGAGCCTTATAATCAAGTGGATGCAATAGCAATGCGTCATGATATCTGTTATCGTGATCATGAAAACTCAAAATTAGATTGTGATAAAGTAATGTTAGACGAATTACGTGATATGAAGCCAATAAATCTACGAGAACGTTTTGATAGAAAATTTGTTCAGGGAATGATTGGAGCAAAATATAAACTCGGACTCGGAGAGTCTCGACTTGGAAAAAAAGTATACGATGATCTTGCAGTCGAGCTGCACAGACCTAAAAAAAAAAGTTTCCACGATGTAAAGTTGTCGCTAATGGTGTAGATGATATCTGGGCAATATATTTGGTGGTGGTATCTAATCTAGCTCAGTTTAATGTTGGCGCTGATGGCGCTCCAAAAAGGTATTTGTTTAATGTTATAGATGTTTTTAGCAAATATGCTTTCAGTGTACCTGTTTCGGATAAGACAGGGACATCAATGACTGATACGCTAAGACAAATAATAACGAGTGTAGAAAGAAAACCAAATAAAATCTGGACTGATCATGGATCCGAGTTTTTTAACAAAAAGTTTGAACAGTTTCTAGAACAAAATAATATAAAAAAATACGTTACAGGAAACGAGGGCAAAAGCGTTGTTGTTGAGAGATTTAATCGCACGCTAAACGAAAAATTATACAAACATATGACAGCTAAAAACACCAACAGGTACATCGATGACCATTCTCAAATCGTAGGTGAATATAATAACACGAAACATCGAACCATCAAAATGACACCTAAAAAAGCTGTTAAAAATCCGATATTAGCAAATGAAAACATGTACCGCAGACATAAATTTAAGGTTGGTGATAAAGTTAGAATTTCTTTGATGAAAAAGGTATTTGCAAAAGGATTTACTCCAAACTGGAGCGAAGAAGTATTTGTAATTGATAAGGTACTTCTAACAGTACCTGTAACGTACGTTTTAAAAGATCTGGCAGGGGAACCGATCGTAGGTAGTTTTTATGAACAAGAACTACAGAAAACTGAGCAGGATGTTTTTGTTATCGAGAAAGTGATTAGAAAAAAAGGGGATAAAAGTTTAGTCAAATGGCGTGGGTATAGCGATAAATTTAACAGTTGGATCCCAACCAAGCAGATTATGATATAATGCTATTATAAATTAACTCATACTTTTGTTTGACAGATTTACATTTTACTGGTTTACATAATGATATTAGATTCTGCTTACGATCGTTAGAGATCGTCATTAGATTAAAAATTTTAACAAATATGAAATCGAATTTGATTTTTTTCTGTCGGCCTGGAATCTTGATATTTAAGAAAGGTTTGATTAGCTGCCAAAACAGTTGTTGTTCGGCAACGGTAAAATTAAATTTTATTATTTGTTTAGCAATCTGATACTTGACATTATACCGTTTAGTTGTTGATCTGCTGTAATTTGATCTGTCAGCAACAGTGACTATTTCACCATCATCATCAGATTCATTGTTATACAAAATATCATCTTCACTATAACCAATAGATTTGTCTATAAAATCTTTGGAAAATGTGACCTTATCGCTGGTGACTTTGTCGCTAGTATCTTCTTCGTAGAGTTCAGCAAGTCGTTTCATCAAGTCCATTATTATAATATATTTTTATCTAATTTATCAATAAGATGACTGATGAGATAAAATATCACCAAAAAGTTAATATAGTAAATTACAACGAACTAGCCGAAGCGGTAAGAAAATGTTTGTTGGGTTATAGTGTTGATGTTATTGTAATGCAAGGTGATTCTCATAAAATATTACTAACAGAAGCAGAAAAAAATAAAATTAATGAAAGTGCAGTAACGACTCTAAAATTTAATCACGATGATATCATAGCATTTGCTCATCATTGCTTGACTAAAACCGAATTACAAAATATTATTGATCATCATATCTAAAACCAATCCTAGCATCGTATTCGCTTGAAAAAGTTGATTTCAATACTCCATCAGCTACAAATTTTACGACTGCGGGATTTATCTTATAATATTTCGCCGCAGCTGAAATCGATTTGAATTTAATCTCCTCATCCGTTTCGAGGTTTTTTGAAATAACAGGTTTTATTGGACATCTAAAATTAATACCACCACCTCGTCCTTTTCTTACATTTTCCTGTTGGGTAACTAGTTCTAGATTTTCCAATCGATTATCAGTCTTTACGTTATTGATGTGATTAATAACAAGACCATTGGGTATAGATCCGTTGAACACCTCGTAAACAAACCTATGACCATAATAATTAACTTGATTCGGCGATGTTCCTCTAACAGTTACTTTGATATATCCCATATTATTCATAGTACCAAGAACTTTTTTAGTTTTTCTGTTTCTAATAATACCGCGATCGTTAGCCTCGTATAAATCAAAGACAGGATGTGGCTGAAACTCATCTTGTAAGGATAAGTTTTCAATGTTGTCATCAGTGACTTTACCGTTATAATGATATACACGCTGTCCCTCTGGAATATCATCGCAGAACAACGTGTAAATAAAATCTTTTCTAAACATTGCAATCCTCTCAGCATTATCTCCCTTTACACTAATCGTAAAACCCGCTGACGTTAATTTGCCAACAGATATTCTAGTTTTGATGTTAATAACCGAACCTAATACATTTCCAGCGTATAAGTTATACTTTGGGTGAATTTGATATGCTTCTTGCTCACGTGCACTTGTCAGATTTACTGTCATTATATTATAGGTAATATTTTTTATCTTCAATTGATTTTTAGCGCATGCGCAGTGTGAGATAAAGTTATACTTTGGGTGAACTTGATATGTTTCTTGCTCACATGTGTTTGTTAGATTTGCTGTCATTATATTATAGGAGATTTTTTATCTTCAATTGATTTTTAGCGCATGCGTAGTGTGAAAAAATTATTAATTAGATAATACATTATAATATAATAATGTTAAAATTACGTGATATAGCTAAGAAAAGCCTTAAGGGAGAACCTAATAAAATAGCGACTGCTTTTGCAGGTTTTGATAATAGTTATCAGTTTGATAATCAAATTGTTTTAGTAAATTTTACTGCAACAAATCTTTACCACCTACTACAGACAACTGTAAAACGTGAGCTTGAAAAACACAAAAGTATTAGATTATTTGTGCAATATCATGTTATATTTTCAAAGTTAGTTATAACGGAAGAATCAACTAACAAGGAAATTGCAGAACCTTATATGAACGCAAAATCAAGACGTGTTTTGCTTGGGACTGATCTGTTATCACTATCTGATGAAATACACCAAGAAATCTGGAAAAAAAATAGAGGAATTCACTCAATTAGGTTCGGGTTGGAAGTTTGAAATGATCAAAGAAATATTGTTTCACACGATGAAATATAACGCATTACGAGGTAGTTCATACATCGACCTGCCATCAAAAATAAAAAGTAAAAGATGCTGTATAAACATCAAAAACGTAGATAACAAATGATTCCAATGGGCTGTTCTTTCTGCACTATTTCCAGCAGAAAAACACGCTGATCGCGTTGAAAAATATATCAGTCACGTGTCTAGATTAAATTTTAAAGATATTAACTTTCCTGTGGCAGAAAATCAAATACCAAAATTTGAAAAGCAAAATAATGTTTCAATTAACGTTTTCGGACTAGATGAAAAAGAGGATGTATACCCGAGATATATTTCAGAAAAAGCTTCACAATCGACTATAAATTTACTGTACTACAAAAATCATTACGTTTGGATTAAAAACTTTAACGGACTAGTTGGTAAACAGTACAATAAAAATAGGAACAAAAAGTTCTTTTGTTACCGCTGCTTGCATGATTGTAGTAACAATGAAACATTACAAAAGCATTTGCAGTACTGTAGTGATGTGCAAAGAATAACAATGCCATCTAAGGGAGATAGTGTGTTACAGTTTGTCCATCATAATCACAAACTAAAAATTCCTTTCGTTATATACGCTGATTTTGAGTGTTTACTTCAACCTGTACTTGGCGTAGAAAATAATCCTAATCAATCGAGTACAAGAAAAGTTCAAAATCATGTTCCGTGTGGAGTAGCGTACAAGGTAGTTTGTTGTACTGATTCGAGATTATCTAAACCGATCAAATTATATCGAGGTAAAAATCCAGCTGTTTGGCTTCTCAAGCAGTTGATTAACGAAGTTGATAATATTACTTATCGTTTGAAAAAAGTAACGCCAATGTTAAAATTAACACCTCAACAAGAATCCGCTCACGAGCAAGCAGAAATTTGTCATATTTGTGAAAAAGCTTTTGACGATGACAAAAAAGTACATGACCATTGTCATTTGACTGGACAGTACCGTGGAGCGGCTCATAATCAGTGTAATTTAAAATTTCATGCTCCAGATTTTATTCCAGTTATTCTTCACAATTTTCGAGGATATGATAGCCATATTATAGTAGAAGCTTTTGGTGATCCTGATATAAAATCTCGTCTAAAACTCGATATCATCATCAAATGCATCCCAAATAATTTTGAAAAGTACATGTCAGTTACGCTAGGTAAATTGCGTTTTATTGACAGCCTGCAGTTTATGGCAGCCTCGTTAGATGAGCTAGTAAAAGGTTGTAGTAAATTTGATAACCTAAGAGACTGTTTTGGAGATAAATTTAATCTACTAGCTAAAAAAGGGGTTTTTCCATACGAATACCTCGACGACTGGAGTAAATTTGATGAAACATCTTTACCTAGCAAAGACAAATTTTACTCGCAACTTAAAAATGAAAATATAACTGATGATGAGTACAGGTATGCACAAAATATCTGGAAAGAGTTTGATTGTGAGACTTTTGGTGATTATCATGATTTATACCTGGAAACTGACGTGTTATTATTAGCAGATGTTTTTGAAAGTTTTCGTGAAGTGAGTTATAATAATTATGGACTAGATCCTTGCTGGTATTATTCTGCCCCTGGGTTGTCATGGGATGCTTTGCTAAAGTTTAGTAAGGTAAGGTTAGAATTACTGATTGATGTTGATATGTTCAATTTTATCGAAAAAGGTATCCGAGGTGGTATTAGCGTGATAACAAAAAAATATGCTGAAGCAAACAACAAATACCTGAAACAGTATAACCCTGACCTTCCTTCGAAGTATATAATTTATCTAGATTGTAATAATCTTTACGGTGGTTCGATGGCAGAACCAATGCCTTTTAGCGGATTTCATTGGATCACGGTTGATCGATTTCTATCAGAGACAGAAAAAAAGATACCCGATGATGTTTCCTATTTCCTTGAAGTTGATCTTGATTATCCAAATTCGCTACACAAATTACATAACGATTACCCTTTCTGTGCGGAATCGATGGTCATAGATTATAGTTTGTTATCAAAAGAACAACAAGTGTTAGCATCACCAAGGCAACATTCCATGGTCAAGAAACTAGTACCAAATTTTCTTGATAAGAAAAATTACGTTTTGCATTACAAAGTTTTAAAACAAGCAGTCGATGCTGGTCTTGTGTTGAGAAAAGTTCATCGTGTACTAAAATTTAATCAGTCGCCGTGGATGAGAGGTTATATTAACTCAAACACTTCAAGAAGAGCTGCAGCGAAAACAGAGTTTGAGAAAAACTTTTTTAAACTGATGAACAATTCCGTTTTTGGTAAGACGATGGAGAATATTAGGAAACGTGTAAATATTGAAATAGTTAATGATGTCAATCGCAGAAACAAACTTGTGTCAGACGATGATTTTGTGAGCATGAAAATATTTAATGAAAATCTTGTTGCGATACAAAGAAGAAAAACAAATCTAAAACTAAACAAGCCGATCTATGTTGGAGCTGCTGTGATAGATTTATCAAAGTGGCTGATGTACGATTTTCATTATAATTTTGTTAAAAATCAGTGGCCGGCTAGTAGATTATTGTTTACTGATACTGATTCGCTCGTATATGAAATCGAATGCGAGGACATCTATCAGGACATGTACAATAATCGACATCTGTTTGATCTTTCTGATTATCCACGTGACAGTAAATTTCATGACAACACAAATAAAAAGGTTATTGGTAAGTTTAAAGATGAAATGAACTCGAGCGCTATCAAATATTTGATCGGATTACGCAGCAAAATGTATGCCGTATTGTTAGACAATAATAAAATAACGAAAAAAGCCAAAGGTCTGCCTCGTAATTTTGTTAAAAAGTTTATGAAATTTGATGACTACAAGTACGCGCTTGATGGCGGTGTTAGTTTTATGAGAGCTATGGCAATTCGAACTAATCATAATACACTCGAAACAGATGTCATTATCAAACGTGGATTGTACAATTTTGATGACAAACGCTATTGTAAAAATGGGTTAGATACATTTGCCTTTGGGTATTTTCATTGTGACTAAAATTTTATCTAAACTTATAAAATAATGTTTGAAAATTTGACAATGACAAATAGCTACAATAGTAACATCAAATATCTAATGATGGACGGTAAACAATTGACAGTTGAATTTAATAATGAAACATCAGGTATATGTTTTAATGGAACACGTGACAAGTTAAAACTTTCGCTCATCAGATCTGATAACAGCGAGTATTTCAATTATCTCGAACAATTGTATCAAAAGTTGCTAGCGGAATTTAAAAACTTTCACAGCCCCATTAGCCAACAAAACTATACTAAACTCACAATTGATCTCGATCGGTCAAGGGTATATTTTATCAACAAAAAATATCCTCTGAACAAACCAGAAATGAAAGATTTGTTTGAGTCCCATCGCTGTGTGAGCGGTAAAGTAAAATTTAGTATCTATAGTCGTGATAGTGAAGTATTTCTAATATCAACAGTTGAAACATTAATCATTGGTAATGAGATATAAAATAATATCATTTTCATTCTAATGCTAGTTTAATTTCCGCCTTGTTAACTGAAACGTTCTAATGTACAGTTTAATTTTCATCCTGTTATCTGATAAAAAATTTGTGGTAAAACCTATTTGCCGTCTTTAGAATAATCGTATTCCACTCATGCGCTGTTCTAACAAATTCGTCACTTCTGTTGACAGAGCTTATGGCATTCCAACACCTGTTGTTTTGTCTGGTTACAAAATATCTGTCTACATAGTAGTAGTAAAGGGAAATGAGGGGTTTGGCGGGGGTGGGGGAGGAGGTGTGGGAGGGGTGGGTGGTCCAAAATCCTCATTTCACTCTACTACTATCTGTTGTTGAATCCATTTCACTGTAACCTTTAGCAATTTAATAAACACTCAACAGAGTCCTGGCCACAATACAACATTGCTGGCTCAGTCACATCTAACAAAAGTGTACCAAAACCCGCAGGCTCGAGTAGTATTTGACTGGACATCTGGGTCGGTGTCCACGGTAAAGTTCAAACATTGGACGTCCGCACAGATAACATATAGTACTTTCATTTTTCTAAGCACCACCATAAATTTAAAACACTCTTGCCCAACTCTGGCATGATTGTACACAGTGACTTTTCACCATTTGCATGGAAATTTTCTCCCCATGTATTTATTGTGCTGTTACACCATTTGGGGAAAATCTTTAATCCAGACATAATGATCAAACTACAATAACAAATCAATATTAAACAGCCTGCACGTGTATAAGGATTGTCAAATCGGCTGCAGATATTTATTCCAAACACATTTACAACAATATCAGGGTTAATTGCTCAAACTTACTGTCAGTAACTTCTACAGGAAATTCAAAGTTACCAAACTAAGTTGGCCAGGTACTGTTTTGAATTTCTGCAGCTGATCTGTATTATATCTCACAAGGTTGCAACACAGACAAACTCACCAGTCATCATTTTTCACACTAATTACTACTTGCCATGGAATATACTTTGGTGCTACAATATAAATTTCATAAAGGCTATAATGTGGTAAATACTGTATGCATATGTATTTGAACTTCCTTGCAGCTGTCAAAAGTTCACCCTAACCCAACATTTGCTACATATTTGCAAAGTCTCGAGAATTGTTGCAATAGCTTTAGCTACTTCCTCATTAGTGGTCTTGGTGTCTTTACAATTCATGATTAAACAAGAACTACCATGAATCCATAGGTTGGTGATTTTTAAACACATCATCACTGTCATGGTTAAGCAGAATAATCAAATGAACATAGAATGTAACATAAGAAATAACAAAACGATCACCATACACTGTATCACAAAGCCTAACAAGGCTATGACAACGCACTGCATCATAAGAATAAAACAAAACCATTGCAATATACCTTATCATTAAGTCTAACAAAACCATTGCAATAAACCGTGTCATTAAGTCTAACAAAACCATCGCAATATACTGTATCATTCAGTCTAACCAAACTATTGCAATATACTGTATCATTAAGTCTACTAAAACCATTGCAATATACTGTATCATTCAGTCTAACAAGACTGACAGCACACTGAATCATAGGAATAAACAAAACCATTGCAATATACTGTATCATTAAGTCTAAAGAAACCATTGCAATATACTGTATCATTAAGTCTAACAAAACCATTGCAATATACCGTATCATTAAGTCTAACAAAACCATTGCAATATACTGTATCATTAAGTCTAACAAAACCATTGCAATATACTGTATCATTAAGGCTAACAAAACCATTGCAATATACTATATCATTAAGTCTAACAAAACCATTGCAATATACTGTATCATTAAGTCTAACAAAACCATTGCAATATACTGTATCATTAAGTCTAACAAAACCATTGCAATATACTGTATCATTAGGTCTAACAAAACCATTGCAATATACCGTATCATTAAGTCTAACAAAACCATTGCAATATACTGTATCATTATGTCTAACAAAACCATTGCAATATACTGTATCATTAAGTCTAACAAAACCATTGCAATATACTGTATCATTAGGTCTAACAAAACCATTGCAATATACCGTATCATTAAGTCTAACAAAACCATTGCAATATACTGTATCATTATGTCTAACAAAACCATTGCAATATACTGTATCATTAACTCTAACAAAACCATTGCAATATACTGTATCATTAAGTCTAACAAAACCATTGCAATATACTGTATCATTAAGTCTAACAAAACCATTGCAATATACTGTATCATTAAGTCTAACTAAACCATTGTAATATACTGTATCATTAAGTCTAACAAAACTATCAGAATACTCGTACTCAACAGTCCTCTGAGTGTGTCAAAAAAACAAGTTCAAATGGACCAAAACCTAAAACCTTTAACCTCTCATGTGCACAATATGCAAAATTTGTTCCCTAATTTACATCATGTTGAAAACTTGTTGGTTTAATTATAAATTTTTCCATCTATGTTAAATTATCAATATCAGACTAAAAAACATTTCAAATATAGTGAAATCGAAATTGCAAAATGGATGGTATCCACTTAAATATCAAAATGTCTGAAATACTAAAATTTTTAAAATGTTTAAATCCTGAAAATATTCAAATGAAATTCAAATACTGAGATAAGCCACTCAATTTTTCTTATGTACCAGGGTGTAAACTAAGTAACAAAAAAGCAAAACCCACAAGTATTCTATAATTGAAAACTTAAATTTCCATAAAATACAAAGAAAAAGAACTGTAAATTAACTTAAAATGGTTAATTAATTCCTTAATTCCTAAAATGTTCTATTACTTCCAAGAACTTTAGATGAGTCCAAAAGTATTCCTAATGATAATTGTGGTTAGTAATTTGCTTATGTACCAACACTATATAAGTAATAAAATGTTGGAAAATTCCAAATGTATCCCTGAATATATTTCTCGGTAGAGCCATTAAATATAAACCCAAAAATGTTCTTGAATATTTCATGTTAAATTCTTTTCCAATATAATTGAATTCTGCTATTAATTTCCAAGTCTTTCAATAAATGGTTCTATTCTCAACTGCATATCCAACATAACTGTATTAATTAATCAAACTTCCTAATGAATTACTTCCAAGACAGACGCAATGTTAGACAATAAAAAAGCTGTGTTGTTGTTGTTGTGGGGCTTCACACCATTTTCCAGCACATGATAGGATATATATGGCAGCCAGTATTAATGGTGGAGGAAGAAACCGGGAAATCCCCGGAAATAACCACCGACCCACGAAAAGCTACTGGCAAGCTTTCTCACATGTCCACATTCGCTGAATCCTAGACTCGAATCCACGCAGAGGTGAGATGGCAGTGATTCGCAACGGACAGCGCTTTAGACCACTCGACGGCAAAAAGCCATGTAAAAATCTATAAATATAATCACTTCATATGCATTAGGAAAACATTACTTGCAGTTTCCAGAATTATAATTTCATATTGTTAAATACTATTCAAACAATTAAGTCAACAAGCTGTTCATTTTTTTTTATATCCAAATAACAAACTAGTGCAGTGTGACCACCCTACACTACAAATATCTACCTTTGATGACATTTTATTCTGACCTCCGGTCACACCACTAATAGCCTATGTGGACCAAATAATGGTTGTTTTTCTTTACCTTAGCACTTTGACCTCCAGATTTCATGACTGACAATAGTATTATGATACATACATTTGTGTATATATATGTGTGTGTGTGTGTGTGTATATATATATATATATATATATATATATATATATATATATATATATATATATATATCAGTATTATATCACATTGCCTTTAATTTTGGCCACAGCCAAGTATAAATAAAGAAATCAAAATGTAATAGTTTTTATTTCTAAGATATTTTCTGAAGATGACTAATTAGTGTTGTATTGTTTTTTTTTTAATAGTACAGTTGCTATTAATAGCTTAGTTTACCTGCAAATTTGAATTGAACTGAAGAAAATATAAGTACTAGTAATAACTACTACAACTGACATGACTTATGTTAAAGTTCCAGAAATATATCCAATATCAAATAAAGTATGAAAACACGAACGGCTTGGAACATTGAAGTAGTACTTATTTTGTACAACCATATTGTAGAATAAAAGTACAGAAATATTGCTATTCATTATCCTTTTCCTATTGTAAACAAACAGCTCAAATGGAACAGCCCTAAATACATAAATGTTTCTATACATTGTCATTTTCCTGATACAAAGAGACAGCTCAAAGCATTTTTTTATATTATTCTATACTTTCTTTTTCAATATGTCACTAGAGAATTTATATTACCACCTGAAAAATTGTTTTATGAGTTGTTGTGGTGATTTCACCGTCAAAAGTATTTCCATTTGTGTCAAGTTATGCAATCAGTTGAATAATATCCAAAGGGAGATAACTACAATAAGGTCTAGACATCTCAATAATTTTGAGTTTGCTTTTCTCATCATACAAAAATTTATTTAAAAGGCTAGTGTACCTTTTAGTTTTATTACTATGGGTAATAGAAACAATCGTTAAAAAAAAGATATTTAGCATGACAAATACATTTTAATCCAATGAAACCCACCCTTCCAGTCCACCACTCAAAAAGCATATTTATACCAGAAACCAAGCCATACTAATGTAATTGACTATCACATCGAATTTATTACTGACCAACTATCTCACATGTATGTAGAAATGAATGAACACTAGAGCATATTGCAGCAAGTACAATTTTATAACATTATCCTTCAAAACAACTTGTTGCTCACAATATGGTAATGACACAAAAGTATAGGCTGAATAAGTGATGCAATGTAGTTCAACTGGAAGAATAAAGGATTCAAAATGTATCGGCTATCTGCTCGACACCCACCCAGACCAACTTGCACCGGGTGCCTCAGTGTTTGGAAAGGCATTTAGTTCTCATATCCTGAGCATGATATAAGTAATAATGTGTTAAAACAGGTCAGGCAATTTTATTACATTATCAATTTTGTTACATTACTTATCAATTTTATTACATCACTTATCAATTTTATTACAGGGCTCGAATTTAATACAAATTTCTTTGTAGCCAGAAGGACTAGTATGCTGAGAAATATATTAGTCCTGCCAAATCTTTAATACTCCTGTCCAAGAAACAATATCACACTTGTATTGATATTAACAACAGTATTATTCATAAATAGCATTATCATCTGAAACGCAGAAGTACAGACATAAATCAAATCCTGCTTCAAATCATCAACCAGTCAATTCACATTTCTTGTTTCTCAGGGTAATCTGGATCCAATTCCAGAAAGGGATCCAGGTGTCCTTTCTCATCCTCCACCTGAACTCTTGGTCCGTATGGGGTTTATTTAGGTCTCCTTACCTGTCTCCCTGAAACATTCCACAAATGTATTGCTGGTGGTGGATCATTTCTTGGAATTTCTTTTGAATGGAACATTATAAACAGTAGGTTGGACAGAATCCAAGGTCGCAAACATCATTTTCAGTTACTCTTCACCATTTTCATCTCTGAGAAACCCATCTCAGCATCGGCAAAGTGGGCTGGATTGTTAGAATAAGGTCAATCAATGCCATAACATTCTTGCAGTCAGCAGCACATCTTTTACAACTGTGGGCCAAGTAAAAGCATAAATATTTTTATAATTGCAAGATAACATAATACATTAAGAAAATATTAATCTGAATAAATTTTTCATCAAGAAAAATGTAATGACAATATTTAAATAATGTTAATTTTTTTAAAAGCTTTCTTTAAATGGTTACCATTTACAATCAAGATACTATGCTAAATAAAGAATGTTTGACAAATCTGTCATCAATGGTGTTTCTTGTATTTATCTTTAAATATTTGAATATGCACCTACTTGCTGGAGACTAAACTATTTGACATGTCCTATTCCAATTCCACTACATCAGCATCCACACCAGCACTGACAAGCACAAGCCGGAAATGCTCCACCAAAGCAAATTTCTGCCTTTAAATTCCATTGATGTAGTGAGTAAATGTAACATGTTTATCAGTTATGTAAGTCTCTCCAACATCAACTCTCTTCATCTCATCCAGTTAACACATCCATACAAAATCAGTGATGGGTCTTTGGTTCTTTACCATAGCTCTTTTCACCAGTTGTCACCTGAGAGCGATGTTGTCTCCGCAGGCAAAATTCACACGTTTTGGAACCTAAAACTTCAGTATGGTGCAACATAGAAAATTCAAGTATGGATTGATGAATAGAAAAATATCTCAGGAGTAAAATAAGCCATAGAATATGGTCATATGCCTTTAAAGATGGAAATACCAGAAGGAAATCAAAAGTCATGGGAAGAATGAAGTATTTGGAAGTTACCAATCTTACTATATTATGCTATGTCAGAACGGGTCATGGGAGTATCTGAGATATTTTTGTCACCCTGTATGATTGTTTTCCTTCAAGTTATTGTTGTTTTCTTTCCTTCTCAGCATCAAGCTTGCATTGAGCACCTATAGTTAAGCACATGTCGTTTAAACTTTCCAAAATCTTACCAGTGGTTGATTCTTATTGTGGTACCTGCACAGCTGCATTTTTCTCTGAGCTCTTTTTGTGTTGTCCAAGTTTTTGTGCATGTTTACTGATTCAGTTTTAAAGTTCGAGAAACCCACAAAAAAGCTGGATGTTTTTTCTGTGTTTGTTTTTTAAAATTCTGTACACCAGTTATACAGCATAACGTTCTTTTCTTCATCATAATTCAGCCATTCCATGTCTTTTGTCCATGTCTTCTGAAACGTTCGATTACACTTTTCCCTGTCATATGAATTATTCCACTTTTGTCATTTTCATGCAACTTTTGTTGTTTTTTTTTCTGGTGACTGAACACATTCTATAAAACACCACATTTTGCATATCTTATAAGGAGCGAATTGTGTCTCGTTTGGAAATACAAGATGTTACAGTATAGCCGATACGAATTATTTAAAATAAGAAAATGAATGTCACAGTGTCCGTTGTTGGCACTCACCAGTTATGTACTTTTGAGAGAGTGGTGTATGTAAGGTGAAGTTGTTATGCACAATGGATAAAATGTTGGCATACCTATATGGTACTTTCATGTAATGTGGCTGAAATTTCTTTGGATATTGTACTTTAGGAAATTTTAAATGATCTTAGCACACTGCTAGCTAAAATGACTGCTCCCTTGTGCTCCAAAAATCAACCTGAATTTGTCTAAAAACACTATTCTTGGCAGCTATTAAAATATGGAAAATTAAAAGTGCAATGAATGAATTACCAAATAAAATGTAATCAAATAACAAAAACTGCAAGAAATTGAAGAAATATATTGTGAATTTATTAAATTTTTGTTGTTTTGTTTAATTTAATTACATTTTCACATGTACTTAAATCTGAACACTGAAAGAGTGATCCCATTTGTTTTCATAGATGGGTCACTGTCAGTTGTGTCTCTGCACAAAATGCAAATAGAAAATGGGTAGCAATCCCCACACCATGAATTCACTGAATATTATTTGTTAAACATAAAAAGCACTTTTTGGAAAATTATTAACTTACAAGAAATAATATATGCTTGTCAGCTGCCCGCTGTTCATACAGTATAAATTTTTAAATATATGTCAAACATAAAATGAACAATAGTCTCACAATTTAATATGCTATGTTAAAGATTAGCTTGATGATCATGCTGTAACATAGTACCATATCACTGTGTTTTGACATTATAGTTAACAAATACTGTAACATAGTACCATATCACTGTGTTTTGACATTATAGTTAACAAATACTGTAACATAGTACCATATCACTGTGTTTTGACATTATAGTTAACAAATACTGTAACATAGTACCATATCATTGTGTTTTGACATTATAGTTAACAAATACTGTAACATAGTACCATATCACTGTGTTTTGACATTATAGTTAACAAATACTGTAACATAGTACCATATCACTGTGTTTTGACATTATAGTTAACAAATACTGTAACATAGTACCATATCACTGTGTTTTGACATTATAGTTAACAAATACTGTAACATAGTACAATATCACTGTGTTTTGACATTATAGTTAACAAATACTGTAACATAGTACCATATCATTGTGTTTTGACATTATAGTTAACAAATACTGTAACATAGTACCATATCACTAAGTTTTGACATTATAGTTAACAAATACTGTAACATAGTACCATATCACTGTGTTTTAACATTATAGTTAACAAATACTGTAACATAGTACCATATCATTGTGTTTTGACATTATAGTTAACAAATACTGTAACATAGTACCATATCACTGTGTTTTGACATTATAGTTAACAAATACTGTAACATAGTACCATATCATTGTGTTTTGACATTATAGTTAACAAATACTGTAACATAGTACCATATCACTGTATTTTGACATTATAGTTAACAAATACTGTAACATAGTACCATATCATTGTGTTTTGACATTATAGTTAACAAATACTGTAACATAGTACCATATCACTGTGTTTTGACATTATAGTTAACAAATACTGTAACATAGTACCATATCATTGTTTTGACATTATAGTTAACAAATACTGTAACATAGTACCATATCACTGTGTTTTGACATTATAGTTAACAAATACTGTAACACAGTACCATATCACAGTGTTTTGACATTATAGTTAACAAATACTTTTTAAGATATTTAGCATAACTATAGTAGTAAATTTTAAGACTAACTTTAGCCATGAAAAGAAATCATAATTTCGACTGTAAAAACAGTAAATGTAACACAATGAAAAAATACTTTACAATTTAATTTTTTGCAATAAGCTGTAAATATTGTAGCTATTGTTAATTTATGTTGATTGGTTATTGATAAAAAAAATCATTAAAGGTATTAAAATTCATCATTTTGATTTAAACAATACAGGTCATATTGGATGAGAGATACAAAAAGTACTGATCACATGCAAAGGAAGATATAAATAGGACAAATCATATTTAATAAAAGACACCTCATTTCAACAAAACTTAAAGTTTTCATGCCAATATGGCCACAAATGTTTTCCATTTTGTTTCATTTCTTTTCAATTTGTGTTAATGCAATGGCAGCCATATTGTTGTCAGATCAAAACCAACTGTACATAAATAAAAGGCATTCCTACAAGGCTCCTTTCTGTCAAATCTACTTAAAATCTCTTTCCAGGTATTACCCGAAAAATTAATCAGTTTTTCCTTCTTCAGATTAATAAGGGCATAAAAATGAAGATCAAATCAGAATCCTTAGTACTGTTCGAGTCCTTTATTACCGTTTGAGTCCTTAGTACTGTTTGAGTCCTTAATTACCATTTGAGTCCTTAGTACCATTTGAGAAGTCTTCATACCATGATGCCAAATTTAATTTAAACTGTCCATTTATAAAAATAGAAAATTGGAAATGTATGCATTAAAATAAAGCATAAAAGACAATACATGACAGATCAGGTCAATGCTGTAAACTCACCAAGCCAATGAGACATCTGAGCTAATAATATACCAAGGCAGGACTATAGATCAAGGATTTAATTTCAGCGCACATAAATAATTCAAATATGGATTTATTTTAGTCTTTTTTTTCTCAGATACTTCTGATTTTAAAATCCATTTTAGAAATACTTCATATGTATGGAGATTATCAATTTTGAATATCTCAGGAATCATGCTGAATAAAATAGATTTGTATGAAGAAAAAAAAACCATGAAAAGATTCAAACACTTTTTGTGATTCCATTGTAACAAACCTAAGTCATTACCCACTTTTCATTTTTAGACACTGAATTAGGAGGGGTAGCTACTTCCATTCTAATCCCTCCTTTAACACTGTTCACTGACATGATACATGGCTTTAGTACTGTACATGACGTTTAAGTTTCAAACAAAATCATTGAGAAGATACCCCATCTTCATTCTTAATGAGATAGAGAAAACTTAATGATTACAAAGAGAAACATTTATACATCTAAAACTCATACAATGAACAATATAAAGACAGCTGGCCTAGGTAAAAACTCCATGATAAACAGAAAATGAAAAGAAGCTATTCATTGTGACCTTTGAACCAAAACTTCACTTGCATTCCAAGACACGTTCTAAATACTGAATGATCCCTGACCCTAATGAGAACGGATATAATTCATATCTCTTTTTGGAGACAACCATTTTTCTTCAGAGACAGCTTTAATTCACAGGCAAATCTCATTATTCTTGTCATACTTGCACAAAAGGTGACTTTTATTTCTATTGTAATAACACAACTACTTTTCCCAATGTCCAGGAAATGATTTGCATCGACCCTATCCTGTTAGGATAAAAACTGCCTTGCTTTTGAAACCAACATAATGACACCTTTGAATGTAACTGACAGTGTGACTCGAGTATGGTAAGTACAAATGAGAGATGAAACATGTCAACAGTGATTCAGATGATATGCCTTTATCTAAATAATGCCTCACTCATTAAATAAATTAACTGCTGTATTTGCATACCTCGTGCAGACACTACTGAAAAGCTCTGATGGCTCCTCCAGATGTGGTGGAACCATTGTTTGGTTATAACACACCCAACTACTGACCGCAGAATTTGTTTACATGTAATAATATTCATCCACCGACCTTATTGCCAGAATGTCGAAACACATCGGTACTTTGTCCATATTAATAATGGCAGAATGGGGAAGGTCAAGCTTCTGAATTTCCCTGGCAGCGAATTCACGAAAATCATCATTTTTTTTCTCCCAATTCTCGGGTATACATTGGCCAACGGTCGTTCATGTTCTGATTGACAATTGGTTCCTCTTCATAAATTGATATACCAATTGTACCCCTCCTTTAAAATCATCAATGTGCCTCTCTGCCGCCATGAGTTTGGCTTTCATTTTAATGGCAACTGTTGTTGAGATTGGTTGGTTGTTTTCCAACTGGGCTATGATCCACTGCTTCAGATCAGTGTCAAGGTGAGGCCATTTTGCTTTAGGTTCACGACGAGCACGTTTTTGTGGATTCATCTTCTCCAACATTCCTTTTTCTTTTCTCCAACCTTGGTTTTCACTCTCATCAATATCAAATTTTCTGCCTGTGGACACTATTGCCATGCACTTCAGCATACGCAATGGCAGTTAGTTTGAAGTTGGCTGTGTAAGAATTTTGTTGTGGCATTTTTTAAATTTAACAGAAAGAAATTATTTCAACTCGAATCTACACTTCATAAGAATACAAGATTATTTAGAAATGTCTGCATTTTTATAGCCTTTAGTTGAGGCACAGCTCCTATATACAGCCTTCATGCACAACCACTGTGTACCAAGCCTGAATAGTTAATTGACGTCATGCGGGCTACACTCAAAATTAACAATTGTGGCATTCAGCCTCAGGATCTCACACCATTGCTTATCTGGCTCACAAATACCTGGCTTCAAAATTTAATTCTGCTGGCTGCCAGCGGGAATATAGTGGAGGCATCTTGACTAACTTGAACTGATGCTGAGGGAGGAATATGGACCTGGGCCGACTGACTTGATAGCGTAAATACAAATTTGCATGATGGGCAGGCTTTTTTTTTTTGAAGGTGCAGATTATCCGAGTCTGTGGGAAATATGCGGAAAAATACGGTATTTGTGAAGTTCCTATGTATTATATAAATAGAAACTTCATAAATGCTTGTTCATGAATTCAAGAAGCTGGAAGGGAACAACCTTTCATAATACTCTTTCTGATTTCCAATTTTCGGAAATACGTCTATTGTAAGATTTGTGTTGTCAAACAACATAAACAATTTATTGGAAAAGTTATGGCTGTTTAAATGTAAGTCTCCAAAGCAACTGTTCACAGCTCCTCAATTATCTGTCTTAGACTATTATTTAAAGTCTTTCTTCAACCTTTTTTATGCAGACTACCTTTCAAGATTAATCAATCTGCTTGTTATAAAGGGATGGGTCATGGTTGGTAGCTGTCATTACTGAACTTGCTGGGTTATCTTCTTGATTTCATCATCGTAAATTTGGATCCTTCAACTTGATCAGCAAAATCAAGTATTCTCATCTGTTTCTCTGTGATAATGTCACACTCCCATACATCTTGTACAGCTCCTCCTTCATTATATCTGTGATTTCTAGATGTTGCACTCGATTCTTTGGGACAAGTCTCCTCACTAACTGAAGACAGCAAGACTGCAGGGAAAATACTGTAATTGACAAAAAAAATCAAAAATATCAAAATAAAGGGGACACCACTCTTCACATTCTAGTTTTTAACAAATGTATACCTACAGTTATTACAGACACATTCATTACAGGCTAAGACTGGGTCCTGGAAGTCAAAAGTTGAGGTAAATGTAAAAGGGAGATAATTCATAAGGTGTTACTTAAAAAAAAATATTCTGACTTTCTAAATTACTTTTTTGTTGAGACACTGTATTACCTACCTGAGATAGAATGACAAGGAATTTAAGTTTACACAATATTCTACTTAACAGAGCTGCATGCATACAAAAACAAGAAACATTATATGGTACACCTAAAAAAAAAAAAAGCTACCCAATTGACCATTCATGTAAATACAAATTTAGTCATCAACGTTGAAAGAAAAAGGTGCAGTGGTATGCAGGTAATGTGCATGATGGATGCAAACATGACAGTTCTTCCTACAAGATGCACTCACCAATATCTATTTCATGAGTGGACAAGGCTGTTAGGAATCATTCCACTGAAAGGTTAAACTAATAAGCTGTAACTCCCTGTGAACAACCATGTGACAACCCATACCCAGAGAACACCTGATATCCTCACATGAATTTTCTAACTAAAATATATTATCACTGATATAAAGTCACCTTCCTGAAACACCCAGATCATTTCCATCTCCAAGATGAAAAGTCCAATGTTGATTTCAATACATTTAAATTTAATAAAGACCTCTTGAATGCTATACACGTTATAGTGGACCTTCATTTATGGAATTATACAATCCACCTAAATTTCTAAACTTCTGGATCCGATTTCACCGCAAATTCTTGAAACTAGGTCAAGACTTAAGAAGGGCTTTTTGGGAATTCAAGTTACACTTAAAATTCATGAAAAATGAAAGTTCTGTAAAAGAATTATAAAAAACCCCAAATAAAATGCTGATATATGCACAAAATCTGAAGAAAAAAGATAATGATCATTGAACTTTTAGACAAAATCAGTGTCACCTGGTATAGTAATATTCACGACCCTTCTCTGTGGGGGCCAGCCTTCCTGGGGATCATATGCGACTGGTTCATAAATCTCTTTCAATTCAACTACCAGTCTTTCACCAGTCTGGGAGTCACAGAATATCCATGGATGTCCTGCAAAAGTATTCACGTTCACAAACTGCAGTGGGCCTAAGGTACTATACCGTACATTTTCCCCTTGGTAATTCAGCCACACAATGTCAACTTGGCGATTTGTTTTATTACAAAATCGAACAAAAGACCTAGTGTTCTGGGCACTTGGTCTGGACCTCAGTGGTTGTCTTCCATTATTTGATCTCTCCATCAGAGCTGTTCCCATTCTGTGTGAAAGTACCTGGAATATTAATAATAATAATAATAATAATAATAATAATAATAATAATAATAATAATAATAATAATAAAAATAAAAATAAAAATAATATTAACAACAACAACAATAGCAATAATTAAGGCTGGTTTACTCTGGACTATATATCTGTATGAAATATTTTGATTTCCTTTTAAAGCCAGGGGTATAAAAAGTGATTCCAGTTTTGTGGTGCATTTGAACTAAAAGAAAATACATAATGAAAAAATATATCTTTTCTAAATGACTAATGAATCAACAAATAAAAAAGCCAATAAACTGGTTGACAAAAATGCTGATATTTATTGTTACTGCAGCTTTAATTACAACAGCTTTACCTTTGCCACTGCAATTTAAATGGTTTTTGAGACAATGTGAAACTTAATTATATGTGAACCACAATGAATCACTTAGACAAGTGACCCATGTGGATGTGAATAATAAGAAACTGATATCTGAAGTGTTGGGTTTTAGGCATATTGGCAATTCCACAGCGAAACGTTAAGATACTTAGGAGTTTTCTTTCAGAGGTACCTGAAGTAAGTTGAAAGAGAAGCTAAGTGGGTGGTCCATCATCAGTGACAATCCTGATGCTTCTCACACAGTCATAGGTGGTTATAGATGCATTACTTTAATTGTCTTTGATTAGTATCTGTTGGATGACACAGGTGGTAGAATGAGTGCCATGGAAGTAACGTCCATTTTAAGAGTTGATTTACACTTTATGCAACATATACGTAAAGTTTCTACCATTAGGACAAACAAATGCTATTGTAAAAGTAATTTTTTGGTATTACCACAATATCAGAGTAACTTCCCTTTTTATAACCTGGAATGTACATGGCATCTGCTTATTGATTATTTCCCAAAGTCATCTGATTTAAACGGGAAATTAAATACATTTTAATATAGTGCAAAGAACAACAGACATAAAATATCTTGAAGTTAAATGGTTTTTTTTGCATATTTGCTGATTGCATACTTTAAGACCAATGATACATGGTACATCATTTAAAAATGAATCAGTGTTTTAAAAAAAAAAAAAAAAAAAAAAAGCGCTGTCCGTTACGGATCACTGCCATCTCACCTCTGTCTGTGTGTGTGTTCGAGTCTAGGATTTGGCAAATGTGGATATGTGAGAAAGCTTGCCAGTAGCTCCTCGTGGGTCGGTGGTTCTTTCCGGTGATTTCCCGGTTTCTTCCTCCACCATTAATACTGGCCGCCATGAATAGCCTATCGTGTGCTGAAAAATGGCGTTAAGCCCAACAACAACAACAACAAAAAAAAAGCAACAGAAAAGCTAAAAGCCACAACAAATATGCAAGAATGATGGCTATTTGATTAGAAAATACATACCATATGTATTATGCCAGTATGTTCTTCATGAAACTTTGGTTGGAGATGATCCAATGTCAGGCTTATTTCCAAACAGAAATTCTGGTTTAGAAACTTGTGCAAGTATCAAGGTTTATGAGACATTCAAATATGATGTCAATAAATTTTTCTATTCAAAAAGTTTATAAGACTTAGCATGTCCAATCCATGTTTTATGTAAAGAACTAACTTCCACAGATTGTCTTGTATAGTTAGTCATTTTCATATTCGACCCAGTTCTGTAGAAAATGGATAATCTTTAATTCCCAAAGAAATCATTATGTAAATAATAATAATAATAATAATAATAATAATAATAATAATAGTGAGGACTTTATATAACGCCTAATCTTTAGAAGCTCTAAGCGCCTTACAACATTTGACAATGCTTAAAAAAAATATCAAAAACAAACCATATATAATGAAATGATTACAAAAATTAAAAACAAATACCACAAAAATTAGAAACAGAAAACATGCTGTAAATTTTTAAAGTAAGGATACTTTAAAAAGAATATATTATTAGGTCATTCTGACTGTTCTTGCTGTTGAAATAAATGGGTTTTAAATAAATAAATATTTATTTATAAAAGCAAACAGGAATTGAATATGTATGTTCAAACCTCATGCAGTTATATTTCTCTTACATGTCATGACATTTTTATTATCATAAAATACCAATTCAAATAATATTCTTATTTTGAACCTTGTATAAGTGTAACTTTTTTGAAGATTTACTGCAAAACTATGACTCAAACATTTTCAACTTGTAAAGTATATGAACTAAAGTTTTATGTTGCACTTGTAGTGTCTTCCATCACTCATTTAGGTACTGTATATAATAGCAGTGCTGTGTTTGTGTATAATGGTACCAGCCGAGTTACGACCAACTTTTGAGTGCCTTCTCCAGCCACTGTTTTCTCTCTCTCTCTCTCTCAATTAGTGAACTAGATTGTTCAATGACATAATGTTTTGCAAGCACAAATAAATTAAAACTACTTCCTCCATCACTTACTAGCATCATTTTCATAGTTGTGGTTAGTAGTCATTGTATCCAGCACAACACTGATTTCTTTTTCAGTCATTTAACTGGATTGTTTAATTTGATGATTGAGTGCTCACATACAATTTAAAGAACCTCATTTATCATCAATTTTTATCATTTATGTGTGTGGATTTGTGGGGTTTTTTGTTTCTGTTAGTATCCACAACACTTTCTCTACCACTCATGGACAGTTACTTTGCTTTTTGATTCTGGAAAACTGTACACTTTTTAAGTACATTGCTAATAGATAAAAGTACATTACAAGTAGATACATGTACATTGCAAGTAGATATATGTATATTACAAATAGATATATGTACATTATAAGTATGCAGTGAGAGCAAGATCAAAATCATTATTTTCTAGTTGTTATTAGTTCATGAAAATGAAATGCCATGGACGGTAATAAATCAGTGTTGAATTTTGGATAATTTTATAATTCCCACATCAATTGTATAGTATTTTTTGTGTTATTACTGCACTTAATATCATAACATTGACAGTAAATGTCAATACCCTTCTCAAAACTTACTGGTCTTCTCTGAAATTACATGACTCTTTCTGGACACTGAGTTGACACCGGCATAAACAAACATGGAAACCAATTTTAAATTTTGTCCTTGGTACATACAGTAATTAAAACTGAGATAAAGGGTTTTCTTTGAGAGATTGTCTCTATGCCACGATCTACAATATATTGAGTATTGCATGTCCTATCATAGTTACGTGGCAATTTCCAGTTTAAATCAGATGAATTTGGGAAACAATCAATATACAGATGCCATGTGCATTCCTGGTTTTGAAAAGAGAAGTTACTCTGATATTGTGGTAATATCCAAAAAATACTTTTACATTGGCATATACTTGTCCTAATGTTAGAAACTTTATGTATATGTTGCATAAAGTGTAAATCAACTTTAAAAATGGATGTTACTTCCTTGGCATTCATTCTACCACCTGTGTCATCCAACAGATACTAATCAAAGACAATTAAAGAAATGCATCTGTAACCACCTATGACACTGTGAGAAGCACCAGGATTGTCACTGAGGTTGGACCACCAACATAAACATGAAAGTACATGTTTAATCTCAGTCTGTTTAAACTACTCCTGGTATTCCAATGAAAAAGTAATAAAGTGTGTACTAATAAGTTTTAAAGTCAACGTCTGTCAATAGCAAAAGCCACCAGAAAATGACAACTGTCTATACTTCACAGTTGAATCTTATCTGCAACCATCGATTTAATCTCTTGGTTCTTTACACACATAATAATCATACAATTACTATTAAAAAACAACAAACTAGTTAACTGATTTGTTACTGTGATAGTGATTTTAAAAAGATATAAATTTTTCTGAGAACATGGGGTATGGGCATTGTTTGGAAACTGATATTTATGGGTGTATTTTTGAAATAGTCTACTTGTCAGCAATTCTAACATTTTTCTGAAAACTGCTGGTGCAGAACTAATAGGTTATGGTCATGTAGTGTATACATATCAGGTGGCACTATGCAGTAGAGTTGCTAAAAAATAAACATACAGTGATATCATGGAACCATGATAGGGAACTCCGAGTGGCCTAGTGGTCTAAAGCGATGACCGTTATGGATCACTGCCATCTCACCTCTATCTGCGTGAGTTTGAGTTCAGACTCAGCTAACGTGGATAAGTGAGAAAGCCTGCCAGTAGTTTCTCGTGGGTCGGTGGTTGTTCCCTGGGTTTTCCAGGATTCTTCCTTCACCATTAATACTGGCCGCCATGTATAGCCTATCTTGTGCTAAAAAATGGCATTAAACCCTACAATAACAACAAGAACCACAATATCATGAGCACCTATCATCTGTACAATCTTTAATCCTACAATGTATGGCATTGACTCTGATTTTTATGTGTTGGATCAAGCTTAGTCCTTCAATGTAAGAGGTATTACATGTAATGTTTTATTGCATCATCTTACTACCCAAGTAACGGTCTAGTAGAGTGTGTTCCGATGTTAACATCGGAACCAGTAGTCAAAGTTTTAAGAATATCTCACACACTTAGCAGTCCAAAAGAACACTCTTACACAAATTGATATGTAATTAATATACTGACTGCTGTTTTCCTCCTGGTGGAATCAAAATCTGACACAAGCAAATGGACATATTTTCATGTTCCATTGACATATATTTGAATTTGTTGAAATGCGACAGTTGTTGAGGTATGCCAAAATATGTTCAAGTAGGTTCATGTGGAGGATATGTTTTTTGATTGAAACAAAATACTACCTATAGTTCCAATAGGTATATTTTCATTTTTTCCATTAAAGAATAATATATCAACTTAAACTATTTTCGGCATTATTAGCTTTCATCGCTTTCTACCCAACTAAGATGTAGACCTGCAAAACTTGAAAACAGGTTCATTTCTTTTGTGAGAATTTGAATTTATTAGAGAAAAGCCATCAAAGTAAAGTCCGGCTAAAACATTATGACTTTACTTTGTAGAAAAGCATCATTTATTGGGTACCATTTGTGTGAGATATTCCTGAAAATTTGACTTTCGTTACAATGATAGTCGACATCAAATCACACTACACAGCGACGTTAGTTAGGCAAAAAGACCCTGGGTTGACCCCAAAATGCAAATATCACCGTCGATGTTGGACGATACAATCTTGTACCATTCTGCAACAAAGCATCTAAGACTTTTTGACACTAAGGATATTTAGAAAACATTACCCATTCCATAAACAATACTATTTTCGGATCAGTAATGTACATTGCACTAAATACTGGGGCCTAGATTTACGTAATTACGGATGTTACTAATTCTGCAATGAAAGACGTCTACCTAATATTTATATTGTTTAGGTCTATGTCTTACTGCCTAAATAAAAGGCGTTATGTAGCATGTTCCGGGGTCTACTACAATTAGCACGTTACACCAAATTGTCAGATATATCAAATATGAATACCATGGTAGACGTCTCACATTGTTATAGGAATTGTGTTGTTTCCTAACAGCCAGGCATCTACGTGACTTTTACCATGCAATTAGTTTTGATGGTTGCCTCTGTTGAGAGTAAACGTAAAATCTGAGTATATGAAAGTCGTCAGTTCTAGCACTACAGTCGAGCACGCATTCGGCCGGTACATACACATCTGGGTTTATCTTTTAACGTGTTTAAGTTGGCTCCTTGTTACTTCTCCTCCATCTTGAACGTCATAATATTTGTAGCCAATCACAAAACATAAGATGGTATTCCCCTTCCCTCAATGCTCGATTTATTTCCGGTTGCCTTTACTGTAAAACGTCATGATCAAAACAAAACTTACGAGGAATATCGCCTGTTCACCACTTGCTATACGATTTCATGCCGATTGTGAACCAAGCAACTGTTAATGCCTCAAAACGAATTTTGCTCAATATGCTTTTAAATTTTATAGCAATTGCCTTAACAAAGAACACAAATTTAAGTAAGGATTTCAATATATGTCAACGTCTTCTCTCACGTGACTGGAATTTGCTATCCAGAACTTGTTGGTTGGATTCTCAAGGTAACACAACAGACCAAATATCAGCTGTATGTATAACTTCCCAGCGCGTCTGATCAGCTATGATTGTTATGAATAACAATAATGTGTCAAACCTACAAAAAAGTATAGTTATATGGACAGTTCCTGATGAGATTCAGAGAAAGGTGCCGGGTTGGGGTGCTTTGGCATTATAAAGTCGGGGAAGTCGTGTTGATCCGGTTGGGATGGGTAGTCCTATAAATCGTTAGCACTTCTTCCTTCCTCACTTCTAACAAACCCGCCATTAAAACGTATTGCTATGATGTTGTTTTTTGTTTTTTTTCTTGACATTCATATGTCACTGTTTATTTCACATTCGGCTTATGTAAATAAAATCTAATAGTGTCATCTAAGGATTGACATTTGTTACCCTTGTATTTTATTTTATTTACATTTTAAGGAATTTTAACATGTTTGCGTTATATCTTTTATCATGTTGGACTACATGTATATGCAAACTGGGAGGTTTATCTTCCTAGCTGTTTTGTAATATTTACTAATACATTTTTGAATATTAGTTATTTAATCGGCACGCACGCACGAATACTCTTTCCTTTTGAAAGATAACAACTTGTCTCAATTTATTGACCTAATGTGAAAGGAGTAATCGGAAACTATAAGGTATCAGCTACTCTATCTTTCAAAGTCTGTGGGTTTTTTTTAATAATTATTTTGCCAATGTAAATCTTTTGTAGGCAGTATGGGGGACGATGGTACTGGGTATTCAGGCTCTTCAATAGAAAGTATACATGCTTCACACATTGAGGAAGTTCACAACGTCCCGATTCGTGTTCTGATACGACCTTTCCCATCCGAGCTGGACGAAGCAAAAGTTCAGTCCCTTATGGAAACTATCAGGGTTTGCAATTTTTTTTATTAACATCGTAAATATCATTATCGTCGTTGTCATCTTTATCATCATAATCTTCAACAAAAAAGTTTTGGGGGTTTTTTTTCTTCTTTTTTCTTTAGTAATTGCCCTCACCCCTTTGTGCTCGAGCTCCTTCTTCGCTTAGGAAAATATTTTTGCAACACCAAAGCGGATTATAGCCGTTATCTATACGATAATCACCATCGTCAGCAAAGAAGGTTTCGGGGGCGTGTCTATATATTTCAATTATTTACATTCTTTATACATTCTCCTTGTTACTGAAAATCAAGTTTTCTACATGTAGAATTATAATTTTTATCCATTTCACTTTTTTATATATCCCTTTACAAACCTTTTATCAACATCATTAATAATGCTAAAATAAAATGTTTTCTAAACCCACTCTAATTTAAACGCTATTTAATGATCCTACAACAGTCTAGCAGTGCTGTCTTAAGTTGCCCATGACCTCTTGCTTCTATGGGCATCATGCCCATATTGTTAATGAATAGAAAAGCATGTAGGGAGCCCCAGTACATCGCTTTGCGCAAAGCCTGCAATGTTGTTAAGACGGCACTGCAGTCTATGAATTTCTTATTCAATTATTGAATAACACACACACACACACACACACACACACACACACACACATACATATATATATATATATATATATATATATATATATATATATATATATACACACGCTCGCACAATCCTTTTGAATAGTCAGTAGAGTCCTAAAACGACTTAGACATTGTCATTCATGTCACGTTATCTGTTTTGTTTCACGATATAAAAAGACGAATAATCTGCATCATGCATAATGAGTCTCAATCTATTATCACACTTGTTCTCCAACTTGTAGTAAAATTTAAACACAATCATTTGAATATCGCGCAATGTAAACCCACTGTAAATTGGTATTGCTAATTTGATTTTCTTGTCTTTGAAACTGAACAGTAAAATATCGCCGTAAATAATTGTTATTCTGGCAAACACGAGTAATGTACATCATACATTAGCAGTCCCATTTCTTCTGGCATTTCAAATTCATTTTTCGCCTGTACATATTTTAATTATTGTGAATATTATTTTCTCGAATTCATTCGTCGCTTTTTGCCTCAAGATTATTTTGAATTCATTGTTGGATTTAAGCCAAGTTTGTTGTTCATACAAAACAAATGTGTGTATTTTTTTCCAGTTTTAAACCTGAATATTTTTAAAGCTTTTAAAATTCTAAAGTTAGTAATGCATTTCTTCTATTATTTCGTATACTAACAGTCTTGGTACAGCAGCCTTGGTATAGTAATCTATGTACAACTTGGTTCGTGACTTAAATGTTCTGTGAAAGTATGTACCTAAAGCTAGTTGTCATTCGATTTGTTTCAATCATTCAGTGACGAGTAATAAGCCTTTCTGCTGCCAGTACATTGTGTGCTTCCTGAAGATAAATAAGTTTTTGTTCACGCCGAGGAACCGGTTCTATTTTAAAGTTTTGGTAGAGATTTTATACTGCTCAAACATCACACGCCTGAGATACGACTAACTGGATTAGAACTGAAAGGACATTGGCATAGCCAACTAATCAGCCTGTCATTGCCTTGAAGTAAGAAACTGACATCCATGATTTATTGAATATCCATGGGTCACAATGACAGGTCTGACGAACAAAAAACTTTTATTAATGTTTGGTAAAACATTAGACCAAACCAAACATACTGAGGTACAAATGGCAAATTAAATATCAGTTGAGTACAATAGTCCTTTATTTGTTTCCTGATTAATACGATGTAATATAAATTAACTGAAGTTTGTTTTGTATAGAAATCATTTAATGACGATTATTGTTAGCTGTTTGGGGCATCAGGCGATTGATACTAGTCAAAAGTGTAGGAAAGGATGAATTGTAGAGATATGTACTCCTAAAATGTATCGCAGCCAGAAAATTGCCATGCAGATATTGTACTGTAGGGCAAACCACCGCAACGTATATTTACATTAACTTGACTGGCAGAAATGTTTAGCTGACTTTGTGCATATAAAGAGCTTATTGAATCATACAGGGCTGATAGGAACATAAATTGCCATCAAAAGAAAGTAACAGAATGTAGGTAAAAGGGGTGTCGAAGGGTTAATGTCACTTTTGTTTCTTGATTGTGCTAAAGAATAAACAAGTTTGAAATTTGAAGATATGATATCTGCTTCTCGCCATATGCTCGCATTATGCTGGGTGCTGTTATCTTGTACTGTTATATCAGCCCTGTATGGTATCAACTTGTCAACAGAGCAGCATGCCGAATATGGACACTTGCACTGTTATAACCATCTTGTATGATATCTACTTGTCACCAGATCAGCATGGTTGCTATGAACACTCGAGGTTCACTCTAAGAGAAAGAGGGTGCCTAATAAATTCTTTAAAAAGTGTGCATTGAGCCAGCCGTACTGCATAAAGTTTGACAGCGGCTCAAAATACATGTAAGATCAAAATAAACACATAGAACGGCTTAATGTAGCATTGATTCATCTACATATGTTCCTCGTGTTCGTATCGACTATACGCCATTGTCAGCGCATATCAACATTTTGCTTTAATCTTTATCATTGATGCACGATATTAAAGAGCATCTCTGTTTGTGAAAGCAAATATTTTACTTTTAGTTGTTATTTGTATCTATATTATGTGTTTAATTGTTTTTGTTCATGACTAGATTGAACTAGAGACATTTATTTTTTTAAAACTAATATTACTTAGCTAATAATTGTCTTTCATTGTTGGTTATATATTTAGATGTTTATCACTTGGAGGTAAATATGTTTGTTTTCTGAATCCATGACATAATTATTCCCCTTGGGGAAATGAATATAATAGTAAAATTATCATCATCCTTGTTTGTTTTCTTTTTTTGTGGGCTTCTATCTTAGCTTTTACATAAAGATAGGGTAGACAAAATTTACTCATTCTTGTCTTAACATTAAAAAGTGTGATTAGTCCTATCATTGTGTTCAGTGGTTATTGAGAGGGTATATTTTTTTTTTAATTATTCACTGGAATTACAAAGTGCTCATAGATTTAAGACTTAACCACTGTTTCGGAATTAGCGTGAATCCATTCAAGGATATTTAAGATTATATCATTGTGATACATCAAGATTATTGACACATTAACACATTTGAGGCAACGGGCACGTCAGCGCAATCAGTATTGGAGTTCATTCGGAGCTCTCTTCGTTTGGACTTGTGATAGAACGTTTATGACTATTTGGGATTTAATTAATAATACTGTAATTTATTTTTTACTATTCACTTTGTATCTATAGAAACAAATTATTTGTTGAATGTTACAAAACGTTTTGTTTTCGCTCTTTTTTGTCAGTTGAAGACCATAGATTCTAAAGCACGAAATCCAGGAATTGTTTCTCGCTCACTCCCATTTTCATGTCATATTAAAGGTGAGGGAGGTACTTTATCCATTGTTTCGATAGTCCTTAGAGCATTCGGTATAAACCTTCCACTGGGTTGCCTGTGTTTGTTTATTCAAGTGAGCATCATATCGGTTATGTAAACCAATTTTGAAGGAGTTTTTATAATATGGACTAGTTTCCGGTTCTTTTATTTATGTTGCTCTCCAGCAGAAATTAGCTTATATGGCAAAAGTCTTGTAGCTTATATCCTGTACAAATAAATATCTGTGTATAGGCCAGTACCGGCTTTTTGTTGATCAACCGCCTTACTGGAACAAGGATGAAAGCTAGCATTCAGCTGTACTGTGTGTCACTTATACCTTCCAGTACAACTTATTAGTTGTTTGGGTCTACCTTTGACCGTATACCTTTCTTACATATAAAATATGTCATAAAGTTTTCAAAGGTATTATGCAGGTAATTTCAGTCGAGATTACTGTGTTTTCGCTGTTATATGCCTATGATGCTATGATTTTTGTGTGTGATTTAGAATTTTAAAGTATTTTTTAAAAATTTGTTCAGTCATATAACTACGATTTATGCAGTGTGGCAGTATATATTGATGTGTAGCAGAGGGGCATCATGCTGCATATATTTAGAATCATGTCCCACCTAATCATATTATACTGACACCAGATCGACCAGTCCTAACACTAACATCGTAATGTTGAGCGCCAAACGAGGCAGCTGCTTGCACCATTTTTATGTCTTTTGGTATGACTCGGCCGGGGTTTGAACCCAGGCGATCCAACTTCTTAAGCCACCGGAGCGATCGCCTATGATGCAATATAAATATTATTTAGCATTCCTATGTAATATTAGGTGCTTTTGATATAATAAAATAATGACTGTGCTGTCTCAACTTTTCCCATGTTCTAGATGCAAAGGTAATGCCAACAGCTGGAAAACTCTCTTTAAACACCATATTTTTTTGAGATCACTATTTAATAGCGATGATGACCACAGTACGATCAGTTCTTGGAATGTATTTTAGTTAAATTCAGAAGAAAAACCTATATAGCCTGAATATCAGCAAATGGGGTACAGTTCAGTTTGCTAAATAAAAGAAAATGGTGTCCGTATGGAACGTGCAACGTTGTGAAGTATTAGAAAAGCAAATCATCTAATTCATATTACATAATTGTCATCATACATCCTAAGATAGCACAGTATTGTTCTTCCGTCATCTTCTGTGATCATTTTCCACGACGTGGTACTTAAAATATATTTTAGGACTATGTCAATATTACTCTCTTCAAGGAGTTTTCATATTTACTCACTACGTCTGAATTATTTCAGGGGCCACGAGTGGCCCAGTGGTCTAAAGCGCTGTCCGTTACGGATCACTGCCATCTCATCCATGTCTGTGAGTTCGAGTCTAGGATTCGGCGAATGTGGATATGTGAGAGAGCTTGCCAGTAGCTTCCCTTGGGTCGGTGGTTCTTTCCGGTGATTTCCCGGTTTCTTCCTCCACCATTAATACTGGCCACCATCAATAGCCTATCGTGTGCTGAAAAATGGCGTTAAGCCCAACAACAACAACAGCAATTTCAGATAACGACAATAAGTAAAAATAATAAGATGAAATAGAGACAAACAGTCATGCATACAATTATATTGCTATAAAGGATACACAATTTAACAATTGAAAAGAAAATTATACAATTTTATATAATACATTGGTATTAAGGCCATTAAAATACAAAGTATCTAATTTATGAATCCATTAAGTTTCTTTTATAAGTCTGTTCATGTCTCCATGCACAATATCAGTGATTATTGGTATTAAAATGTGTAGAAATATTAGAGGAAAACTGAGGATCTTTATATTTTTTAATATGAAAGCGATGATTATTAATTCTCTTAGAAGCTTGTTGAAGTGTTTGTCCAACACATACTACATTTTTTTACAGGCTATCAAATATTATTACTGTTAGGTAACAACAGTAATAATATTCAATATCATCATCATAACAATGACAAGAGAGAATCAAACAGACTATCAAACCTGTAAAAAGTGTAATATGTGTTAGTCCAACACATATTACATTTTTTTACAGGCTATCAAATAAATCACGTCAGTTGATACGCACTTAGTGTTATAACGTAGAGAACATGTCTCTTTTGCATTAGCTACACTAAAATAACTACTTTCTCTTATGTTTGCACATTGAGAGCACTGGTGTCTATTATATTTAGATGACGAGAATTGTCTTTTTTATTATTATTTTCTGTATGTTTAGTTCTACTTAAAAATCGTGCAAATTCTTGTGTCTCTTTTAAGCAACAATAGGCTTATTGTTGTAAAGGGATTTTACGCTGTTTTTATTTGATAATATTAGGAGACACCAATATTTATTAATTATAAGACCTATATTAGGTAATGAAGGATTGTATTGTAATGTAAAATGAACTATATTTTTCTCCATTGTACAATTTATTTAAAGCCTCATGTTGATAAGATTACGGGTTTTGTTCAGCGCAGAATCAATAATATGTGCTGGATAATTTCTGTGTTGGAAATATGTTTTTAAATCATTCAACGAATTTTGTAATTGACAATCATCTGAATAGCCTATAAAGACGTCATCCGTTTATTTCAAAACATTTTGTGCCTGAAGAAGCATGCATTATTTGCGAAACTAATTGCACGGAATTATCGGAATTTATGTTGTTTTTTTTTCTATTCCAAATAACGACAATGTAACAAATGAATAGTGTCTTTACAGTCATTGCTTTAGACTTCAATGTTTGCCCTTAAACTGTTTGATCGAGAGTGATATTCAATCCTATGTTTTGTGGCACCCTTGAAGGAATGTATCATGCCATATTTAATTAAATCAACCCCACCAAGAATATGATTAGGTCCTTAAGTAGCATATTATAAAGTAGCATTGCACTTCAAGTAGCCATAATCAGATGCGACGGCCATACAAACGTGAACTTTTTACTTTACTGTATTAACTTTCGAGAATCTGTCGCTCTTGATTCGTGATGGAATTCAGTATCGTGAGGGAATTTTGTCAGTATCGTGAGGGAATTTTGTCATTATCGTGGAAACTTTTGTTTGTAACATTCCTGAGTTATCTAATAGTCACAATTTGTCATGTATGTGTACTTGGTTGACGTCTGGCCTATTTATACCATTCTGAATCAAGGTGCTAACATCCGGACAATAATCGGAACACTTCCGGAAACAGAATGAGGGTATGGCTATGCTTTTACCTAAAAGTGCAACCCGAAAGAATATTATCAGATTTATTTAACCATTGGCGGGCTAACTAAGCTGAGAGAATATAAATGGACATAATGATGGGCAGAACGTCTATGCATTCATAAGTTTTCAATATTTATTTCAGGAATAATGAAAGGACTTTGTCAAAATTGTGTTATAAATAATATATAGATAAAATAATTCAGATATAGTTTTACCTTAATTTCTAGTCTTTATTAGCATCCTTTCATTCGTTAACATTTTCACTATTATATCGTTATCGTCAACTGAATTCTCTCTTGTCATTGTTATGATGATAATGACAACGACTATGGTGACGTTGATTATTATTATTATTATTATTATTATTATTATTATTATTATTATTATTATTATTATTATTATTATTATTATTATTATTATTATTATTATTATTATTATTATTATTATTATTATTATTATTATTATTATTATTATTATTATTATTATTATTAGAATCAACACTCCATAAACATTGTGCCACCCATTGACGTGCTGTGGATTAAAGGTCGCCAAGGAGGGGACTATTTCTACTCGTTTGGAGGTTGTCATCGATACGAAGCATATAAAAGACTCGCTTTCGAGACAATACCATGCAAATTATTCCGCTCTACTCTGACGGACTTGAGAGTGTATCTAGGTGGTTCAACCCCAGATTTGTTATGAGATCAGGAGAAGCAAGAAAACCACATATATGCAAATATATACATTGAATTATGCTTGGAGGATCTGTTCTTGATTGGCCAACTGTAAAGAATAAAAACAAAATAAAAAAATACAGTAAACTGCGGACTTTTATGTTGGCTTCCATCTTTCTGTGGATAACATCCAGACGTGTTCAGTGATGAAGCCGATTTTCTCTTTCTAGGTGCGGGTCAGTGTCTTTCTAATAACGTTCGATGTTTAGAATAGGAAAAGAGGATCCTTGTGCCTAAAATTGCCTACTTTCTCTCTTCCAATTAAAATGTTTCTATTTCAACTTGATAAAAGCTATAATTTTCAAAATATTACATGAATAATTATGTAAATATGTAATGTAAGGGAAGCATGCAGCACTGCTTTCCCCAGTTGCGTTGAGTGAATTGCCTCCCCTTGACTTTTGTTATTAGATACCAAAGTAGGACTCATTTCCACAAGAAATGGCTAAGATTGGCTTCTGCTACACATGACCCAAGCTTTCTGTCTTTCTTTCTTGCTTTCTTTCTTTCCTCCGTATATTTGCAGTCGGTAGTGTGGAAGTCCCAACAGTGTGTTCTTTGCTAGGTACTTGCATTATAAGTTCAAGTGTATGATTTAAAAAATCAAACGGTTTTGGTGCCAATCACTCACGCGTATAGATACACTTATACCTTTATCTGCACCTCTTTATTTTGTTACGAGAAGCATGTGAAAAAAATTTCGAAGATAAAGATTTCAGCACTTACGTTTCTATTGTACGCAAGCATCAATTCCATACTAGAATGAGACAAACGATACCAATAAAAAAGCCGCCCTACTGTATGACTAAATGGTTATTAATAGTAACGTTGTTAACTTTGAGCCCATTACAACCCATCTGAGTGTGTAAATCAAAGTGTAAGGCAATCTACCATGTGTCTTTACTTGTGGCCGTCGAATAGACAGTACAGTCAAGTAAAAAAAATATTAGAAATATAAATAACTAGAGAAGAGAATTGAGCCGAACGTTGGTTGTTTGATATGGATGACGAAAGTGGAAGCGAGATGAGTTTCATATTAAGATCGATGCCAAAGCAAATCAAATAGTGAACATGACTATTCTGACTGGAATGAAAATTGTTTTGAAATACGATCATGGAACACCGGTGATTTCAAGAGATATTGTATTTATATGAGTTTTAAGAATATTGCAATTTAATTTGAGATAATTGGATTTGATTTAGCGTTGACAACGAGGAAAGGTCAGTTTAAAAATGTTGTAAACGGTCATGAAGCTTTTGAGAGTGTGAGCTCACAAGATTCAACATTCAAGATACAAACAGGGAATTGTGGGATAGTTGTGCAATTGACTCCAACTTTTTAATTAAATCAGTAGTTTTTTAACGCGAGAAGAAGGTTATTTCATTTGAGGTTTTAAAATGATATTTATAAATTTGGGCAGGTTTTCCGTATATGTGTTACAACCCGATAATAATCGTTATGGATAATTTAAAGATCATGTATAGTCAATACCTTAATGAGTTTTAGCTAATATGTAAAACTGCCTTCGGAAATGTTTAATGTTATCTTTACTTAGCAGATTTTCTATATCAGATTGTCAAAACAGTATTATTCCAGATGATAATCTTTGCCATGTTTTATGTCATTTACCATATTTTAGCAATATCTTTTTTTTATCACGAAAATGTCTAAAGACACGATCTACTATAATAGATTTAGAAAGTCTGTATCAATTATCTTATGTTTGTATATCAGATCTTTATTGATTCGGTGATATACAGTTTAAACATATATATGACGGTTAAACATATTTAACAAATTGTCGGGATTATGGATTATTTAGTGAGTTCATATGGATTATTCCGATACATTTTTATTCCTGTGTTGAAGAGATCCCGACACATTTGCCATTAACATTACCAAACAGATAATGGAGAATGTGTAAATTGCCTCTGAATCATTTAAAAATTATGAACACATTTACAATAGTCAATTTTAATAAAGTCTACAACACTCACACACACACACACATTTGGACAATCTCATGTCTAGTATAGAATGTTACATTTCAAAAGAATGTAATGAAATATTGTTTTTAAAACTAACAAATAATTAAATTAAATATACACAACAATAGCAACTGATAATATATGAAAGTTGATATTGTTAATTAATTGTGTATGTATCGTTGAACACTTGAGTGTTTTCACTAATTAGATCCTTCTTGAAAAATATTATTTTGTTGCCTCCCAGATATGCCAGATATAAAACATACCCACTAGCTCACCTTCAGTTACTAGTATTGACTCTTCTTTACATTTGCCAGTCTGTACATGTAATTAGGACGATGAAGCGAGTTCCGTTTTTTAGATTGCACGTTAGAATCAAATTCTTTTGTCCCATTTATGTTACTTCTTCACTATGTATCCCATGAAATGTATTTCCATGAGTAAACTTTTTTTTTTTATCTAAAAGTTAAGTCCTTATATGATATAGTATCAAAGTCTATTTATGGAACACTTCGTGTGTCCTGGTTTTTACAAACCATTATTGCAGAGATCTTATGTGCTTAAATTAATTGATACTTTGGAATTAAAAATTAGGAAACCAAATTCATCAGTATCTTCAGAACCTTAGTGTTTATTTTTCTTTCGCTTAGTTACCTTTTTTGTTATGTACGTCACATCTCCATCACTTGTCAAGGCTCAATGGACAAGGAAAGGCCTAGAATTCATCAATAACCTTGCGATCTTTCCGTGGATTAAAATACAGATAACGAAAGATTATGACGCCTTAAAAATATTTTGGACAGGGACGTTCTTTAAATTTGTCTTTTTTTTTTTGGATTCAGGAATTAGAAAGGATAGGCCCTAAGTTCTTGCTACAGTTACAGGAATTATTCTACGTAAACTGTAATAAATCCTTAACTTGTCTAGACGCCGTATCCACGACTGAGGATATGAAACAATCATGTATCCATTAACGTTCATTTTAAAGAGCTAAATTGGTCTTCGTGGCTACATGCATGGTCTTCATTACACGATTTAGCACACGTATGACATAACGAAAACATCAGTTTTCCGTGGCAACGATGAAACATATAACTCTCTCTCTCTCTCTCTCTCTCTCTCTCTCTCTCTCTCTCTCTCTCTCTCTCTCTCTCTCTCTCTCTCTCTCTCTCTCTCTTTATATTTATATATATATATATATATATATATATATATATATATATTTATATATATATATATATATATATATATATATAATGTAGTTTTATCTTGTTGTACCTGTTCACAATCACCTTTTCATGCTGATGAGTTGATTGTTTTCATTCTTGAATTTCTATTATTGTTCACATTGGATAAATCTAAGTAAGTCACTCTTATGGTTTATACATGAAAGCTGGTTTTAGTGAAGAAAGTAGAGCACTATAGTAATTCAACAGACACATTGATTCTTGAATACTGAACGCTTATCAATGCATTGACGTACAGGCGCAAGGAAACTAGCGTGGAATGGAATCTAAGTGAGACGATGAACCAACAAGAGGTAATTAAAATATTTTAATGCACTTAAAGTTGATTTAAGTCGGTTTCTTGATACAATGGCCAACAGAGAGAGAGAGAGAGAGAGAGAGAGAGAGAGAGAGAGAGAGAGAGAGAGAGAGAGAGAGAGAGAGAGAGAGAGAGAGAGAGCGGCTGCCTTTGGATATGTTCGCATTTAATTAATAATAATATATTCTTAGAACCTTACAATAGGACAACAACATCAATCACAGCCTTAAATACATTATATATGTGTGCCCTGTAACAAAGACATTTACCTTACTATCTCGACCGTTCAGTTTTAATGTTTTTTATCCAGCCCAATTTCTTTTTTTCTTTCACTTCCGATTTCTGCATAATTTATCCCTTAGGCAGGAGAGGGGAGGGGAAAAAGAAGGGATTGAGATTAAATTGTGTACCATGTTAAATTCATTTGAAAAGACGTGGATTATTATTACTTTTTACCGTTATTTTCATACCTCACTAATGATTACCGGTAATGAGTGGACATTTATAATAGATCTATAGGTATAGGCACCACAGCACATGTTTGCACGAATGTTTAGGTATTGGTATTATTGCGCCATGGGCGGATCACAATATGACATACCAATAATATTGCTATATCAAATTGCTTTATTTTAATTAGACACCAGTGAATTTTATTACCGTTTTTGATTTACTTTATAGTTCATCACCATAATACCAACTCGGAATGATTTTGCATTCTAATCTCTATAACCTGTATGAGTTTAAGCAATCCTCCTGGCATCAATGCCAACCCTGCATAATATAATATTTCTGAATGTTGTGACACATAATCCGTTGAAGTTGTGTTATTCATTCACTTCTTTGTCAGTGATTTAAAGTAACAGTTTATGCGATTGATTCTATCATCTTTTTCCATCGGTTGTAGTATTAATGATTTTCCTTAATGAAATTTCTGTGGGTAAGATCAGATCCATCTGAAATCATTTTTTTTTTCATGCCCATTAAGTGTTTATACGGTTATACCTTGGGAAGTATAGGCTAAATTCCTTGTGGTAAAGAAATGTATTTTTTCTTCTTCAGTAATGTCTTTAAAATTATACAGCAGCATGTATAAATGCATCGTCATAGCTATGGGGTGGATGTGGAGTATAGTATCTTAGTTTCTAAGTAGCCAGAACCGGATGTCAAATGATTATTTCTCGGAGACGTTGGAATCATAATACAGGATTTATTTTTCAAATTTATTAAATTAAACTAAACCTCTTATACCCCACCCACGAGTACTGCCTCAAAGTTCTCATACTGTTGAGCATATATCAACCCTAATCATGGTCATAAAGTATCTGTTAAATGGATTAAAATATTTATCTTAACGGCACAGGAGTAACTGCGTGACAATCAAAGTAACCAAAGTTACCACAAATGCTTAGCCAGATTATAAACACTATCGCCCATATCTACTGATAGCACCCATTGATATCCTAGACTTTGAAGTTTCTGTCATAAAACGTATTGAAGGAGTTCTACTACAATCAAATCATTTGATATTGCCTTAGAAATATTTAGGCTTATATAGATGCAAAATTGTCATCCACCGCCCACATTCTAACTTTTTGGGACGGATCACAATCAGAGTAAAGAAGCATACATATTTCAAAATGGTAATGTAGAATCTGAAAATATTTGAACATGTCTCATCCGTTCTAAAGAAAACCAACTTCTATCAGGTTGTAAAGACCTTATGAACACTTTAAACTAGATAAAATACTTTTCGTGATCTTCATTACCGTCCGCTGAAAATGACATGATTTTACTCAGTATAGTGCTCTTTGGTAAGATAGCTAACGGTGTGAATGAACATTATTCTAACTTCAATTTTCATCTCCCCTTCCCAAACTAGTCGAAATACAGGCAATTATTATGCCTGAGTATGGTACACGTCAGCCATACGTGCGCGACCGGAATCGAATTGCGATTGTAGATTCGTTATTGTCCAGTGATATAATGCTGATCTCGTATGGTTTAACTCTGCATGTTATATAATAAAATATCATATGGCATGATTTTCAAATAGTTACTGACATTAAAACTTGCACATGCATTCAGCCAATGATTTAGTTTGTTATAAATTATATGGTGTTCCTATGATATCTGATATTACCGAGAGAGCCACCATCTCGAAAATAGTTATCTTTACTCTTCTTGAATGGGTGATTATGCCCACGCTAGAGTCCGCTACAAGACTACTTAGAGAATCTAGTTGGTTCTAAATGAAAATGGTGCCAATCAGCAGCCATCTTCAGGCTCTTTCTATCGCTTTTCCTTCTCAGTGGGTGGTCACGTCAACTTGGAGTTTTACCCAAAAACTATATATAATGTTTAAATTGGCCACAAATGAAAAAGGTACCAATTGAATGTTGAATGTGACTTATGTCCAGTTAGTCGTTCATGACAGTCAAGCTGCTTACATATCCATTACAGCTACTAGATCTTCAAATCACTGTTATTGCTGCTCCTACTGAAATCATGGTTGTATCAGCATGGAATTTGTAATGGAAAACGTTTTTGGCATCTATTTGGTCATAAATGAAAATGCTGCCGAACAGAGATCCAGTATGAACACCACACTGGCCATGTTGAGAATTTTGTCTTCATTACTACTCCGTAACGGAAAGCCAATATAAGCATAGTATTTTTACCAGAGGATTTTGTAAGATGCACTAGTGGTTTTGAATACCGATTGTGCCGATCTAACGTGTAATATGGATCACATATTTTGAAATTCTTCTTATTGCTTTGCGTTTTGAATGAAAAACCGATATGACAAGATCATTTTACCAGAAGATCCTTAATAATGCCTTGCTAATCTTAAATGAACTTGTCCCACTTACTCATACAATATGGTTACCACATTGGATATCTTCAAAATCTTGTTATCGGCACCCATTTTGAATGGATGGTTGTATTAACATCCAGTATGACCTCCACATTAGCCATCTTGAACATCTTGTTATCACCCTTTATATGTTATCCTCACAATTTTTTTCTAAATTGATTGATTATAAATACGTAAAATAGTGAGTACATGTACCTTGTTGTTAATTATAAGTACGTAAAATAGTGAGTACATGACCTTGTTGTTAATTATAAGTACGTAAAATAGTGAGTACATGTACCTTGTTGTTAATTATAAGTACGTAAAATAGTGAGTACATGTACCTTGTTGTTAATTATAAGTACGTAAAATAGTGAATACATGTACCTTGTTGTTAATTATAAGTACGTAAAATAGTGAGTACATGTACCTTGTTGTTAATTATAAGTACGTAAAATAGTGAGTACATGACCTTGTTGTTAATTATAAGTACGTAAAATAGTGAGTACATGTACCTTGTTGCAATTTATTGCATAATCTTGAGACTGTCCGTCGTCTAAAGCACGTGTCGGCTTCGGATGAGAACAAAATATACTGATTTCATCCATTGTGCTGATTATTTCAACTCGTCACCATGTTTCGAGTAACTGTTGGATAATTATTTATTACCAATGACGATATTTTATGTCTGAAGTGTATTTTTATAATTTACTGCTTCATGGAACGTAATCCTTTCAGTTTGTGATAAGGCCATTGTTCCCATTCTATGTTTTTGAGTGAGTTGTTAGCGTTTCCGTTTGTAACACCCGAATCTGAGAACATTGGTTGTCCCAGTTATTTATGTTTGTGTAAACACCCGAGATTCTCCATATTTCTATGCTGATTTAACCTCAAGCTAGTGCAAGGCGAACCCAGAATATGTTATGAGTGAAATAACCCTAACAAACAGTCGTAACACTATTACTCCTGAAGGAATGGTGATACCTTCAACATAATGATCTCACTTAAAAAATTCATACGATGATCCAAATTGAAAATTGTGACGTTCTGACATCAAAACGTGGCTGCCACAATGACTCCTTTTAAAATCTTGCTGTCAGTACTTCTAAAATTGAAAGCCATTTTGACATTTGATTTTCATTAGAAAAGTTCTTACTGTGCCTTATTGGACCTAATTGAATATAATGCAAACTGATCCTACGTACGGCCATCACAATGATGGCCACAATGATCACCTAGAGAAATATTGCCATTTCTATTCCTCCGAAACGGATGGCCATATCAGAATGAAGTTTTCAACAATATTTTTACGAGGTCCTGTTGTTTCTAAATGAAAATGCCGTGAATCGTATATCCAATACGACCGTCACAATGACCTTATTGGCAACATTGTTGTCACGACCTTATTGGCAACATTGTTGTCACTATTCCACCTGAATTGATGATCATCAAAAGACTTCTAATGACACCATTCAATATCGCCACAGAAGCAGATAATCTGAGAAATTTTTTATCACTGAAGACTATCAAAAGTTTGGACTTTGTGGGGATTTATGTTTTGTTCCTGATGTCTGTCAAAGTCTTTATCACCATGATTTTTCTCATTTTAGCAAGCACGCCAAATACTATCTTCTACTCGTGGATGCAGTAAGTGATGTTTTCAGGTCTGTATTATTCTTTGTGGTCATAATACACAAACAACAGGAACAGTATAAATCCTTTTCACCACACTGAGTGGAATAGTTTAAGTTCTTTTGGTAGGATATTTGTACTGGCTGAGTATAATTTCCTACAGCATGGAATCCGTACTGGCAGAAAAAAAAACTTACAGTAGAGAATATATGTTATATTGAAAAATTGTCGCTGTATATAATATTATCTATAATATTTTGACGACATTTATGGAGGTCTTCTAAATGACATTGATTAATCTACCAGATGACTAACATGTAACAATGTAGCCGAAAAAAATTAAATTAATCACTGTTTTGTTTCAATGCACCATAGATATTAATCGAATAGACTCAAACATATATTTGTCACATATTGATAAACTTATTAACTTAGATATTATTATAACGCAGCAAAAATGCCTGTTTATTCAAGATTGTGGACAGAAGAGGACTTCTAAACATTATATAACAGTATGCTAAAGGAAATGAAGAATGGCATTGATTAAATCACTTTGTGTATCTGAGGAGAGTTACACGAATGAGTCCTCTAACAATATGGACAAATATGCAAACAGGAATGAAGATATCCAAGAGCAAGTAGATTAAATAAGTGTTTTGTGGCATTAATATAACAAAGGAATCCAAGCTCAAAAATCTTCAGTGGATTTATAATATTTGGTACAGCAACGCAGAAGAGGAGAAACGCAAACATTGCAAACAAGTTGAAAAGCTAGTACTATAAGCAACGAAACAAAAGCTACTGAGGAACAACGCTCCAAGATATTTGATATTATTGCATAAGGACATGTAGAGTTTTGCCGTATTCAAGTTTGCGGTATATTTCGTGATAGGTCATTTGAACTACTGTGGACTGATCATAAGCTGGTGTTTTTTTATCTGCATTTGCAAATGAATTTATATCTACGTTTGCAACATAACTGTTAACTGATGATCACAAAATGCAAACCTGTTCATTTGAGAAACATAGATTTGAAAGTTTGAATTACTATAAAACTGCATCATGGTCTTTGTAAGCTCTCTCTCTCTCTCTCTCTCTCTCTCTCTCTCTCTCTCTCTCTCTCTCTCTCTCTCTCTCTCTCTCTCTCTGCCCAGCATCAATATCAGTGTACCATTTGTTGCAGAGAAGATAAGAGTACGATTGGAACCCATACGCAATGATATTCATACGATAGGATAAAATTGTGTATCCCTTCATGAGCCCATGTGACTTTTCCAATTGTGTAAGCATTTGCATGTATAACGTTCAATTGCTACCCTTTATGTACTACACGTGAGAAATCTGCAAATGTATCTGTGATTTGGGTGAGTGTAACGGCTCAGTTGAGTGCTTGGATTTCGCAAGCACTCTTAGACATTTAAATGATCTTTTTCCGTCATTGACTTTTCTTGACAAGCAACAGATAAGCCATCCAGATATAGAATATATTTTATGTTTCCAAACTCAGTTCTTGCACTGATCTTATAATTAGTAAATCTCTCTTCAATTAATTTCCAGACACACACGCCTAACATTCAATACCCGCTTTTTGATGTAGAATTGTTAGTGCACATATTTCCACACAAACATGATGCGACACATAAGAGTGGGAAGTGTATATAGACATACTAGATCCACTCAATATAAAAGACATAATATCACGCAAAAGAGAGAACACGTGAAAGATGTGTTTTAAGTTTTATTGTCAACAACATACCCACATAAATACAATATAAGCAACATGCACAAACACATAGGATTTAGCAAAGAAGATTAGCATTTCTCTTTTCTAGATTTGACTATACCTAGGAAAAGAGCTGTTACAGTTGGTTAACCAAAGGCGGTTAACAAAAGTGATATTTCTTTAATCGTCTTCTTCGACTTAAACTTAGGACCGCGGTCCACTATAAAGACAATATCTTTTCATTTAAATTATTATTTTCCATTTCGCTCTATCTGTAATAATGTCATTGGTTTACAACACATTCGTATACATGGTTTTATACGGGTTGAACAGCATGCTATAAACTATGGCTGATAACTCTACTATAGTCACCATTTTGATTGAGTTGTCGAAAGAACAGGCGCGACCATGAGATAATGCACTTGTGCATATAGTGTAGGAGCAGAAAAATATTTATTCAATACAAATATTGTAAAATATTCACTTCGAGCACGTAGTTTACATTCGAATCAGACGAAGTTGGGTGCGTGATGCCACGTTCAGTATACAATCGCAACAGCGTAATTTAAGTTTCCCATTGCTGAACATATTAATTACTTCACCTCCCTCTTTGTCGATATTATTGGTAGATGTTTCAGAAATGTAGAAATAAGAATTGGATAACTTTTTACAGCAACGAAAACAGTTGAAGAAACATTTATTCAACAAAAGCAAGAAGAGGACGAAATGAAGCAAAAAAAAGATTAAAAAAGGAAAATTTTAACAGTTCATTACAGACGTAAAGAGTATAAACAAACTACGAGTATGCTACAGGTAATTTTGAAGGAGATAAGGTAACCGAGATAATTGTAAAGACATTTTAAAACTCAACATAAAACAAAGAGACAATCACGTGCCCAGATTTCTATACCTACCATCAATACATATATTCTCACGGCCAGCAGTTATTACTACCACTCCTAAAGGACCATCAACGACAGCAAGAGAAGTAGGACGAGGTCGTGGAAAAGGATTAATATAGTTAATGCTATTGTTTTTAGTCCAGAAGATTGCCTCATTAAAGCAAGAAAAAAAAAACACGTCGACTTATCGTCCTAAAATTATGAAAGGTCTAAGAAAATATGTGCTTTCAATAAGACTCACAATGAATGCTATACACACAAACTCATTTTCTTTCTGTTTCCTTTCTTTCGCTGTCTGTCTAGTTTATTGAATGTAATCACAGGTATGGATTGTTTCATTTCAATGTCTCATTATGGTGTTGCCTTTTTAATTTTGTTATTGGTATGGATTCTTCCTCTTCACTTTCTTTTAGTTGTCTTTTTTATTGAATTTCTTCACGGACATGGGATCTTCTTATGTTTCTGAAGAACGCCTCTCCTCCCGATTCTCCTCTTGTTTAACGCCTCTTTTCTTGGGAAACTCCATGTACCAATAAACTTTTTCCTGGCAATGATAACAGTTATATAGACTGTAGTGGGGTGTTGGGGTTTGAGAGTTTGATTGAACCTTCTTACAAAGTGTCCACTTTATTTGGTTATCGTTACCTGGAGGTTGATCGGCTCGGTGTTATTGCCTGGATCGAGTAAGTATTAAAATGAAGTATGAAACTTATAGGTAGAATAAATAGAGGTCTGAACATATATCTTAAAAAAAGGAAGACAGGCTATATGCTTGGACACGGTTGTGTGGAAAGAAACCTCATTAAGATACGCAGTTTTTGTTTCCATATCAAATTCTGTTTCATTTCTTTGGGTTTGTTTGCAGATGTGTTGATATGCTTATGTTTCATGCAAGTATAGTGTATTTATTTCGTAGGACTATATCGATAAGTTAGTGTTATGCCATTTAATTCTTTGATTTAACAATTATTAGTTCTTTGAGTGAATTGACGGACTGCATGTAATTAAATATTCAATATGAAATATTGCATAGGAATTTATGATATACCTCAAAGAATGCAAATATGCCGCATTTCATAGGGATTTAGCAATTAAACCTAATATACAAATGTATTCTCTGTGTAGGATGATATTGTTATATTGAGCTAATGACAAGTGTACATTTATATATAATTTCGCAATGCCTAAATAATCTTGCATTTTATTGGTTAATGTAGCTAGATGTAGTATATATCATGCCATAAGTAATTTAACATTTGTTTTATTGAACGGAATTTACTAGCCAAATATAATTAAGATGTGTAGAAATGTATGCTGTTATATACGGCTGCATTCGTTTAAAAAAACACGTGGTAATTCCAAAACAATTGCCCCGCTAAGGTCATTTGTACTAATGTAACGAAACACAAAATCTCTAAAACAGCTTTTTGTTAAGATTACACTATGCCAGGTCGGAATAGTCGTGGGTCAGAAGGAGACCAAAAAGCGTACGCATTAGACGCGGAAAGAAAAGAACATAAACTTCAGGTGTGCAGTCAAAGCGTGGGAATTGCAATAATGAATTCAATAACGGTAATATGATGTCAAATTGAATACTGCGACTACGTTCTACCAATGCAAATCTGTTGGATTGAAAGTGAAATTTTGGCTATGTGTTAATTGATTAAATTCATTGCTAACACATCTGTTGGATGAAAATTATATTTTGGTTATGTATTAAATGATTCAACTTATTTTATTTATTGGAATGTGGGCTCGTAGTTGTTTATTTTCTTTCAATAGCTTACTCAAATATCTAGGTTTCAATTCCATCTGTCAATCCCCAATGGGCAATAACACCGTGTGAGGTCATTCTCAAGTTAACGATCAGGGGTTTTTGATAATCAAAATATGTATAACCTGAATACAAACATTCATAATATGTACACTTAAAGCAGTTACAGAGAGCTTTTCATTTTTTCAATATTATTTTTCCATTTTTCTTACAATACAAAATAAGACTTAGATCAATTACTCTGTTAAAGGTAATTCTTTAATTACAAAAGTGACATATATTATGGAAATGTGTGTGGTGAAACACATTACAATGTTTGAGGGACACTCAGGGCTATAGTCTAAAATATCATTTTCTTCCTTCTCTCCAAATTTCTTCCTTTTATCCATATTACAAGTATTTGATGGCTTAATTTATTTTCTGGCATAATATTTTGTGTTACTGTGATGGCAGCCACAAAAACGACTTGTTAAGACAATATTCAAGAAGATATACCAATTGTTTCTCTACTCAATACATTTCTCATTGATACTCTCAGCCATTAAATTATCACTAACCTTATAAATGACATTATGCATTTAAATCATTTTTATGACATATGAACAATATTTCAAGGTAATTAAAAATATGAAAAGACATTAACTCGACTGAGCCGTGATGAATAAATCTAATTTACATATCAAACTGAAACTACGTAATGTTCCGTTGTGTAAAAAGACAGTCACTGATTACATGAAAAATCGTGTTTTGTTTACATCTATTAGTATTGCTGGTCAATCTTATTGATTATAGAGATTTCTGAGATTTTCTATCCACCAGGGCAAGAAAAGGGAAGATGCTTATTGCCAATACATTTCATATTCTCTTGGCATTACACAAACTAACAAGCACGCATACACAGAATCTAACACAAAATGCTGACTAATTTAAACATGGTTGATTCATGTAGATTTTCTTTATCTTTCTTGTACAAACTGATCAATAGGTGTCTAGTTTCAAATCGGGCATTGTAACAATATGCATTTATTGATTTCCAATGTCTTATTTTCTGGTTCACTATGCAATGTCATATAGTACTGAAGAGCTATGCACATAAAGTCGTTTCTACCCTAATAAGGGTGCTCTCACAAAATCAATGGAAGCACAAGTTTTACCATAAGTATTCTTTTTATAGTTAATTTTTGATGCATGGGTTTACAATAATGTTATGAATTATATTTGAATTTTTTTTTTGTTGAATTTCCGAACACTTTTAGCATATTTACCTACTTGAAGAGTGATAATCACACGTTGTATGGTTCGACAGAGACTTTATATAACTGTTTCAGATACAGAGTTGAAACGAATTGTTTTGTTTATATGTCTACTCGATATTGCCAGTTTAGAGGGATTGGAAGAGTATATCTAACGTACTTTGAATTTGTAAACATATGCTTAAACTAACTACTCTCATTATCTATCCATTATGTCTTTAGGTCCTCCATTCTATACTGAAGTAAAACCTTAACAATGCACTAATCTTTAGGCCGCTAAAACCCTTAATTCGGCTCATCTTGTATACTGAACGAGGTAGTATAGGAGACTCGATAGTGTCCTAGTTAGTTCGAATGTTAAACACAAATACATGAAAAACATTTTTCGTCAAATGCATACAGTTGATAGATATAATTATACCTGTATCTACACCGCTCTATATTTTGACGATAAGACGATGACAGGTTGGATTGTTTATGAGATGCAGGGTGTTTGAAGACAGATTTTAACACTCATGCCCGTATTTTGTATACACCACCGATTGCAAAATCTAAATGAAGAAGGGATAAGAATAAGCAAGTCATGTTACAGTACTGCATGTTGATTACTAACAGTCGAGTTGTTGCAGTTGAGCCTGATGCAAGCAATTGAGGTGCATTAATTAAGGTGTTAATAATCGATCACATTTCTTTACATGCTGCACACACAGACACACTATCATACAGGTTAGTGAAATTAAATTCGTTCTCTATGGAGTTTCAGACCTAGGTCCGCGAGTAAATGGCACCCATCACCTTTGGGCAACGTTCAATATATTATGAAGACCTATGTAAAATCCACGAAGTAACTTTTGAACAAATTTAAATAGTGGTAAATTCTTTGACAGAATACAGCCATGAAAATAAGTAGGTCAGTGAGCCTGATGAGTGCGTAATACTTATTTTTGGGCGGTTATGTTCGATCATAGATCACAATCTGATTTTTGTGAAAGAATTATCCAGAAAGTATATACTGTATTGGCATGAATGACCACACACACACACACACACACACACACACACACACACACACACACACATTAGTCCAACAAAAAACAAATGGCAAAGCTAATTTCTAAGGCCAAAATGAATCGCTATAAAAACAAGAAAAGCAATAGCAATACAAGCTAGTATAACTATTTGGAAATCTAGCGCATCACCGCTTTGTCCCTCTAACTCCCAAAATAGTTTCCTAGAACCAAATCCCATGGGGTAAGAAGAGACCCTGTATTCAATTTTAGGATTCATATTTTGTATACTCAGTAAATGTGTATATATTTATAGAATGCATATCTCAATAATATCATAGTTATATTGCATGAAAAATATTCCAGGAGTAAATATATAACGAGGGTCAAATATAAAGCGCATGAACAGATGTTGTTTGAATTGTTCTACATTACACACCCACCCACCCCACCCACCCATGTGCTACCAATTATCTATTGTGTACTATTCCAAATGATCTACGCATGATTCAAAGTAATCAAACTTATGCTAAAAAATAATCATAGCCCAGCTTACGGAAAGAGGTCGGTGTTTCACCGTGTTTAGTTTTTGTAGGGGAAAAGAAAGTAGAAGTAGCAATTCCATATAAAAGCATTTTGGCATACTCTGCGTTTGTCATTTGAAACATGTGCATTGAAATTCCATTGATTATTCCAAATGTCAAATACATAATGTTGAACACAAGTCTAAACAAGGAACACAATGTTTGATTCATTGTAAAGCGTACAGTTTGATATTCCGAAGTGCAGTACAGCTGACATTATCTTTGCTCAGGGTAAGACCGCGCATTATTTTATTTTTTACATCACATATTTACTATCTTGTCAGTAACATGGTAATACTGAATGTTTACTTCAAGAAGAAAAAATGTTTCTCCTAAAACCATCAGAAATATTCTACACGCAGGACAGCATAAACAACGTTTTTACTGGTCGCCATCTTCACAGTGGGAAATATATAGGAACCACTCTGGATGAGCTTGCTGATGGTCACACGACAGTAGATCTGATTAGCAGAATTTCTGTAAAGTATATCAATGGAAAGTGGTTCACTAGTGATAATCGACGTTTGTGGGTATTTAAAAACTTTGAATTTCTAGGCGGTTGTACATACATACCTGTCATCCAAACAACCTACATAGATCCGAGGAAATTCACCACATATAATGGAGGAAAAAGTGTTGAAATAAGAAGGAACCCAGGAGGAAAATGGTATAATAGATTACTCACAAATCCTAAAAGATATCAAAATTGTCTTCGTGAACGATTGAGTGACACATACAATTCGACCTCTTCTGCAAGCAAAGCAAATAAATTATTTGCTTTCCAGCCAAAGTCGGTCTATCAATGTCATGAAGAACATGATGCTTCCAGGACAGCACAAACGGTATACACGGATTCGGTATCAATTCCCTACGCACTTTTGATAGATGGACAACTTTCCTCAACAGTCAAATATGAGGACCAAACTTTGCCAGAAACATCACTAATGTCTGGAGCAGTTGCAACTCAACACAGTTCTAATTCAACATGTGCGGCTTTGCGTAACTATTCGGAAAGAGTTGAAAGACTTGTATCAAACACTACCCATGGATGCAACGAATTTCCAAATCAAACGGTAGAACCATCAAGTATAGAAAAAACAGCTATGCATACATCAATAGAGGCATCAGTGAAAGCAGACTCAAACAAGAGGTCACCCTCTCCGATTTCGGAAATCAGTTTCATGAATACATCAGTTACAACTCTCTCTGGGTCAAATTCATACAACATTCCAACAGAGGAGATAAACTGCTTGAAAACGGCGACACAATCTGACGCTTTTACAACTGAAGGAAACAATACAAAACAGTACAAAAGTACAAGATCAAGGCTTCAAACAGGTCAGGTGATTGGCGAAAGATTATCATATATAGAAAATACAAAGATCTCTGTTACAAAGGAAATGCCATTGACTCTAATTTCTAACCAGTGGATCCATGAGCCAACTTTGGGGAGTGATTTGAATAATATTATGCTAGCAGAGACTCCATTGGTCGCAAATCCATCGAACAGTTCAGCCGAGATGAGAAAATGTACAGACAAGTTTGAAAGGAACAACCTGTTTAAAATTCAAAATAACAATACAGCACGGTACAATAGTCCAGAGTCAGAATGTGAAAGTGGACAGGTAACTGGCCAAAAAGCATCAAATAGAGGTATCACGACATTAAGTACTTCAAAAGATATATCACTGACTGTGATTTCAGAGAGTGGTTTAAATAATACTACAACAGACACAGTACTGTCTGTTTCAAATTCATCAAACATGTTAAAAGAAATGAGAAATCGTTCAGAAACTGTGGAAAGAAGTAAATCATGTTCACCTCCAGAAGGCACTACAGCACCGCGCAATAGTACACAATCAACACAACAAACACAGCAGGTAACTTTCAAAAGCCAATCAGATAAAGCGAAAGCAACTTTACCTACTTCGCAAGACACGTCAGTAGCTTTGTTTTCTAACCAGAATTCACTCTCGCCAAATAATGAGACCAATTTAAATAATACTGCACCACGCTTGATGCTATTTGGCTCCAAGCCATCGAATATCTCTGCTGAGATGAAAACTAATTCAGAAAACTTAGAACAGAGTGACATTTCCGTAAATCATGGGCAGACTACAAGTGGAATTACAACAACTCCAGGACAGACTGCATCAAAGAATGGTATTACATCATCAAGACTAAGAACAGATCAAGTAACTATCCAAAGCTCTTCGAACAGAAACACGGCAAATAGCCCAACTTTTAAAGACACATCATCTGCTGTTGTTTCAATCCCGAGTTTAGTCTCACCGATTTCGAAAAATGCTTTAAAAAATAATTCACCAGCTTTATCTCGCCCACATTCATCAAACATTTCATCAAAAATAAGAAATCTTTTAGAAATATTTGAAAAGGGTGATCTTTCCACAACTCAAGAAAGTATTCCAGCACATTCTAAAAGTGCACGATTGGCACGATCGGCGCTAAAAACAGACCAGACAACCAGTCAGAGCTCCTCAAGTGGAGCTAAAACAACTATGCATACGGGAAAGACTACATAAAAGTACTAGAATGCACGATCAAGACTAGAAACAGATCAATCAATTATCCAAAGCTCTTTGAACAGACACATATCAAATATCCCAACTTCAAAAGAATCTTAGTTTAGTCTGTTGTTTCTATCTAATGCTTCCAATCACCAACTTCGGACGAGATGAAAATTATTTGGAAACATCTGCAAAACTGCACTTGCCACAGCTCAAGCAAAGAATATAGCACAGTACAAAAGTTTACAATCGCCAGTTGGAACAGGTCAAGTAACATACTCATCAGTTTGACTCCAAAACGCTACCCTACTCATATCCCTTTCTCTAAATGGTACATTTGTAACCATCAGAGAAAAAAACCGCTAATCGCAGGATATTATTATAATTTCTCCGGTCGTCGTTTTTGAAGAATGATTTATGAAACTTTGAATGAACTTGTTCATAGAAAGATCAACATGGATGATATTTCTATCCCTCTTGTGATATTTCGGAATGGAAAAAGGTTAACATATCGGTGATGTAATCGATTTTTTGTGGGTAGTAAAGCACTTTGAGCCACTAGGTTTTGTATTGAAATATATGTCATTCAAACAAGCCGCATGGATTTGAGACAGGGACATCCTGGAGAAATGTGTCACATGCACTTACCAGAAATCACAAGAAATAAAATACTTTTCTTCTAAATGCAAATATCAACCCACACAACAACTAATATGCTACCAATATTTCAGATCAGATCTATAATATGCTATGCTCTGATCCTTTTACGGTTTCTAGCTAACGATGATTGGATACACAGTACAGAGCAAACCAGTGTTATAAAAGTCAGTAAGAAATTGCATGCTGTGTATGGTTCTCGTCGACAGCCGATCTATCGATAAATCAGAAATAAATATACAGCTAAAATAGTTTTCAGTAGCCCATCAACTGTCTTCTCTAATTCAGAAAAGCCTCAAGATTTTATACTGTGAAACAGAAATCTCCTGCCCTATTGCAAGAACCATCAATAGTGCATTTTGAATTATGCTTTACCAGGTTCCACTTTATACGATTCATTTTTCAAAATTTGTAATAGATAAAGGAATATATGTTATCTGTACTTTCAGCGTTTAACACAGGTTTCGTATGCAACCAGTGTTTATATCATAGAGCTATAAAACTCACTCCTACTTCAAAATAATCCTTAGTTTTATCTTCATGCCAAAGTCAGCCCATCACCGATCTAGGAAAGCAGATTATTGAATAACAAGTTACCCGTTGAAAGAGATATCATGAACCTGCAACAAAATTCGAATCAAGTTCGAAATATTCAATTATGATTCAGTTATGTCAAGGCACCCACATCATCCTAAAATATCCGGCTGTTTATATTTGGTTTCATTTAAAAATATAATCCATGCAAGACACAATTGCCAAATATCCAGTCATCGATGAGAGACAGCCTGTATTATTGTAAACACTTCGTGATCTCCCCTGAACAG
>JAEAOA010001703.1:130000-152500 GCA_016746295.1 Potamilus streckersoni
TAGTGGGGTGTTGGGGTTTGGGTGTTTGATTGAACCTTCTTACACGGTGTCCACTTTATTGGAGGTTGATTGCCTCGGTGTTATTGCCCGGATCGAGTAAATATTGATACAAAATGTGAAACTTATAGGTGGAATAGAGGTCCGATCAGATAGATATATGAACAGAATGGCACGAGCCTCCGTACATGAAAAGACGACAATTTAATCCATTACATAAACAATTGAGATAATGCATTATGTTAGAAAGAAACGCTTCTTTTTGAAATAAATCAGTCACCGAATTTTAAATGCAAATATGCTTATATAAATAGCCGATCTGTTTTAAATGATAGAATTAGTTCATCATAGAATCGAGTGAACAATTCATTGCACTGCCTTGCGTAAATTAATGACCTGCTTAATTTAAGGTTCATTCCAGCTTCACTGTGGCTGTCCTTCTAGGTCCTTTTCGCTGTTCTTTTTTACGTCTCCTAAATCTCTAACGTCTCGCCTCGTTCGGCCCTAGAACTTTGCGTGCGTAGGTAGATCTTTAAATACGTAGATACGAAGATACTTGGATAAGTAGGTACGTTGATGCGTCAATAGGCAGGGACGTGGATACTGGATAAGTAGGTACCTGGATACGTCAGAGGAGCTATTTTTCCTTTGAAAATAAACAGAGAAGCAACCCAAATCTCGGATCAGATATACTACTGTGAATTAATCTACTATCTACTCTACTATCTTTATGTCAGATATCGGTCTATCGAAATTCAAACAGATACCAAAGGCTGTCAGGTCAAACCAAACATGTCAGACCAGAGACAAAGCTAGTGTCATAAGATTAACGTACTTCCTAATGGCTATTTCCTCTGACTCTCATTAGCATCACACGAAACATAACAGTTAAGTTCTCGTCTCATTTACACAAATGAATGAATGGTTTTCAGTGCATGGCTCCTACAAGTTAATTACTTCTCGTAACTCATACCAAATAAGGTAAGGCATAAAATTCTTATATTTAACTAACTTTGTATAACAATCAAGACGATAATTTTCAAATAACTCGTCACATTTATATAAAGAAGATCATTGTACAAATTCAGATAGATAAACTTATCCCGGTTGTACTTATATCAAGGAAATTGATCTACGAATTTAAACAAATAAATTAATACAAATATAGATCGACAAAAATTTTGCTCACTTAAATAAACTCTGGTCTTTCTTTTCTTCTTGACTTTGTGGACATTATGGAGAGGAGCAGTCTGCAGCCTTATCTGAAATATACTTTCGAATGATTTTCTGTAAATTTCCATTCTACTAGCAAAAGCAATGAAACACTACCTTTCTGCTTTAGTTGTAAAAATGATGAAATGCTTGAACCTTTCTACGGATCTCATCCATGAATTTTCAAATTACTTTGGATGCCATCAGCTCAGTAAGATGCACAATCGAAGAACAATATACATCTCATGTATCTTTGCCTGGAGATTATGACTTTGAAAGTTGACTAACGACGTTGAAAAAATGGCCAAAGATCTGGATGAAATACCTAATGCAAAACCGTTAGCCATTGCTAGATTTGTCTTCATGGGAAGAGAAAACAAAATAAGGTGTCTCAGTTATTGTGTGAAGATCCATGAATATGAGCATCAATATTTAACTTACTAGAACATGTCATGTGGATTCCATACTGTCAATACTTACTTTGGTGAGGAATGAATATAATTCCCATGTGTATTTCATACAACATTTATAATTTACATCCTTTGTTACAAAGAGCTTGTACATTTTTGTGATGTGGCGCATTTGGAAGACTTACTGAAACTTAAGGTTGAATAAATTGTGCTTTCAAGTTATCATAGTCAAGCCAGAAAAGTCTTGAGAACGTTCACTGATTATTCTCTTACTTCATCTCTGAAATACAAAATGGGCTACGTTTAAGCTTCGGTAGCATTATCCGGGTTGATTTAATTGTACAGTGACATACGTGCATTAGAACTCCGACCGTATCGGTTCATAAAGAGGCGCACGTCAAATAATTGATTTTTCAAAGGAAGCTAAGTACAGGAGGTTCTTAGGCTATCAAAATGTGATGGAAGACATGAATACTTGGAAACAATTTTAAGAACAGTAGTTTTGATTGGTCAGGGATATTAATGGCGTACACGTTGGGAGACTAATTTATTTATGGGTACCACATGCACTGAGTTCTCTATTTCGACTCTTGCCTTGTAAGAAGACAAAAGGTCCAACTCCTTGTGGATCTTGAGAATAGTGTTTTCCATCGTAGAACAAACAGACGTCTTAAAAAGTAAGACAGGCTATAGGCAAGGATACAGTTGTGTGGAAAGAAACTGCATTAAGGTACTCAGTTTTAGTTTTCATATATTTTATTTCATTTGTTTGGGTTTGTTTGCAAATATGTTAATATACTTATGATTCAGGCATGTATCGCATATTCATTTCGTATGACTGTATTGATATGTTAGTGCTATGCCATTTAATTATTAGATTTAAAAATTATTAGTTCACCGAGAGAATTGACAAATTGCATGTAATTAAATATTCAAGATGCAGTATTTCTTAGAGGTTTATGATATACCTCAAATAATGAAAATATACAGTATTTCATAGGGATTTACGAATTAACCCTGACATGCAAATGTGACATGTTTCTTATGATTACGCAAATTTATTCTCTGTGTCAGATGATATTGTTATCGTGAGTTAATGACAAGTGTACATTTTTAAATGAACAGAATAAACTTGCCAAATGTAAATAAGACGTGTAGCAATGTATGCTGGTATATACGGCCGCATTTGTCTGAGAAAGCACGTGGTAGTTCCTAATCAATTGATCCGTGCTGAGTGCAAAGAAATTCTAGCTAAGGTCATTTGTACTCATAAAACGGTACCTTAATGAAACACAGAATCTGTAAAGACAGTTATTTATTAGGATCACATTATGTCAGAATTTGTTTAATTTGAATTGCTAATCTGAATACGAGCAAAGAAAGTATATATATATATATATATATATATATATATATATATATATATATATATATATATATATATATATATATATATATATATATATATATAAGGTACGAAGCTTGTGTAGTTTTAGGCATACTCTATATTTAAGGAAACACAGGAGCACACATTGCACGAGAAGTCGGAATAGTCAAGGATCAGAAGGGGACAAAAGACCGCACGCATCAGTTGTGGAAACAAGAGGACATGTACGTCAGGTGATGCTGTCAGAGCATGGAAATTGCACTCATGAATTCAATACTCGTAATATGATGTAAATTGAACACTGCGGATAAATTCTAATAATGAAAATATGTTGGATTGAAAGTGAAAGTTTGGTTATGTATTAATTAATTATATTCATTGCTAATACATCTGTTGGATCGAAAGTGAAATTTTGGTTATGTATTAAATGATTAAATTTATTTTCTTTATTGGTAGAGGGGGCTTGTTGTTTTATATTTTCTTTCAATAGCTTGATCAACTGTCTGTTGACGTTCCATCCATCGGTCCACACTGGGCAATAACACTGTGTGAGGTCATTCCCTTGTTAACGATCGCCAAATCAAGGAGGCTTTGAATATCCTAACCCAACCCCTAATCCCTCACCACCGTTACAAGATTCAAGGGGAATGCAAAGAAAAATTATATCCTTTGCGAACATAAAATTTTAAATTAGTGGTACCAAAGTGCTAAAAGAGGGTTGTGTACTTGGAATGTGTCCAGATCGTCAGACATTAATCAGCTGTGTACGACTCAGACAAATTTTGGATGCCACGACCTTTACCTACAAGGCTGGATTTCGAGAATGAATTCTTTCACAGCATGAAGACTTGTATGAGCATAATACATATTTACTAGAAGTGTTACCTCAAGACGAGACTTCCTCTGCACGTGTGATGCGTGTATTAATTTGTAAAAGAGAGACTAGTTTCTTTAAAAGGAAGACTTTGCTGCCTGGGACTATTATAAATAATTTACCATGCCAGGACTTTTGTCTTCTGTATTGCAAAATATTCAGTTGAAGAAAATCAGTGACCGTGTTTGTATGTGTGTCTGTTTATAACTACTTTTCTTTAGAGTTCGCTTATTGAAAAATTTATTGTGGACTATTCAGGACTAGTATACATGCAGCAATGACACAACTATGAAGCCCTTATATGTTTACGAAAAAGAAATTATGTTAACAGTATTGAGAATGGTAATGAAAACAAGTTACGTATTTCCGTGTGAAGAAGAATGCATTTGTTCAACATTAGCAGCAGTTCATACTTAGACACAAATGTGCATAGCTAAAAAGTCAAGCCAACTATTTACAAATAGGAAAATATGTGATTAGAAATGTTTTTACTTCGATGTTTAGGTAAAAGAAGTGGTAGACTATGCGTTAAGTCACAGCATTAGTACTCCGGAAAAGTTTGATAATAAAAAATAAGTATAACCTGAACATAAACCTTTCATAATCTGTAAACTTAAAACAGTTAACGAGAACACGTTTTTAATATTACTTTTCCATTTGCCTTATATTACAAATCAGATTTAGATCGATTACTTTCTTAAAAGTAAATCTTTGGTTACAATAGACATATATTATGGAAATGTGTATGGTAAAACACATGACAACGTTTGATGGGCACTAAGGGCTATATACTAAAAAATCTTCTTATCTCTTCTCTCAAATTTCTTCCTATTACCCATATTGAAGTTAATAGGTGCCATAATTTATTTTCTGACTTAATATTTTGTTTTCAAGTGCTGGATGCCACATAAACGATGTGTTTTGATATTATTCAAGAAGATATGCTACTTTATATGAACTCCATGTATTTCTCATTGATACTGTCAGTCAATAAACTATCACTAAACGTTTGAAAGATGTTATGCATTTTGATCATTTTTTCTGACATAAGAACAGTGTTTCAAGTTACTTAAAATTATGAATAGAAAGAAACTCAAATGAGCCGTGATGAATACATCTAACTCACATAACAAACTGAAACTACGTTATGTTCAAAAAGTGTTAAAGAAACAGTTTTTGAAAACAAAAAAAAATGTGCTTTTCAACATCTGTTAGTATTTCTGGTCGATAGTATTAATTATGTGGCCTTTATAGAGGTTTCTGTGATCTTGTGTCCACCAGGACATGGCAATGTAAGATGCTTATTGTCAATACATTTCATAATTTCGTGGTATTACACATACTAACAAGCACGCACACACATAATCTAACACAAACCGCTGAAAATTTTAACGTGGGTGTTTCATGTAGATTTTCTTTATCTTCCTTGTGCAAACTGATCAATACGTGTCTAGTTTCAAATCGGGCATTGTAACAATATGCATTTATTCCAATGTCTTATTTTCTGGTTCACGATACAATGTCATCTAGTATTGAAGAGATATGCACCTTTAAGTCGTTTCTACCCTAATGAAGGTGCTCTCACAAAATCAATAGAAATGAAAGAGTCACATGTTTTGCCATGTGTTTTCTTAGTATACTTTATTTGTGATACACATGGTTACAAAAATGTTATGAATTATATTTGAAAACTTTTTTGTAGAAAAGACGAACACAATTGACATTGTAAAGTACTAGAAGAGGGATAATCAGACGTTGCCTGGTCTGACAGTGACTTTACATAATAGTTTCATGTACAGAGTTGAGATAAATTGTTTTGTTTGTTTATCTACTAGATACTGCCAGTTTAGCGGGATTGGAAGAGTATATCGAATGTACTTAAGGGAACTTGTAAAAATATGGTTAAACTAACTAATCTCCCTATCTGTATATCACGTCTTTAGGTCCTCCATTCTATGCTGAAGTAAACCCTAATCGTTAGGCCGTTAAAACCCTTCATTCGGCTCATCTTGTATATCTGAACGAGGTTAGTATAGGAGATTCAATAGTGTCCTAGTTAGTTCGAATGTTAAATACAAATACATGAAAAACATTTTTCGTCAAATGTATACAGTTGATAGATATAATTATACCTGTATCTACACCGCTCTATATTTTGACGATAAGACGATGACAGGTTGGATTGTTTATGAGATGCAGGGTGTTTGAAGACAGATTTTAACACTCATGCCCGTATTTTGTATACACCACCGATTGCAAAATCTAAATGAGGAAGGGATAAGAATAAGCAAGTCATGTTACAGTATTGCATGTTGATTACTAACAGTCGAGTTGTTGCAGCTGAGCATGAGGTTAGCAATTCAGGTGCATTAATTAAGGCTTTAATAATCAATCACATTTCGTTTACACATTTACATGGTGCATATATATATATATATATATATATATATATATATATATATATATATATATATATATATATATATATATATATATATATATATATATATATATATATATATATATCCAATAATTTGCATTGGGCAACTTTTAACATAGTATGAACACCTATGTAAAATCCACGATATAATTTTTGAAGAAATAGGAGCGATAAATAATTTGACAATACAGCCATGGAACAAAGTAGGTCAGTGCGTAATACTGCTGTTTAGGTGGTTAAGTCCGACCATAGATCAGAGGCTGACTTTGTTTTAAAGAATAATCCAGAACGTATATACTGTCTTGGACTGAATGGACACACACACACACACACAGACAGACACACACACGTTTAACAAACAAACAAACAAATGGCAAAGTTAAGCTCTAAAGCTAAATAAATCTCTATAAAAGCAAGAAAAGCAATAGTAATACAAGCTAGTATAACTACAGGGAAATCTAGAGTGTTCGCAAAACATTGACGCGCTGCCCCGCTTTGACCCACTAACTCCACAAAACAGTTTCTGAGAAACAAATCCCTTGGGGTAAAAACAGACCCTGTAATCAATTTTAGGGTTCATATTTTTAATCACGGTAAATATGTGTATATATGAATAGGATGGAGATTTCAATCGTTGCGTAGTCCTATTGCATGGAAAAAATCACAGGAGTAAATATGGAACCAGGGGCAAATGTTAGTTGCATGCACAGGTTTCTTTTGAATTGTTCGCCATTACACACACACACACACACACACACACACACAGACAGCCACACGCGCGCGCATGCTTCCAGTATTTCTGACAATACTTATTTTGTCGTTGTTAAACTGATCTGATCACGACTTAAAGTAATCAAACTTATACTAAAGAACCTTATTTAGTTTTTGTAGGGAAAAGAAAGTAGAAGTAGAAATTCTGTCTAAAAAGCTTTTTTGGCATACTCTGCTTTTTTCATTTGAATCATGTGCATTAAAATGTCATTCATTATTCCGTATGTCAAATATATAATGTTGTACTTCAAGAAAGAAATATGTTTCTTCTAAAACCATTAGAAATATAGTACTCACATAATAGCATAGACAAAGATTTTACTGGTTGTCATTTGCACAGATTGAAAAACAATTAGGAACTACTCTGGATGAGCTTGCTTTTGGTCACACGACAGTGGATCAGATGAGCAGAATTTCCGTAAAGTATATCAATGGAATGTGGTTCACTAGTGCTAGTCGACATTTGTGGGTATTTAAAAACTTTGAATTACTAAGCGGTTGTACATACATACCTGTCATCCAAACAACCTTTATAGATTCGAGAAAATTCACCACATATAATGGAGGAGCAAGTGTTATAGTAAGAAGGAACCCAGAAGGAAAATGGTATAATAGATTACTCGCAAATCCTACAAAATACCATAATTTTCTTCATGGTCTATTGAGTGACACATACAATAAGGCCTCTTCTGCCAGCAAAGCAAATAATGTATTTGTTTTCCAGCCAACGTCGGTCTGTCGATGTTATGAACAACGTGATGCATTCAGGACAGCACAGATGAACACGGAACGAGTTGAAAGGCTTGTATCTAACACTCCCCGGGGAAACCGCGAATTTCCGAATCAGACTGTGGAAACATCAAGTATAGAAAAAAAAAACAGTTATGCATACATCAGTACACGCAGACTCTAACCAGAGGTCACCCTCTCCGATTTCGGAAATCAGTTTCATGAATAAATCAGTTTCGACTATATCTGAGTCAAATTCATCCAACATTTCAGCAGAGGAGATAAACTGTTTGAAAACGGCGACACAATGTGACATCTCTACAACTGAAGTAAACAATACAACACTATTACAAAGGAAATGCCATTGACTATTCTCTCTAACCAGTGGGTCCATGAGCCAACGTTGGAGATTGGTTTGAACAATATTACGCTACCAATGGCTCCACTGGTCGCAAATCCATCGAACACGTCAGCCGAAATGAGAACATATTCTGACAAGTTTGAAAGGAAAGACCTGTTTAAAATTCAAAGAAACAGTACAGCACGGTAAAATAGTCCAGAGTCAGGACAGGTAACTGGCCAAAAGGCATCAAATAGAGGTATCACGAAATTACGTACTTCAAAAGAAACATCACTGAATGTGATTTCGGAGAATGGTATAAATTATACTACACCAGACACAGTACGGTCTGTCTCAAATTCATCAGACATGTTAAATGAAACCAGAAATCATTCAGAAACTGTGCAAAGAAGTGACTCATGTTAAGCTTCAAAACACATTACAGCACGTTGTAACAGTACATAATCAACACAAGGAACACAGCAGCTAACTTTCGAAAGCTCAAAAAATAGAGCGAAAGCAATTTTATTTACTTCGCAAGAGAGGTCACTAGCTTTGTTTCCTAACCAGAGTTCACTCTCGCCGAATAATGAGACCAGTTTCAGGAATAATGCACCACGCTTGATGTTATTTGGCTCCAAGCCATCGACTGTCTCTGCCGTGATGAAAACTAATTGGGATAACTTAGAACAGAGTGACATTTCCGTAAATCAAGGGCAGACTAAAAGTGGCATTGCTTCAACTCCAGAACATACTGCATCAAAGAACAGAAGTAAATCATCAAGACTAAGAACAGGTCAGGTAACTATCCAAAGTTCTTCGAACAGAAACACAGCAAATAGCTCACCTGTTAAAGACACTTCATCTACTGTTGCTTCAAACACAAGAGTTTAGTCACACCGATTTCGAAAACTGCTTTAAAGAATAATTCACCTGGTTTGGCTTTATGTCGCCCACATTCATCAAACATTACATCAAAAATAAGACATCTTTTAGAAATATTTGAAAAGTGTGATCTATCCACAACTCAGGAAAGTATTTACAGCACATTCCAAAAGTGCACGATCGGCGCTAAAAAAACAGACAAGATTACCGGAGCTAATATAACTATGCATACGGTAAAGACTACATCAAAGTACCAGAGTGCACGATCAAGACTAGAATAAAATCAACTATCCAAAGTTCTTTGATCAGACACAAAACAAATATCCCAACTTTAAAAGAAAATTAGTTTAGTCTTTTGTTTCTATCCAAAGTTTGCAATCACCATCTTTGGACGAGATAAAAAAAATATTCGGAAACATTTGCATAACTGACCTTGCCGCAGCTCCAATAAAAAATATTGCACAGTACAAAAGTTTCAAATCGCTAATTGGAACTGGACATGTGACTCACTTAACAGTTTGGCTTCAAAAAAGCTACCCCTGCTTATATTTCTTCGTCTAAAGAAATGTTGCAGTTGTAACCATAGGAAATACGCTAATGGCGGGATAGTATTCGGCCTAATTTCATTTTTTGAAGAATGATTTGTGAAACTTTGAACCAACTTGCACATGGAAAGATCCACGTGGATGATATTCCTATCCCTCTTTTGATATTTCGGAATGGAAAAAGGTTCACATATAAAAATCGATTTTTGTGGGTAGTAAAGCACTTTGAGCTACAAGTGTTGTGCTCAAATATCCGACATCCAAACAAACCTCAGGGATTTGAGGCAACACACCACAAAAATAAAGATGGAACCAATATCAAAGTTACGTGAGATCCTGGAGTCACAAGAAATATAAGACTTTTCTTCTAAAAGCAAACATCAACCCACACAACAACTAATATGCTACCAATATTTCAGATCAGATCTATAATATGCTATGCTCTGATCCTTTTACGGTTTCTAGCTAACGATGATTGGATACACAGTACAGAGAAAACCAGTGTTATAAAAGTCAGTAAGAAATTGCATGCTGTGTATGGTTCTCGTCGACAGCCGATCTATCGATAAATCAGAATAAATATACAGCTAAAATAGTTTCCAAAAGCCCATCAACAATACATCGTGACTGTCTTCTCAACTTCAGAAAAGCCGCTAGAGTTTATAATGTGAAATAGAAATGTCTTGTCCTATTGCAAGAACCATATATAGCGCAATATGAATTATAATGTACCAGGTTACACTTAATAAAGGAATAAATGTTACATGTGCTTTTAGCATTTAACACAGATTATGTATGCAGTCAGTGTTTATATTGTAGACTACAAAACTCTTTCCTACTTCAAAATAATCCTCAGTTTTATCTTCATGCCAAAGTCAGCCCTTCACAGATCTGGGAAAGCAGATTAATGAATACCCGACAAGTTACCCGTTGTAATAAATATAAAAACCTGTAACAAAACTCAAACCAAGCTTGAAATATTCAAATCGTGATTCGATTCTGCGATGGCGCCAACATGATACTAAAATGTCCGGTTTTTTATATTTGGTTTCATTAAAAAATATAATCCATCCAAGACACAATTTCCGAACATTCACTCTGCGATGAGAGGCAGACTGCAGTATATGACAAACTTCTTGATCTTCTGTAAATAGAAAATCTAAAATATGTGTCTATTAGATATATGAAGATTACATTGGACACCAAGATTCATGGAGACTCTTTCAGACTTCAAGGAGAAAGATGAAGGCCAATTTCACTGCAGATAATGACGCCTTTCTGGGATTCATGCATAGCTATATTATATATCAATCTGTGGCACCTTGCAAACTGGACAGAAAGTTTAAGTAACAAATATGACCATTTACTGCTTCAGACAAAGAAATTAACAAATAGTGTCCTCATACCTTGAGTAAAAAATGTTGATAAATGTAGCGGACAACTGTACCATATTATGGTACATAAAAGAAGGACAGAGAAACGAAAACTTATTATAGCCTATCGACATGTTGTGATTATTCCTCAAAGTGAAGAAGGCATCGACGGAAATCCCCAATACATATATCGTCAAAATTAGATACCATTCATGTCGTATGTTTGCATCTGCAGTTTATTTTTATTTAAGATCTACGCCAGCGATAAAATAAAATTTAAAGTAATATGAAGTGATGAATTACGGAAGAAGTGTAAATGATAGCTCTATAATTTTTTTTATCCCTACGATTTCGGATTATACCCCCTTAACTTACAATAAAGATTTTTTTCTAACTATCTGTACTTTTACCCCATCATTAATATAAGATGTATTGAGTATCATTTAACAATGTCTGTATAAATTTTATCTTTTATCTGACTTATAATATTCTAATTGATTGTTCAGAGTATGGAACAGATTTTGTTGTTGACAGTCCTTATTTATGTTTCTATTTGTTTCCTACTCTGTTTATCTGCCTTACACTTTCCAAGACTGTAGTAGCAAGATGTTTCAATCCGATGATAATTTTAAGTAAACATTTTCTAATAATTCTACTAGATTTAAACATTGTGCACAGAAATGGAACAAGTATGTTCATTCTTGTATTTACAGCTATTGATTTAGTAATGTTCAGAGAAATGTTTAGCAGCATGACCGTTGCATTGTTTCGAATTTTTATAAGATAAGCTCGCATTTTTTCTTAGGTCATATAACTCGTCTATTATGCGTCTCTTCTCCTGTATCCTGCTTTCTTTTTCCAAGCCATAGCGATCAGTAAAAACTACATCTAATCATGTTTTACATGTACGATGATGTGCTAATTCCAAAATACTATCATTCTACATCATTCTGCCACATATTTGTGATCATGTTTTTGGATGAGGTGAGAACTGAATACATTGTAAACGTCATTATTTCATCTGTTTATGGAAAATTCATTTGAACGTGAAAGACTTTGAACCAGTCCAGCTTGTGTCTGAGTATCCTACAACTACTAGAGGGGAATGTTCGGTATTCATTCTGGTTTCATCAATGTTTAAACATTCTCTAGGACTTGTCTCTTCAATTGTTGACTGCCTGGAATATGAGACAGCTCTCACAATTATGGTCTAGTAATTCCATTGAAGTACATTTGTGTTCGGAACATAGCTGCTGGGGCTTAAAAGGTTTTAAGTCTTGCCACCTACACATAAATCCATACAACGAACATTCTGCTAAAGGTCTTCATCCGAATCATTTTTTCAGCAAAAAGCAATTCACAGTCTGATGCAAGGAACTGCACATTTGCCTAGATGTATCCATATCCGATCTCAGCATTATATTATATATTATATTATTATTACATTATTACATTATATTATATTATATATTATATATTATATATTATGTATCCATGATTTCAGCATTATATCCCAGATGATTTACTAGTTCAATTTTTTATTTTCACTGAAAATTCTTTATGGATCTTGGATGGTATCAAGGGATACATTTCCTTGGTTCCTATCTCTAAGTATTTCAATGCAAATGAATCTATTATTATTATTTTTAAATGAAGCTGATGAAAGAAGATTTAACATTATTTCTTCCCTATTTTAGTAAGAAGGTAAGCTAAGTTTGTCAATTTTGGTCTTTAATGGCTACCATCGAATGCATGTACATGAGCAGTCTCGTTTGAACATGTACACAACCACTTGTAAATGGCCTGAAGATAATCCGCAATAAGGATAGATGCAGAGATAATAACTTCGATAAGAAATGTATGTATGGTGATCAATGGAATTCCATGCACTTCACAAAAAGATGAGATTTGGGGTTTCTCAATGTCGATGTGCATATATATATATATATATATATATATATATATATATATATATATATATATATATATATATATATATATATATATATATATATATATATATATATATTAGGAATCTAACTCTAACAGATTTTAGCACTTCTTGCCTACAGCTTTACACAGATAAAAAAAATCATTAGATGTCGCATGTTCATAATTCCTCGGGAAATCACGTTTGCCTCGATAAAATACAGCGTTGTAGTATATTATACATATTTTTCAAAAAAATAGAACATGTAAGCGAAATTGAAAATTACTGTGATGTACTTATTCAGGCTATATATGGGATATATATTGCTTTATATATCAGTCAGGCATTAATTCGGGTATCATATCAGCATTTTTAAATAAGACGATTCATTTTTATATGCAAGAAGAGTAGCTCCCCTTGTATGTTTCATTTTTATGAAACGAAAGTATCCTATTTCCAAGAAAATATTTTTCCTACTTTCTGTATCATTTTGTTATAAGTATTAAACAGTACTATTGCAAGGCATATGGAACAATCTTGAAATAACGATTACCTGTTACGAGCACATATTATAACGATTCATTATATTCACGTAAAATATAGATTGTGCCTTACGTCAAAAATAAAAAGAGTAATTCTTGATTGAAAAGTCTATTTAAGAAATGTGCATCGTCAAGCAGAGGCTTAACATGTGCGTGTCACATGTCACATTGTCAAATCAAACATCTCTAATGTTAATTGCACGCACTGCAAAATCACTGTTTTATTTTTGTTTTAATATTAAACTTCGAAAAAATAAATTACATACGCTGACATACAAATATTTAGGAATGTTAATGATTTATTTCACTAATGGTTTTCAACAGTATAAGTAAAGATGAGGGCTAAAATTTAGGTCATACATGCGTATATATATATATATGTAAACGTACATCCATATAAACAGACATTCACTAGCACATGTGGGGCAGATAATTCTTCTACAATGATAATAGGTCTTACCAAAGAGAGAAAATGTAATGTAGAAAGGAACTGAATCCTAAGGGATGCAATGTTATAGTAATTTAACATTCGTGTCAATCATTGCTCGCTGTAATAACAATGGCGTTAGTGATCGCCAAAGTTGCAGTTGTTGATGAACATAATAGCTAGAGATACATTTCAACCAAACATCATAACAGGCGATTGAATATGTAAGAATATTTTCTGTTATCTATATATGTTTCCCTCTAGTCTAACCTGTATTTGAGAGTTTATAAATTATTTACGGAACTAAAATTTTGAACAAAGGAATATGGAGAAATGCATTATTCAGCATACAAAAGTAAACTGCTATTAGATTGAGAAGACAAAGTTTCAAGAAAGAGGTACATCTTGATAGCATATGAAGATAAAAATGGGTAATTACCAAAGATACATCGTAATAACATCATGTAAGTAAAATGTCATAGTGCAGTCCTTTCATGGTTAATATTATGAATAATATATAACATTAATATTCAACTATATTTATATTATTATCAATTATTCAAAAATATGATAATACCGAGCAAGCATGTTGAAAGTACCAATCTATAGAGCTTTATTATAGACAGTATTTCACCTACGATGAACTGCAGTCAATACCGCTCAAATAATGGCAGGTAACATGCTTATTGGAAAGTTTCTTTCGCTAGGGGAAAATGAAAGTAGAAATTATATTAAAACTAGGTCATCCCACTTTTATCATTTTACCGTGCGTTGCCAATGCAAATTAATAACTAAACCCTGCTTTTAGAAGGCAGATAAGGTATCAGTCATTCAAGTTTCAAGTCTGATCAAATGAAATATATAATTGCATAGCAAAGTTTGTCGAAGGATAAGGACACAGTTTATTCGGATGAAAATTTCTTGTAAAAGTTATGCCTAAGAGATGAAGTGCTAAGGTTTATAAAGTTCATCAGGCAGAAATGATGCAGCTAAAGCCATCAGAAATACGCTACTCACAGGATAGCATTAGATGCGTTTTTACTGGTCTTCACTGGGGAAAGAAGATTGGTGAAACTTTGGACGAACTTGTTGATGGTGACATCAGTGTGGTTGATATTCCTACAATTTCAGTGATTTTTAAGAATGGAAAGTGGTTTTCTTGTGATAATCGACGTTTGTGGGTATTGAAGCACTTCGAGCTACTAGGCGGTTGTACCGAGATATCTGTCACACAAACAAACTACTTGGATTGGAGAAAATTCACCACATACAATGAAGGAACTTCCGTCAGAGTTAGGGGAGATCCAGGAGGAACTTGGTACTATAAATATATCAGGAATCCTGACAAATACAAGACTTATCTTCAAGGTAGAAACATCAACCCATACAGCAAAAACTACGGTCCAGACTGTGCAAGTAGTTTAAAATCAAGTTTTTTAACAAGCAATCCTCAGAGTTCCTTACGTTTGCAAGCTCAAAATTACTATAGATGTGAGAAACAACAAACAACTGTTAGACAGCTCCCCAACACATGGAATGAAATATATAGCTTCCAGCCACAACCGCTCTTTGAATACCACATGAACGCATATAAAGACAAAATGGTTTCCAAAAGCACATCCGTTACAGGAAAGACGATGTTAAATAACTCATCCTCATCAATTTCTCAAGATCATGTTTCCCTGGAAGGCAGTTTAATAAATGCAAAACAAACCTCGTCTTTATCCGGAAAAGATTCCTCAGTAACAAGTAACTATGCGGTTCCAAGCAAAGGAAATATATCGTTCCCTACTAACAGAAGTGGTGAGCGTGTGAAAAATTTCCCAACCTTGTCTGTGATCAATCGTGATCAGGGCAGAGAGATAAACAGCGATGCAAGTCTATCAAGACATGCATATACTGTTGAATCCTCGCTGCCAGCAACGAAATCTAAAAGGGCTGACAATATTAAGCTTAAGAAATCTTGCTGCATTATACTTTAATACACTAGGAGTTAACTGTTCCGCGTGTCGTGAGATTGTCTGAATTTATATGACACGATAAGAAACAGATTATGTATAAATAATCAATGATATTTAACAACAATGGTTGGTCGGCAAAAGTAAGTCTCAGTTCCTTTAAACCAATATGTTAATAACAAATGTGTATTATGAGTTGACATTATTATTTCCTCTTATGTTAAATTTGCTTTCTGATTCCAATTATTATAGGTTGGTATATTGGTTTGCACATTTAAGTTATTTTGTGGACCTGCCTTTTGTCATGGTTGAAGATGTTGCCTAATTTTTATCAGGATTGTACGAAGTAAACATGTTTACTTTATTTCAGTTCAAGATCTACCGTAAATGATTAGTTGACCAAACATTCAGAAGAGTCATCGGTCATGTGATATTCTGTATTTTAAAGTGTATTATTTAAAGAAGTATTCATTCTTGTTTCATATTAGGAATCTATGAATCATAGTTCAGATTTGTGTTCGTATATAATTCTTGAGGAAATGATTTAATCATTCATTGGAATTACTATAGTGCCAATTGGCTGGATTAACATATCATTTAAGGGAGTTTTATGCTTTCGTTCAAAGACATTCTTCGTGTCACCAATAACTTATTATAGGCATTATAATGAAATTGTCAGTTGAATTTTCACTTTAAATTGTTTTTTGAAATTTATTTAAATTGCTGCTTTAACTTTCTGTTAATTTTTAAGACCTTGAGTCCTAAAAATAAGTCGATATTTATCGATGTTTTGGTATCCAAGCCTGCAGTAGGAAGAAATTAAAAATGCTCATATTAACTTAATCATTTCAGTTCACATAATAAATGCTTTTAGACCATCCATTATTCAACTTTAGTATGATTTCCACTCCTTTATTTGACATGCTTCGTACACATGTTGACATCCCTTGTAATTCGGATTTAAAGATTTTATTTATTTCAGTCATAAGCTATTATTTGAAGCTAAATGTATTCTATATGATATTTTTCTATGGTGACTATTAAAAAAAAGTTTGGTTTTATTTCTATATCTGAGATTTTTCGTTGCCTTCAAAATATGTCGTTCGTTTTATATTTTTCAAGTATATACGCTTTCTGTGGAGAACACTTTCAATTTTACTCTCGTTTAACAAAACACTTCATAAACACTATTCTAGAATTTTCTCAAGAGCTAGAATGTCCAAATCATCAAGGTTGTTAACGTCACATGCTTGATTTTCTCACATCCGTTCAAATTAATATATGTTTAATCCAACACATCAACAGAAATCGAGAATTCTCATAAATAGCAAGAAAGTGCAAGTCAGTGTAATCTCTGTCACCACTGACTGGACATTTTTAATTCAATAATTGCTCATCAGTCTAATGCTTCCGAAACGTGGTTCCAGTATTTTCATTAGAATGAAATATTATTGACAGAGCTTTCCTTATCGACATTAGATGATAAGTTCAGTTCAGTTCAATAATTGTCTAATCTACTTCATAAATAAATCCCATAAATTTTATCGGCTAGAATATCCAACACTTATGGAAGCGTTGTTTCAGCGATAGGACACACGTCAAATCGATTGAATTCAAGTAAGTAACATGATCAAGGTGAAGTGCTACGTCAATAAAATGTTATAATAGGAGATTTTGCATTTAGCAACTTACGGTCAGGTCACATTTGTTTCTGTAGTAAACTCTACTTCGACCGAATTCCAAAACATTTTAAATGTTACACAACTTTCATGTTTTAATAGTGGTATCACTAAACAAATTATTAGTAAAGTGCTAATATTTACAATTTTGCGTGAGATTATATTATACAGATGTATACATTCAGACAAAGCTATTATTCTGGTCACTGTATATGATACAAGAAAATCTATAGTGTCTATATGTAACTTTACAGGTGTATTTTTTAAAATACGAATCATATTGTTTTATGATCAAAAATAATCAAGAGTTTTAGTCTCCAACATTCTGCCGTCCTTTATTGCAGCTGCAAAGATCCATGTCCATCCTGGTCTTATACTCATCTGTTGTTAGTATGATTGAACATGGCCATTAAAGTATATTAAATCTCTTCAACATTTAGAAATATATACAAGAACGTTATCACTAACAGCAGCATAGAGTCAGATGCATGGCGTCAAATGCTTATTAGTACATACAGGAAAAATAAAATTCCCCAAAGGTTAACATGTGCTAGACTTTTGGGGACGTACTGGAAAGCCTACATTATATTTGTCCATAGGATTAACATAGGAATGATATTATGGGGACTTTACAAACTAGTGATGGATTGCAGTGGCTTGTGTTAAATAGTATATTTGACATATGTTATTGTAAAGGTTTCTGTTCCTATTCATCAGGAGTCCGACTTCCTATACTCCTAGACTATCTATCTATCTATCTATTCTATCTATCTATTCTATCTATCTATCTATCTATCTATCTATCTATCTATCTATCTATCGATCTATCGATCTATCGATCTATCTATCTATCTATCTATCTATCTATCTACACCAGTTCTGAGGTTGTCATTCTTCATTAACGTATCTATAATCCGTAGGTGATTCTTCATTAACGTATCTATAATCCGTAGGTGAACACTAACTATAAAACAAGTATTTGCAAATGGTCACAAAAAAAGAATCCATAACGCCTACGTTGCTTCTTTTTCCTTTGTAATAATCGAAAGTAAATATTTCCATGAATCGTAATGTACTTTCTTTATACCCTTCCAAGTATATTTTGGCACGTTACATTGATGTGTGCTGTTGTTAAATATATGTATCTAAATTGCTCAAATACAGTCTAGTGGATTGACTGTTAAACTTGCAAATCTGTTTAGTCTGCGCGCATTCAAATTCAGTATATCTATCTTATATGACTCCTTAAGAATGAATAACAAGTGTACACAGGTATATCAACAAAGACTCGTTTTCACAGGTGCGATGCGTACTGTGTAACATAATTTAACTAATGCAAATTATAGATTTACATGTAATAAGTGGACTGAAAAGGGTAGTTTAATCTATTACCTCTCGAGAGACATGTATGCAAATCTTATCATTTGGTTTTTATTTTACAGTGGTCTTTATCAGAGAGCTTTCCAAATGTAATTTACGTCATACGTATAGTTGTAGTATTTGAGTGAGCTAAATAAAAATAGAGTACTTCATCATGGAAGAAAAAATTATATGTTTGTGCTAATTGTATATAAAAACAAACTTTAATATGAATATTAATATTAGATCCTCAATAAAATTATATTTGTGTTTTTAAATGACTGCCATAGAGCACATACTCACACCACAGATTTTTGACCGAAGTATCCAGAGGATGTATTGGATTGGACTGAAAGACATCAAACAGACACTCATACGCATGCAGGCACAAACACATACAGACAAGCATAAACCAAATTCAATATAAAAAGTCAACTTAATCGTAAAAATAAATATGGCAAGGAAAGAAGCAATAGTAACAAACGCAATTGCAGCTACTTGAAAATCTAAAGCGTTTGTTCAATATCACTACGCTTTCAAATGTTGCCACAACCTTTCCCAAAAGATATGTCCCTTGAGTCAAGTCCTTGGGATAAAGAATAGACCAAATTTACCTGAATATCAGAATTCATCATTTCATGCTAAGTATATTTCTTTAAAAATGGGAATTTTAATAGTTTCCTGGTTATAATACATGGAAAAGTTCTTATGAAGCTTGGATTGAGGGTGAAAATAGATCCAGGGGCTAATGTCATTTACGGGCATATTAATGTGTCTTGTCATTTCTATTAAGTTTTTATAATAGCTATATGGCTGGTATATAAATAGTTTATAAGCCCATGGGACTAAGAATAAGGCGTCAAAGTTCAAATAATTATCTATGTCACGGAAATGTGTTTCAAAAGATGTACATACCTTTTATATGATCGAATATATTGATTAGTTTGGCTGTCATGTACATAAATACCAATGCTTAATCTATTTTGCCTCGCAATTTTACCTGAACACGCAAAATTGGGGAAGGGGCAGACTTGAAGTGGTCAGCTATCAAGCTTTAAGGACGAAGGATAAAACATGTTTAGAGATGAAATTGGGTATAGGGGTGAATGGGCAAGTACCATCTTGCCCATATGTGACGGCACCCTGACTGTTATCAGGCAGTTGTTGACTTCACGGAAGCAATCATTGGTTGAAGAGGTATGTGTTGGTACCTGTTCTTCGTTCTATGTAATATAACTATCGTATATGCTGAATCGTGCCATATCATTAGATAGAATATAGTCTGTTCCACGTTACCCATTTTATTCATTTAAACAGAGAAGTTGAATTCAAGTATGTGTTACATGAATTAAATGATGTTAGAGTTCCTATACACCAGTGTGATAAGTCTGATCAGAGACAGATTCATGTACAAACATGGTTCTTAAAATTATAATCGCATGCAGCTATTCTTATCAATTAATTTAATGCACAACGAAGTCAATCCATGTTGGCGCATGCATAATGTATATAATTGTATTCATACTTAATCGTTTTGTATGTATTACACGGTCCAATCATTTTATTTATAGCTGTTCACGTGAAATAATTAAACTGTGGCTTAATATAATCCGGATACTATGGTCGATGACATTGGTCCAAACGAAGAAATCAGTTTCCTCCATATGAGGTGCCAATGGCTGTGAAGCAGCTGGTCAGGGTGATAATTATGCTTTCTATGGATCTTTTGGCAGACTTGGAATAGCAGGCCACGCGAAGCCGTTTCTTTACCACTGGACGGGAGCTATGGAATCAGGAACACCTCATGCTCCACGACTGGACGCTGCGAGATGTATATCATCATGCGTTCCATTTTAATACATTTAAATCAATATCACTATTTGTGAAAATCAAATTCAATATTAAAATCTGTGCAAATAATCAAATTCAATTTTAATATATGTATCACAAATCAACCAATCACCAATTATATTTGTTGATGAACCAATTATCAGTCTTATTTCTAAATAATTTCACAAATGTTGATAGATCTAAGTGCAAAACATATTTGTTTATATTTCCTATATATTAATAACATTTGCTATCATACGTTGATCAATTTTGTTAACATACGGGATCATTTCTGTTTCTTTGTTAAAAAGCCATGCTTTGACCAGTTCCATTTAGAAAGGACATCATTTTCTTATATCCATTGTTGAACTTTGTGCATATCATTTTGCTAAATCCATTGTAGGTTTATCTGCATATGAGTAGCGTTTCAAATTCATTTATCATCCGTTTTGGTTATAGAAAAACATGGCATTCAGTAATTCTATTTACCTTTCTCGCTAGATTCATTCCCACCCGGCTTCAATCCTGTTAAAGTCAGGACCAGGCACCAAAACAGTATGAGCTAGGGTCCCATTTAAACAAGCTCAAAAATCCTCCAAGTTGATAGCATAATTTATAAATTATTTTAAAATATGCAATACTATTCCTGCCTACTTAAATTCGCCCCCTTGAGACTCGTTCAAACTTTTAACGCTACAGTTCACAGACCAACCCTAATCATGCCACAGGACAGAAGTATCTGTCTAAATTGGAGGAGGAGGAGTTGCGTGACAATGAAACACCCAAATTTAATACAAGTGTGATACATAATTTTTAAAATCGATGAGAACTATCCTCATCCAGGACGAATTTAAATTCCAAAATCTATTGAGTACATTTTCTGAACTTGCGTATTTATATTCCAATATTAAAATCTCTGTCGTGAATGGTGTAGAATTTATCGCACGAAAATTAAAACATTTGAAGTGTTGAACACTATTAAAGCACGTTCAGACAGGCGGAGAAGAAATAAAATCCCTGACTTCCCTCCAAAAAGCACGGAGAAAACAGCAAGAGATTTGCATTTCAAGTTATTTTTAAACTAATTGCACTGTTAATGACTTATTTCAAATCCCTATTATCACTGTTATAAGAAAAACAAATAAATGTCTTGGTCATGAAAGCACCAGGTATGTAACTAAGTATTGGTTATTTTAAGATATTGATTTTGTGCTTGTTCTAACTTCAGTATTGATAACATTCTACTGCAGGGCAAACCTTTATGCTGTGTAGCAGTCTAAACATTTCTGGTCATGACTCAAAATAATCACGTGTGTACTGAATGAATAATAAGAAACTAACCTGAGATAAAATATCATTACTACCCTACTAAATGGGAAACAGAAAGTAGAAACACTGCATATAAGCATTCGGAGTACATTGCATTTGGCATTAGAAAACTTGATAGCAGGAAATCAATTTAAACGTAATTTTCAAGCGTAAAGTTTGATCTATCGAAGTATATAGGAATCCTAATATAATCTGAGTTTGGGTCAAGAGCAAGCATTGTTGGACTTGTTTTACCACATATTTACTATGCAGCCAGTGACATTGTAGTACTGAGTGGGTCTATCAAGCAAAAATGCTTTATCTAAAACCCTCAGAAATATTATATTCGCAGGAAAGCATAAAGAATATTTTTACCGGTCGCCATTTCCACAGTGGGAGGTTTATAGGAGAGACTCTGGATGAGCTTGCTGATGGTCGCACCACCGTAGAAAGAATTGACAGAATTTCTGTAATAGAAATAGATGGAAGATGGACCACTGCTGA
>JAEAOA010001703.1:157500-217500 GCA_016746295.1 Potamilus streckersoni
GATTGGTTATCCAAACAAGCTATATGGCAAATTTATCTACCACCGCCTAAACAAATTAATTATTCTCATTTTGATGTTACCGTACCCAATGAAGTTCATCAGGCTGACTTATTGTTTTTACCACATGACCATGGTTACAAATACGCGCTACCTGTAGTTGATATTGCGAGTCGATTTAAACAAGCAGAACCATTGAAAACAAAGTCAGCTTCTGAAGTCGCTTCTGCATTTGAAAGGATTTATCGACGAGGTCCTCTAAGATGGCCAAATCTATTACAAGTTGATCCTGGCAAAGAGTTTCAAGGTGCTGTTCTATCAACAATGAAAACTCATAATGTTACAATACGACGGGGACATACTGCGTTACATCGTGATCAAGCAATTGTAGAACGATTTAATCGAACTCTTGCAGAACGGTTATTTGGATATCAATATGCAAAAGAATTCAATTAAGAAAAACGATCTCGTGAATGGGTCCAAAGGTTACCGAGTGTAGTTGCAGCGTTAAATAACGAGATTACTCGAACTATTAATATGAAACCAAATATTGCAATAAAAAAATATATACCCGAACAACCACAGCGGGTTAGCACTCAGCCACTTCTCGGTGATGTTACTGTGAGATATTTATACGAACCAGGAGAACTTGAAGGTGGTAAAAGAAGAGCTACTGATCCTATATGGAGCGTTACTACGCATAAAATTTCAACCATAACGCGATCAACTGGTAGACCTCCAATTTACAGATTGGATTCAACTGCACCTCAGCGTGGTTTTACACGCGAACAACTACAAGTCATTCCGGACGATACTCAATTACTGCCACATGGTCTTAACTAGCTCCGTTCTCCGTTACGTCTATTACACTCAAGACAGGTCAACATCACATTGTTTCTGACATGACCAAGACTGATATTTTTTCTGTCTACGGTGAATTGTCGAGGGTCTTTATCCGAATACTGCCAGTGCATTATACAATTGCAACTGACGCAGTGATTATTCTGTTGTTTTTTTAATGCAATTATTACTTCAGCATCAATATCAAATTCTCGTTGTTTTCTTTTTGTCCTGCTGTTTGTAACCAGACAGTTTTTTTATTAATGATGCTATTATCAGTGCTATCATCGTTTGCATTAAAATCATCATCGAAAACAATCCTTCGTAGTTGATTTATTCGTCGTACTCTGGACACTGCGAGATAGACTAAATTTGACCATTCAATGCGATTATCAACTATCCAAACAATTGTATCCGTGATGGTCAATCCTTGTGACGAGTGTATTGTTGTTACATAACCAAGCGTCCATGATGATTTTACCAGCGCATAATGCATCTTCTACAGCATTGATATCAACTAGCACAATATCATTTAACACTAGAATCTGTTTCTCCGTCCGGCATTGAATTTCAACTTCGATATTCTGCTTTCGTGTATCCGATGGTCTATAACACAACGGTACTGAAAACGTTGGGAATTTTTTCTTGTGTAGTTCAAACAACTTTTTCTGAAATGCGTCTCTGACTATCTTTCTACTTGCTACTACAAAATCATTTGGTCTCCATGTTTCCCAAAAACCATTCATAGGTGTTATTAGAAATTATTTCACGCGCTACTTCACATTGAATTCTATCGGGTTGTAATCTAATTAGTTTTTTAAACTCACGTAACTGCTCATCGAGTGCTCTATAGTCAGTATCAATTTCTTCGTAATAATCAACAAATCCTTTTAACCAATTATGTGGACTTCTACCAACAAATGGTGGTGGTTGACCATGATCGCCGCACAATATAACTTTTGTATTATTTTGCAATAACCAATCAAGAAACATTTTTAATACGTCTTCTGAAACAGTACATGCTTCATCCCAAATAATAACCGCAGGAATAAATTTTTTACCCATTCGCTCAGGAGTCCAAGCATCACCCTTTTATCGAAAAAAAACTATGATACGTGCAAGCTTCAACATTTCGTTGTTTTATTTCTCTCGCTAGTCTATGGGTTGGTGTGAGTACAATCATGGACGTTCTCTCTCGATATAATTCTATCACACGTGTTGTCTTTCCAGACCCACCACAACCGTTTAAATAAATTGTTTTATATCTACAAATTGGATCTGATATCGGTTTTGCTTTAGACATAGAAAATCCTTCGGATTTTTCTCTGATAGAATTATCGTTTTTAAGGTAACTGCTTTTAATCTCAACGTCTGCTGATGTAGAATAATCGCATTGTATTTCACGTGTAATTCGCCATGTTCCCAAGTCTCTTCGCTATTAGTAAATTTAGTTACCTCTTTGATATATTTTTTATCGACATACATTGAATCAATTGCAACTCTAACTGCTATACTAGGAAATCTTTATCCGAATACTGCCAGTGCATTATACAATTGCAAATGGCGCAGTGATTATTCTTTTGTTCTTTTAATGCGATTATTACTTCAGCATCAATATCAAATTCTCGTTGGTTTTTTTTTTGTCCTGCTGTTTGTAACCAGAGAGTTTTTTTTATTAATGATGTTAATATCAGTGCTATCATCGTTTGTATAGTTCGAGTATTCTATGCTGGGTTATGCATCTATCAATTTATTTGCTAGTTTTTTCATCCTATTATATAGACTTTCAGTACGATAAAATTCACCGTTAGGTCTCACAAATTGATTGAATTGACATTCTTCATCTTCAAAACTATGAAGTAGCCATACTGATACAGGGTCGTTTTTACACAAACTAGCAATAGCATCGAATAATCTTTCTTCAGTGAGAATACCATCCTTGGAGAATTCATCTGGGATATACTTCACTGTTCTGTTTCGGGGGAATATTGTAACCGCGGATGTCCATGCGTGTTTGTTATGATCAATAATTTTGATTAGAGCTCCGATTTTATTGTATTTCGATTCGTATAATACTTCACCGGTTATCGTTGAAACGGTTATCGGAAATCTCAACGACTTTTCCAATCTAGCTATATCGGAAATAGTTGCTCCGTTATCTTTCACTGTTAGCTCCCATTGATCTATTTTTTTACGTCTTAGATCGGTTAATTTATTCCCACGGAGTGCATTTGTAAAGTGTTTTATTACACTTTTTGCTACACAATTGAGTGGTTTTACCACTGACGTTGACTGTTTCATTGGTGCTAGTTTTCCAATGTCAGGTTTCTTATTTAACGGATACATCCCATAAACAATTGGTGTTTCAGAATACGCTTTTTCATAGTATGGTTTATCAATTCCAGTTAACAGCCCTGGTCTGGAATCACGGCTAACAATGACTGTTGTCATATCTTTGAGAATTGGATCAAACTTGTCCCGTATGATCCAATCGCCCGATTCTAAATTGATAATGAATTTCACTCTGAGAAAATACCTTTTATTGTCAAGTTGTGATAGTATCATAGCTGCTGTTTCATCATTCATTCTAGCATCAACAACACCATCAATTTTAAATGTTGACCAGGTGTGTGATGCGCCGTCCTGTTTAAACTCATTAACACAATCTCGTATTTTTCTAATCAGACTTCTATTATTTATTCTCTCCTTTGGTACGTCTTCGAGGGTTCTATCGAGATTGAATTTAATATTTTTATAAGGCTTAATTGTCGATAATCTCTTGAATTCTTCATTCATATAAATAAAGCAAACATTTAAATAGAAAATTTTGTTTATAAATAATGAATCACTGCAAATGGCTTATGATTGGATCAGTAACCCCATGCAATAAATCGTGTAGAGGTGAATTCTGTGGACATCACTTACAGAGCGTCAGAAATAATTCGACAGACCCGCCCATGAATAAATTGTTGGGTGGGTGTGAGAGGAAAATCACAATTATGTATCAATTGTGGAGGTAAGCGGGCAAACGAGTATCAACATTTTGATCACGACCCATAAACGACAATATTCTATGATATACACGTGCTACGTCGTTGTTATTATAATCAAGCTGTACAATCTCTGCTGGCTCTTGTTGTCCGTTTATTCTCAACGAAACTTCACTTACTCCTAATTTATCAAATATCATATGACTGGATAATTGACAACCCACTCGATTTGCATCCTGTAACGCTATAAAGATATGACGTGGAGCTGAAACACCTTGTTTTGATGCTAAGTGCCATGTAAATTTGCCATTTACATTATCCTGCTTCATATCAGTCGTTGTTGTTAGCCAACGTAGCAATGATTTTCCACCTGTGTCCATAAACGGTAGTAATTGTTGCTCTATTGCGACTGATGGAGTCAAGACTGACATCCATAGAACCAATTTATTTAAAATGATTTTACCATCATCAACACCATTAGCACGCCAGATTGCATCATTGTCATTCTCCTTTCGCACTAACACGACTGTATGCTTTGCTCCATAGATGACTTTTCTGACGTTTCTACAGAATCCGAATATGTGATGTAACGGAATTGCAGATGAAAACCGTCGATGCTGTCCTTTCAATGCTCCCTTTCGTGTTGCAAATCCTAGATTGAAATTATCATTGACTCTTTTTAAAATGTCGAATTCAGCGGCTGGTCTATCTTCACGGTCTAGATTATCTGCGAGTTGTTGATCAGCTTCTGCAGTAGCTCTCGCAGTTTGTAATTTAATAAACTGAATATGGTCAGCATGATTAGAAGTATCCTTAGCAAACATCATAGACGGACCAGCCGACCTTGTATAATCATCAGAATATCTCGCAAGTCCGATTATTGTTGTTGCAATATCAACATCTTGTTCTATTGATTCAATTTTCTTTCCATCAATGATATATCTTGCACTGTTGAATAGCGCCATAATGCGATTATTTACGAAACCAACTCGGATATTTAGGTCATCCTCATATGGTGTATCAGCTGCAACATTTGTTACAAGCTCTCCTTCTACTTCAATAAACGCCTCACACGGCAAAAAATATCTACTTGTATCTTGAACTTGAAGTTCAACTCTCCCCCGTTGATTAGGCTCTCTTGCAGGATTGTCATAATACTGATAGTTAATTTTAGAATCATCTTTATTCACCGGTGCTGCCATATCAAACGCTGGATCAGCGATTTTTTTAAATGCCATTTATACTAAAACACTATCGTTTTTCTAAATGTAGTAATGCTATCATTTTCTTTTTTGTCTGAAATTTTTACGATTGCCTCTAAGACCGTTTCCCGCTATCATACTTGCAATATTACTACTATCTGGTGAAGTCATTGCCAATGATGCTAGTTTTTGTTCCACTGCGTTATTTATCACTTTACTGACATTTGCAGGCATCATTGTTGTTGAAGGTAGCGGTGTTGAAACCATTTGTGGTGGTTTTCGTCCGAATCTAGATTTCACCAATGACGTTATTCTATTCTTTGCGGTAGAAAAGGCCGTTCCTGCAAGATCTCCAACAGCGTTAATTACCTTATTACGAATAACATCAATGGCTTTCATCGCTAATTGTTTAGCAACTGGTGCTACTTTTGGGGCTATTCTTGTGAATAAACCCGCTATGGTATTTCCAAGGCCGTCTCCATAGTATGCCCTATAAACGGGCAATCGTGAGTTTACCACATACACGTTTGTTGTTTTATCGTGATTATAGTGTACTATCATCTTATTTGAAATGACTTTGTAATTTCTAAATGCAAGCATTTCAGAAATTTCAATCGCTATAATAACCACTAAATTCCCCTGGAATTCCGTCCATTAACTCATCCAAGAGTTCTCGATACGTATGAACATCAATTATCCCCCCTTGGAATAATCGTCTGCAAATATCAAATGCCTTATTGGTTATTTCGACTGAGTTATTCTCAGCTCGCTTACCTCCCATAAGAACCTCAAGTCGTGATATATCATTAATGATATTACTAGGACCCATATGAGAATCATGATGAAAACTTCCATAACCCTCTCATAAAACACTTGCTGGTTCGGAAATGTTTTGAATTTCTGGAGATTGTCGTCCTCGTCCTCGTCCTCGTCCTCGACCTCGACTTCGACCTCGACCTCGACCTTGTTGTTGTTCTTTTCGTTGTTGTTGTTGTATACCATACGTACCAACTCCCATTTTAAAAGCTCTGTACTCCAATGTATCCATTTTTAAATTGCCTGGGTCTTTTTTATTAATTTTATATAACCAATCCACCCAATCCTCTCGTTGTATTGTGTTTTTTTATACTCGTCTTTTAAAAATTCTCTTCTTTTATAATAACGTTTGATAGCAAAGTCACCAAATGACACATAGTCTTCAATTTTCAGCAATGGAATTCGTCTGATTTCTGCTATAGCTTCATCGGTGAATTTTTCGTTAAAAGGAACACCTTTTTTAGTGGAAACTTTTTCAATAGAATCACTAGCACCTTCAACGGGGTTATCATCAATATCAATATTACCCATTTGTTGTATTTCTCGCTGTGTTTGTAACTCACCTGAAAGCTGTTTTATTCCCTCCTGAGTTTTTTCAGTGTCTGTAGCAATCTTTCCCAGTACATCAGTAATAGGTACTTCTTTTCGTGTTCCCTCTTTAGGAATGTCGCCGTATATAGCACGTTCTGTTACAAGTTTCATATCTTTAGTGGCTTTAGTTACAGGGGCAAAAAGCTGTTCACTCCCAATAGAAAAGTCAGTCTGCGCTTGCTGTCTAAGTTGTAGTTTATCTCGCACGTCATCTCGAATTGGTATAAACTTTTTCAGTAATGCTAAACTCTCGCGGGTCCACTAAAAGAATTTATGCGATATGTATCTACAATGACAAAGTCATCGTTGGCTCCAATTTTTTATTCCACGCTACCTACACAATAGTTAAATGATCCACCGATATGCGGTCGTAAAGTATTAAACGTCCTTGCAGAGATATCTAGATTTCCAAGGAAACCACCACAAGTTGTTGTTAATGAATATACCAGCGGGCAATGGCAAAAACGCTAGCGTTTTCACCATCGTCAATGATTTAAATGATTTAGAAAAACGTTATCGTTTTCGTATAATGATTGATATTTGGGGACGACCTCTATCAGAGTAAAAAAACAGAAACCGGTGTGTAGATCCTGGGGAAATCAAGTGTAGATCCTGGGGAAATAGTTGTATTTCAAGATCGCCAGGGCAAATTGAAATCTAGTAATGTGTCATTGGATGATATCTTAATACGAAGACGTGACGACGTTGAAAATACAATAGCGTTATATTCAAACGATGGACTCAAACCCGGGGTATTTGTTTCGATCGACGATCACGGATCACCTAACAACAGTAGATAGCACAGCAAACGAGTTAAAATCACTCAATGATGAATATAACAATCATAAAGCTGAATTCAATAAATTATATGAATTATAAAAGTCAATCGTAGACAAAATCGTACAAACAGCTGCTAGAATTCCTTGGAAATTCACCAGTAACCACACCAAATATTGCAGAGATAAAAGCATCTATGTTGGAAATTGCAACATTTCAATTAAGATATGAAGAACACGTAAAACAGTTTTCAACATTTCGTTAAAACATTGTTGATAAATTTTTGGGAGGTCCACTTGATAAACTAGATATCAAACTTCCGGATATTAAAAAATCCATCGAAGAAATACCAGCGATTAATCGGCAATTGGAAGCAATCAACACGGATATTACAACGTTCAAAAACAATCTTCCGCTACTTGAAAAAATAAAGATTCCTCATGAGAAGAATATCATAAATATGGTATACACAGTTCTCTATGGATCATTAGATTGGGAACCTAAAAAGAATACAATAACTCTCACTGTGTCAAACAAGGGTATTTATCGATTAACAATAGTGTCACTGAATCAGTTTAATATATCATCATCGACTTCATATGGATACAACAACAAAATTTCAACGACTATTGACGTGGGTGAATACAAACGGTTTACAATAACAATCACTGATCCTAATTTAAATAAGACATCATTTGTATGGTACATGGAGTTTGTAGCTGATCTGAATTAGAATTTTTAACAATTAGAAACCACTTGAGGTTTTAAAATAATATGACTCCGTCATCGCGATATCGCTATGATACCGTCAAAGAGTTTTTAACGAAACTCAAAACACTCATTGATGAGTATGAAATAAAAATTAAAAAATATCGCAGGAGAATTACCACGATTGATGTTACAGTATACTCGGTATCTGGTATAATGGCCGGTGCTGGTATTATACTATCTTCAGTAACAAAGGTAGCTCCGATTGCTGTCCCAATTGCTATTTCCGCGGTGACAACATTTGCTGGAATTGCAAATGCTATTACTAAAAAATATCATCGTGTTCTCAAGAAAAACTTAACGACTATATAGTAAAACATCAAACAGTATCTAACGGTTACTCACAATTGTCCTCGTTGATATCATCATCGATTGGTGATACGATAATTACCGAAGACGAGTTCTCCGCGATGATACGTATTTATGATACTGCGATTAAAAACGCTAGCGTTTTTTTATCTATTGCGAAATTAGACATTGTAAATAATAATAATAATGTCGCAAGAGATTCAACTACTTCAGCGGATAGCAGAAAATACCACTCCGCGGAAAACAAGCATGATATCAATATCGTCAACAACCCCTGAATTCAGTGTGAATTTCCCTTCCCCTGTTTCAGTAAAGGAAATCGCGTTGGCAAAATTACGAGTGTATCATAGTTGGCCTAATATAAGATCGGTTACATTTGGTGGTCAGAGACCTAATAATTCTCTGGTGTTTGCGTATAGGAATAAAAAAGATGACACTCCAGATTGGAACGTTGTTTCAATACCAACTGGGTCCTATCAAATTGAGCAAATTAATAATGAATTACAACGTAGAATAAAATATATAACTAGAAGAGAATCAAAAATTGCGATAACAGTTCATGAACCAACACTATCATCTGCAATTGAAATAGGCTCTCCTGGGTATGTTGTAGATATTTATAACAGTTCAATAATAACAGTATTAGGATGGCCCGAAGATCCACCTGGTAGAAATGCTAGCACTTCCACACCCGAGCCGGTAAAGTCTGATTATATCACTGATAAGATAGCACCCGAGAATCCAGTAGAAGGTAATAGAGATCGCAGGAGTATATCTTCTAATCTCCTTAGCAAGGTGATTCGTGAGGGGATCGCGGCTGGCGTTTTAAAAGTCATGAAGGCGAGGATAGAGAAATTGGAGAAAGAGAGAGATGAAATGGTGAAGGAGAAATTGAAGAAAGAGTTGAATGAAAAGTTTAATGAGGAGTTAGATGAACGTCGTATTACTGATAGATTCACAGCGATAAATAATGATCTTTCGTTATTGTTAGTATCTCTAAGATCTGGTTCTCTCACTAAAGACGAATTCATCAGCGTGGTAGCTACATGTAATAAAATTATCGATGACGCAGAAAAGTATCATTCTCGAACCATTCAAGAAATAGCAGGTGATCCTGAATTAAGTAATTTTTTTGCAGAGAAATATAAAATCCCCGTTGAAGATATTCCAACGTTTAAACTACCAGGATATAACATAGCAGAATTGAAGAGAGATCTCAGAGCGGCCATCGACGAGGGATTCAAAATAATCCATGACGAATGGGAAAATAAACAACACAAACCAACTATATTGACTTACAATAATTCTCAAAACGGCGACGGTAGACATATCGCACTGAACAATGTGGACATTTCATCGGTGATTGCGCTTAATTTAACGTGTGATGTAATCGAAGGAAGCTATCAAATTAATCTCGAGCAATCAAATCAAGCCCGACAAGGTTACATTTTTTATTCATTTGCGCCAACAGCTCCTCCAGGATTTTTAATTGTTGAAAATCCGACTAATCCAGTCTATATGAAATGTCAAAATGATTCGCTAACTAGAATTAATTTTACACTCACCGATCAGTCAAATAATTTAATTGATCTACGTGGTGAAGTATTATCGATTAGTCTGTTTGTGAAAAGCTAACAAATATTCGGTTAAATCATTTGTATTAACGCTGAAATCCTTCCAGCGGGGGGAGGGTTATGACAACAATGATAGCAATTATTGGCAGCAATTTGAGGGTGGTTATGACAACATATTTACGACAAAATCGCTAAGGCTCCATTTGTAAAATGGGGCCTTTATTTTTTGGGGGGTTGAAATATGAGATTTCGTAGGAAGGCTCCATTGGGCATTCTGAGGCTTTAATCGATTTTGTCGCAAAAGTTTGTAGGGTTCGCCCTCCCTGCTGCTTTTCTTCAATGTTTTAAGCAATTTGATAGAGAAGGACCTCACACCCAAAACCTGTTAAGTGTCTTCTAGTCTAAATCCATCAGAGAAAGTAACATACATAGATACATACATACATGCATGCATGCATACATACATACATACATACATACATACATACATACATACATACATACATACATACATACATACATACATACATACATACATACATACATACATACATACATACATACATACATACATACATACATACATACATACATACATACATACATACATACATAAGAACATTTAATGAATGTTTAAGAACCCTTATCGACCTATACAAGAAGAAATGAATTAATTTCATGCACATTAAGGCGTTGTTTAACTTTAATAGACAAATGTACCGAGTATGGCTTTCAGTATGACGAATCGGATGTGGATAAGATACGTCATATGTTCCAGGTAACCTTCAATAACATTTCACTACATAGCTTATGTGTCAGGTTTTACCATTTTCTATGTGCTATGAAGTATTGGTCAAAATTTGCAATTACTACCTGTACGAAATTAATCTCTTTTCAAAACTGAATAGCTATTCTTCATAAAAAAAATTACATAATCAGAAGTGTAAATGAAATAAACAAATAAATTACACATTATATAAGTACAGTATAAAACAACCATTTCGTAGGATTGTACCTGACTGTGCAGTTGGAACTGGTAGTCTCGGCTTTTGCCGCTTGTATAACATATCAATTTTGTGTCGTTTTTTTTTGGACCATACAGTAATTCCCGTTTCTGGTAGGTCTGTAAATTTGGCCTTACGCTGCGGGGCCTGATTGTCTGGTCCACCTTAACACTAATATTTTGAGTGAGGTTCACTATTTTTATAATCCATATTCTACATTAAAATGTATTCTTGGGGTTTCATAGATCCATGGAGAAAAATCGAGATTATTGACATTTATGCTTGTAAGTTCATTATTTTAAGGGTTCTTTTGGAGTTCGTATATTTGTTTGCCCACTGGTAAATTTGGTACAGCAGATATCTGGGTTTGCAAAGGCATATGACAAACATATTATAAACTATTTTTGAACAAATGAATGTCCTTTATAATGTGAGAAGTGTGTCCTTGTATGCTTCCCTCCAATAGGTTCTTTTCAGATTCCTCAAGAAGTTATAGCACTGCCCACATCTTCTCACTAACTAGCTATGTGTTTGTTCCATGAAAGTTTCTCATCCATTATCATCCACATTAATTTAGCTGATTTTTTAATTGTAATTAACATGTTGTTTAGGAATAATTTATCTGGTCTTATGCGACTTTTATTATGAAGGAAAACAATACACCAGAACCGGCAGTTTTTTCCGAACCTAATCTGAAACCGCATTTTTCAGTTCATTTCCCAATCTCATCAAGTCCGGTCTGCATTTCACTGAACAGAGTTTCATTGTATGTGTTGACCGATTTCTAGACTCCAATGTCGTTCGTTGGAAAACTTTGACAGGTATAGACGGAATTGATCTATTGACTGTTCTAGGTCATTTATTATAATATTGAAGAATGTAGTACCAAGTACACTGCCATGTGGAGTACAATTTTAGAGCAGCCCGTGTATGTCTGAATTTTGGCCACCTACTCTAAACTGGGTTTTTCGACCTGTTTTGAAAATCTAAAATCAATCTGTTAGCAGATGTGTCCTGTCAATACACAGTGGTTAAGTTTAATAATTAATCATTTTGTCTATATAAAATCAAGAGCATTTTCTAAATCAAGGAACAATAATAGTAGGCTTCTATCCCATTTCCTTTTAGCGATGAAAGCTAATTTCATGCTTGACTCCAAATGAAAGAGATGATTTGTAGTTGATCTTTTTTTCTATTCGTGAAGCAGCTTTGGTTTTGGATTAGAAAATTGATACTTTCATGGTGGTGTTTCAACCATTTATTAAGCATTGTTTCCTTTGTTGCACATATATGGTTTGTAAGTGAGATGAACCTGTATGAATTTTTATCACAGAATCCTTTCGGGTTTCAAGATATAGATTATTAATGCCTGCCTCCAAGGCATTGGAATTTCTCCCGAACATCAATCAAACTCAGCAATTCCAAAATTGCTGGTTCAGCTTTTTCTGGAGATTTTTATTTCTGTATAACTCGTAGCCAAAGAATATTTTCCGCAGGTTGCAGTTTTAGTATTTTTTCTTTTGTGGTTTTGTTGCTTTTTCCAAGGCCTTTTTCTATTTATACATTGTCAAGTCATTGTTTAAGAAACATTCGTGGCTACCTCTGTATGTAAATGCATATAGAGAATCTTTCCCCACCCTGTTCCGTTGTACATGGAATCCGGTAAGGTGATTCATTTTTCTCCTCAAGGTGGCGCTCTACAGTTTCCTATTTAGCATAGGGTCATAATTTTAAAGAAAAAGAATTTCCCCGGGTTTCCTAACTAGTTATATTGGCTATTTAAAAATACTTTGTATATCTTAGATATTGTTCAAAGAATCTTTAATTGCCTTTATTTTGGTGTATGATTTATGGGTCTAATATTGGTTATAAAGTATAAATCTTGGCCTTACTCCAGATGTGCACCTTTTAGAAACGTGCTAGCTCTACTTGCTCATTTTCACTTCTCGAATTTCAGAGGTAGATTGTAAAAAAAAAGTTGATAACTTTTTTACATATTATGTATTTGGCAATTAGTTCTTTTTACTTTTAGAAGCTGGTATTGTTTAGTTTGGCAAAATTCATTTTCCATATTTTAATAGCTGCCAAGAATAGTATACTTTAGACAAATTCAGGTTGATTTTTTGGAGCAAAAGGAAGCAGTCATTTTAGTTAACATTGTGCTAAGATCATTTAAAATTTTCAAAAGTACAATATCCAAAGAAATTTCAGCCACATTGCATGAATGTAGTATATAGGTATGCCAACATTCTCTCCACTATGCATGTTTAAAATGCAAACAACTTCATATTACATACATCACTCTCTCAAAAGTACACAATAACTGATGAGTGCCACCCAAAACAGCACAATGTGCAGCCCTTTTGTCTGTCTTTTCTTTATTTGCAATTAACCAGGTGAGTTTGGGATTGTGAAGGTGTGTTCTCATTTTTTTATTTTGGCCCATACTTGTTCTGAGTTAGTATTATGGTTTAATGATGAACCAAAATGTTGTCATGAATTCGTTGGGCGGCTAGAATGACGACTTTGGCAAGTTTTGCTTATCCTTTATAAACAAGGAATTCTTGGGCTTCTTTAGTATGCCTAAATATAATTAAGGCCTTATTTTCCCTCTTGTAGCTTGTGTACAGTCATCATTGAGTCAAAGTACTGACTGCGCGATCCTCCATTCTGTCAATGCACTGCTATGCTGCCAAGGATAGAACTTCAACCATATTTTGATGAATTCTTCTATGTTGTCGCCGTGTAGTCATCACCTCATATAGAGAGCGAGACGTCTCGCAGTCGGCCGTATCAATTCTCCAACATGGTATAGCTGATATTTTAGTTATGTTTATTGCTAATTGTAAGAGTGATAAATTTTGAAAAGTGGTCGCATCCTAAAGTATCTATCTGGTCAAGCTCCCATTGGGCTAATTCAGAGATTGGGGGAGTGCAAACAGTCAAATCCGTTGCAGTTTGTGATCCGATCTCTTGACTTATTCTGGAAAGACTGTTTGTCTCTTTAATTAACGTCATGTTTGACAATTCTGCCATGTAGAATGAGTTATTACTTGCCAAGCAAACTACTTAGTTTCTCGTCTTGTTGTGGGCAAGGACGTTCATCCATCCGACACATTATGGCACATAAAATGAGCTAACACAGTTCGTCCATCGGTGTCGATAGCGACAACAGCTTTAGTAATTTTTTATCAAGCTTACTTACCGAGATAAATAGCGAGGATACTCTGGGCACGGACGTCTCTCCGGCATGTAGAGTATACAAGGGTTGGTATAGAAGCAGATGTGTTGGCAGCTCTGTCTTTACGAGTGACGTGTTTTTAAGCACCATAGTAATTTTCTGCTGTTCTGTTGTGCAGACTTCATCTTTAATCTTGCTGAGCAAGGATGGGTTGTCTTGCACAATGGTCTCATAAGAAGCCTTATCTTAATAATCCTTTGGAGTCAGCTCACGTGGAATTGGGTTGACGGAAATATCTGCTGCAGAGAATCCACGAATCGCTTGCATACAGGAGGGTGGTAAACACTGAAGCAGAGTACACTATCAGTTTGAAGGTAAGACTGATTCTTTTGCGGTCTCACACATTCGCGCGACGTCTCCCGGAGACTGAGCAGGCTTTGTCAATTCAAATGTTGGTCTCAATATAAAGACAACTAATAGTTTGTATGTTTTTCCTCTGAGCTGGTATAGCGGACGCGTCAAATAAGGCCGCGTTCTGGATTCCACACTCTTTAACATGTGCTTTACTGCCATATTCACAGATACGTTGATAGAAACTGGACTAACAGAAAGTAGTTTAATTCCAGGCGACTGAGGAAAGCCACGAACGTGAACAAAAAAGTTATCATTTTGCACGTCCTTCATTTGTATCAATGGAACCTGAACACGCGCAGTAATAATGCTACCTTAATTATATGTAACGTCATGTTGCCAAGAAAGACAGCCAAACAATAGTATTAGAAAAAAAGACACAATACTTGAATGAAACTTGGAGATACAATTATGAACAAAATAGGCTCGAAGAAATTGTTCATCTGAAAGTAGTATTTAGGTCAAGTTTACTGCCATGGTATTGTGGCCGACCCGAACATATAATTCATTATAAAATAGCTGTTAGCTTCATTACCTTCCTGGTTCAGAAAAGCGCAATGATTTTCAGATTGGACAAACGAGTGTTGTTGTTGTTGTTCACTACTACATCTCTCTCTCTCTCTCTCTCTCTCTCTCTCTCTCTCTCTCTCTCTCTCTCTCTCTCTCTCTCTCTCTCTCTCTCTCTCTCTCTCTCTCTCTCTCTCTCTCTCTCTCTCTTTCTTGTTTTGCTTTTAATTGTTTTGTTCTTACACTCTAGGTCTGTATTTGTATTTGGATTTGCTTTTTAATTTGGATGACAATGCCCATAAACATTATGCTTTGACAGTGCATTCCCTGGCACGGGTGTCTGGTAGTAAGGTCTGCTGTCCTGGTTCGACTCGGATAGGAATCAGATTTGTGATGTAATCAGTGTTTGACGTCTATAGCGCCATATTTGTTTAGGCGTAGCAAGAAATAGTTTATCGGATGTGGGCTTGCCATATAAGGAATCGTTGAATATTTCTACCTAACTAAAGTGATTTCCGATGGATATTGACGGTAGCAAAAAGGTACCCTATTCATGACTGAGCAAGTGTATTGCTCAAATGTAATGTTTTGGGTTTTTCATTTATTTCTTTATTTATTCGGTTTTTTTTCTATTTACGTACAACATAGACTTCTTCCACATTCGATGGCATTTATCCATTTATTTTCCCTACGTCTGTGGCAAATTTTCATTAGAAACCTATATATATATATATATATATATATATATATATATATATATATATATATATATATATATATATATATATATATATATATATATATATTTACCATCAAACACATCAGGAGTTTATAAAATGATAACATTTAAATAATGATTGTCTTGAAAATGACTAGTCATAGAGGAATGAAAAAAAGTAATGTAAACGTATTTTTATTCGTGATTATGCTGAGTTTTCGATTTGACAATGTCAAGCATTTCTCTGCTATTTAATTTCCTTGATCAGCTTTCATTTTCTGGTCAGTTCCAAAAAAAAAAGTAAAACGCTAATTTGGAGTATTGTACTTTATGATATGGTTTCGTATGTTCTTTAATACATATCTTCGGATCGTTTCAAAAATCGTATCAAATGTTCATTCAGACACATTCAGAAACACCCTCTTTACTTTCTATAAGAGTTGCCTCCCTTGCTTGTCTCATTTTCCTGACAGGAAAGAACGTTATTTCCACAAATAAGCTTCTTTTACTTTCTGTATCTCTTTACTTCGAATCATGAGAAGCAATATGCAAAAAAAAAAATTAGTTAAAAGTAGCATACAGATTTAACATGATGAGAATCTATTACGTACAGATCTCTTATGTACAGATGTACGTTTATATCAGATGTATTCACATACAATGTAAGTTATTTATCTGGTCTATTATTATCATCAGGTTGAAACTTTCGTTTTTAAATTTATGCCATCAGCGATTTCCTTGAAAAAGTGTGACGCATCTCACACTACCAAATCTTACAAAAATTATACTTATCACATGTACTAAATCAGTATGACCTAACTTCGCTTTTATTTTGAAGGTCGAGAAATGAACGCCATGCGTGCGCTATCTATCTATCTATCTATCTATCTATCTATCTATCTATCTATCTGTCTGTCTGTCTGTCTGTCTGTCTGTCTGTCTGTCTGTCTATCTATCCATCTGTCTTTATATATATATATATATATATATATATATATATATATATATATATATATATATATATATATATATATAAGTAGTAGGGGAAAGTAAGAATCCGAGCTCAACAACCCCTTTCCCCACCCCTCCAGACCTCCAAACAAATACAAAATACCTAGGCAACGTAATAGAACACCTGTTGCAATCAATAATTGCGCTAAGAATCCGAGCTCAACAACCCCTCCAGACCTCCAAACAAATACAAAATACCTAGGTAACGTAATAGATCACCTGTTGCAATCAATAATTGTGTTAAGAATCCGAGCTCAACAACCCCTCTCCCCACCCCTCCAGACCTCCAAACAAATACAAAATACCTAAGTAACGTAATAGAACACCTGTTGCAATCAATAATTGCGTTAAGAATCCGAGCTCAACAACCCCTCTCCCCACCCCTCCAGACCTCCAAACAAATACAATAGAACACCTGTTGCAAAATACCTAGGTAACAGGTAAAATTTAATTACATGATCTTCCAGAATAAGCAAAATGATGTGTCAGACTCGATCTTCCAAATCATTACGATTTAGCAGAGCGTGGCGATTGTGGACTAAATTAAGCATTAGAATTCCAGTAAGGTAAGTGGTATTATATCTTAATTTTATGTTATATCATACTTCTTTTGATAATCTTTCTCATATTTGCTGATCCTCATGGGTAGAATATCTGTTAACATGTTGTCAATAATACGAAATTCACGTATTAAATCGTCCATACTATATTTTACTCCTCGTAGGTAAGATCTTATTTGATCAAGTAGTTTTTTGTAAGTTATAATTGATGTTAAGCAGCCGTGCTTTTTTATCGAAATTTTAGGTTCAACTTTTTTACAAGCTGCTGTAAGAGAAACACCAACACCGGATATGATTAACAAAAACGGGTTTAATGATATACCACTTGAAATTATGCCAGAACTAGTCATTAACAAGGGTAGATATGATATTACTCGAAGTATTTTGTTATAATATTTGTAACATTTTTTTACGCACCAAAGTTTTTTATGATAATATTTGTAGTATTGTATTAGTGCGTCAACATCCTGTTCTGGAATATCTTTTGAAATATGATTGAAATCAACTATACTTTTTTTCATTATAATATTGTTCACATAATCTCAGGCTTGATCAAGTAACTAGTTGAGGTGTTTCAGCCACAAATTCCAGACAATACCAATATGACGCAGCAGTTAATTTTTTGTCATCAGCTATTAGCATAAAAGTTTCTTCAACATCTTTGTTTAACACAATAGACACGGTTCCAGAGAAATTATCAGTCGAGTGACGCCATGGAAATAATGTAAATATATTAAACTTTACACTGCTCAACACGGACAATCTATACACACCAGTGACCTCTGCAGTATGTTTGAGAGTGTTATTTTGCGGCGACCAAGTAGACATTCCAGAAGCAACAGTATAGACAATATTTTTAATCTGCTTGTGAGGAATTTTAATCATACTCGTTTTCTCAACAATACTAGGAATTCCACTAATAATATCGTTGAGTTTTGTGTTAATATTATCGAGTGTAATATCAACAGATGGCGGACTTCCAAAAAATTCGTTATTGGTTTTGTTTATGTTTCTACGAAAATTTAAAAACGTGGTGATGTGATTAGTAAAATCAGTTTTGAACTTGGTGATTTCATTGTTGATATCATCAACATATTTCTTTGTTACAGCATCAAAATCAGATTCTGGTGTTCTAAGATTATTGATGCCATTATTGTTCATGTTGAGAAATGCACGCATTATACCGCCATGCACCGACACGTACTTTGATTCCTGATCATCAACATATTTCTTAGTAGCAGCGTCATTATCCTCAGTTGGGTTTCCAAGGTATGTGATCTTGTTCTGGTTCATAACAATGTTTCCCGTAAATAAATCACCTGCTTTTCTAACATAATCGTTAACTGACCTACCCGAATCTTCTATCTTACCTTGATTATTAAAAGTAACAATATTATTAGCAACTGCAGTAGGATTTCGTACTAGTACATCTGATAGTTGTACATTACTCGTCTTTAATCGTCCTTGTTTGTCCTGGAAAACTACAACTTCATTTGGATCTACACTTGCAACGTTTAACAAATTGTTGATTTCATTTTTGAGCTTATCAAGAGTCGCATACTTGGATAAGTCACCCTGGTAACCTTCTGTTAATAAATCTACTGCTAATGTTCCAAATTTTGTATAGTAGCTCATTATACATGTCGTTCTACACAAAATTGTTGGTTTAATATAACATAAAATTATACGATGGCGAAGATAATAAACTTTGACACCGAGCGATTGGTGAAGCATAAACATAACAATGAACTTCCAGACTGTCATTATCTTATTGTTGGGCGAACTGGATCTGGTAAAACAAATTTGTTATTAAATCTTTTACTCAATAATAACTTTAACTATGATAAGGTGTATATTTACACCATCAACCCCCAACAAGACAAATACGAGTTACTAAGTGAGTATAATGATAAACTTCGTGATGACCTTGGCATTGGTGATGATATATTTTTGATAAAACAACCAGAAGAACTCGTTCCAGTGAATGAACTCGATTCGTCAGAGCATAAGATAATCGTCTTTGATGATATTCCGCTAAACAATGAGGAAATGAACAAGATTAGATCATATTTTTCACTATCACGTAATAAAAGATGCAATTCTGTTTATCTTGCCCAAGGTTTTTATAATGTTGATAGGTTTATTAGGCGAAATACGGGTTGTTTCATATTATTTCCCGGACTAGATAATGTGGATGTGAGAAATATTGCAAACGAACAATGTGGTGATGTTACAAAAGATAAATTTATCGAATTATATCATCGAGCAACTAAAGATAGATATAGTTTCTTTTTATTTGACAAGCTAGCGCGTGATCCAACCAAGATGTTTCGTTGTTGCCTTGAGACGTTTCTATGATATAATTTTGTAAAGCGTATAAAAATAATGGACAAACATCAACAGAAAATGGAATTACTAAAAAAGTTTCTCGAAACTCGAGCGGCTTTTAAGAAAAAGGTGGAAGAAGCTCGACGTGGACAAGTTCAAGCAGAAGAAGAAAGAACCAAATTTTTCAAACCTGTTACTGAGGCAATGCTTGGCAAGCAGCCAGAAATACAAACATCATCTCCAGAAGAACTAGCAAAAATGAAAGAAAAGGGTTTGTTTGGTTTACTTGGAGAAAGATCAAAAGAAGAAACTGTAAAAATTGTAAACGAACTTGTAAGAAACATTGCTGATCCTGCTGCACGACAAGCTGAGTTTGACAGGCTAATGAACAATCCTCTTGAACTTCAACACGCAATAACAAGATTGACGGTTAATCCAGATGAGATAAGAAGTATGATGGAAAAATTATCAGAACAAACTGAAGAATTAACTGAGAAACAAAAAATATTACAAGAAAGTGTGATAAAAATGGTACCTTTTAAAGAATCTATAAAAATTTACAGAAGACAAGCTAGGTTTAAAATAGAAGATGATGAGTATGAAGAGTTTATGAAAAATAATAATATCATTGATATTAATAGTATTCGAGATTGGCCAAAAGAAAACTATGATAATTTGATGGAAAAATTAGAAAGAATTGTAGAATTTGGTGAAAATGCTGATGATGATATTAAAGATATTAAAGATGAAAAAGATGAAGGAAATATTCCAACATTACTCAATTATATTAGGGAAGGAATTATTGCTGAGGTTTTTCTTAAAACATCAAAACGATATCGAAATAAACCAGGAGGTTATAAGAAAAGTTGGAATTTTATAAGACTACTCCAACAATATGAAAAAAAGCGAGATAAAAGATTACCGGAAGAAAGAACTGGAGGTGGAGTTAAAGTTTTTACATCAAACGCAGACATAGTCGATCGGCTAATGCTGTTGATATCCTCTAAAGAAGCTGGTAATGAAAGTGTAGAGATTGATAACGAAATTATTGATATACTTGATCATCTAAGATCGAGTGGATTACTAACATCATCCGAGTACGAAATTTTACACCGCGATCTTATCTAAAATATTAGTATAATGCAAACAACATTATTGCTTGATTCATCACAAATAACAGGAAACAGCGCGAATTTTACAGTAAATTACAACCCACCAATAGAACTAGATCCTGCAAAACAGTATGAGATTGGATTAATTTCTTGTACTTGTTGGAACGCCATGCCGAATATTAAAACTGGGATTAATGATGAAATTTTAATCGTTAATGTTAAACAATCTCCAACATCACAAAAAGAGTTTATTGATATACAATACAAACTACAGATTCCACAAGGAGCTTATAACATTACTGATCTAAACAGAACAAAAAAAGAGCTTCTAACAAAAGCTGGTGGGAATGCTGATAATTTCGAATTAGCGGCGAATTATAACACCTTACGAGCTAGGATAACAGTGAAAAGAAATATGAAAGTCCTCTTTGAAGAAAGAAGTTTTGGAAAGATGTTAGGTTTTACTAGAGTTTTATACTATACCACCGGTGAAGATAAATCTTTGACATTTGATGGAGAACTACCAGTAGATATTACAGAAGTAAATACAATACTCATCAATTGCTCTATCGCATCTGGATCTTATACGTCAAAAGGCAACCGCGGGCAAACGATCTACAGTTTCTCACCAGAAGTCCCACCAGGTTCTCTCATGCAAATCAATCCGCGACAGATTATCTACTATCCAATAACACCTGAGAATCAAATTACAAGCATTACAATGCAACTCACAGACCAATCTGGACGACAAATAGACGTGAACAATGAGATAGTCACGTATTACTTACACCTACGCACTGCCTAGGCATGTGATTTTGTGTACATAATTTTATAAAATGAGACGAAGAAAAGTTTATCGAAGAAAAATCGTAGGTGGATTTTTTGGAAATATATTTACAACAATTGCAGAGAATATTCCAGGAATCGCGCGTAAAGTAGCGCCCATTGCACTTGACGCTGGTAAAGCTTTCGCTACAGGGGCGGCATCTTCAGCAGGCACTGCAGTAGGGCAAAAGATTGCTGATAAGATTAAAGGACCTTCAACAACACCTACGGTGTCTGAAATAAAACGAGTAATATCAGATATTGCGCCAACAGAAGAAACAAAACGAGCTATGATAGCTACAACAAAAAAATTATTGTCGCCGAGTGGTGAAGAAATAGTACGTAAACTTGTAAAGAAAACAAAACCGATGACCCCTGCTGCCTTTTAATTTTGTGTAACGATTATAAAATAAATGTCAGCTAAAAACTATCTCGATCTTGCAGAAGAAATTGATACTGACGATGCTGTAACAGAATTAGAGTATGTCGAGTATCTCGATGAGAACTCGAACGAACCGAATAAAACCGGAGTTAGAACTTTTAACACAAGAGACGAGGATGTGTTTCTACTACCCCATAAGGCAATGTTAGAAGTGCGTGGTCAAATATTAACTGTGATAGGTGGTGATATTGCAGCTGATGCAGAAATCGCTCTCGTCAATAATGGTTGGAGCTTGTTTAAGAGTGCACGATACCAACTGGCCAATCAAACCGTAGAAGATATTTCGATGCACTTACCCATAGCGAGTACAATACTAAACATCGTTTCGTTTAGCGATGACTATTCCAGATCAATAGCCACAAATATGATGTGGTTCAAAGATACTGGACTAGGGACAACTGTGTCGAACGAGTTTAAAACTGGAGAGCTAGCTGATGCTGATGTTGCAAACAGACTTATTCTAAACCCAGCTGGAGCTAATGCAGCTGCACAACATACTGTTCCAGCATTAACCGCAGATGCAGCTGGTGGTGTTATAGTAGCGAATGCAATAAGAAACGCAAATAAAAATCTACGACGATTAAATTTTAACGAAGGATTTGCTAAACGAAAAGCGTTTGCCGCAGAATCTCGCCAAATAACGATGATGCTTCCGTTAAGTACAATCTTTGGATTTTGCCGTGATTATAACAAAGTGTTTCGAGGAATAAAACATACCCTAATTTTAGATCGAGCTGATCAAAACGATTGTATAATACACGCCGGTGGAGTGGCTGAGGGACAGTTTTCTATTACAAGATTAGCACTGTGGATGCCTCGGGTTGTCCCTTCATTAGCTAAAATGATGGAGCTCGAATCTTTACTAGCCACCTTTACAAAAAAGATACACTTCCAACAGAACAGGATTTATCAAACAGCCATTCCCAACGCGACTGATTACACGTGGCGTGTAACGACCACGCCCAGCGAACAACTATCGCGACACTTGTTCGTCGTATTTCAACGACAAGCACGTCGTAACAATCAGGAAATAAACAACTCCGTATTCGATAACCCAGACGTTAGACGAATATTTGTGAGAGTAAATTCCAAACAGTATCCCGAACGTGCAATCGAATGTAATTTTGCTGTAGACGCCACCAGAAACATCTCTCGGCCGTACATGTATCTTATGGAAGCAATGCAAAAATATCAGAACGCGGACAGTGGATCTCAAATATCAATAGAAGAGTTTCGATCGCTCTATCCCATCTTTTACTTTGATGTATCAAAACATTTGGAGCGTGTTGTGGGATCGACTGCAGATATTGAGGTCACGTGGACACTGGGCGTTGTGCCAGGTGAACAGTATAACGTATACGCGCTATTGGTTAGTGATCGATTTCTGACCATCGATTCAATCAAAGGAAGAATGACAGTACAAGTTTAATCTAACAAATTGGATATAACATTATGAAAACCAAATACACAACTCGAGAAATATACCTAACATCTGGTCAAGTTGAAAAATTATCAGCAGCTGTTGCTAAACGCAGCTCTGTTTCTTTGATGATCTCTCCGGAAACTTCAAATAAAATTGCAGTAAAAGTCATGCTAACGCAACAACAAATCAATAAACTCGATCGCAACAAACCTTTTGTGCTGAAATTATCTGTTTCTCAGGTAACTGCAATGTCAAAAGAAGGTGGATTTTTTGGACCAGCGTTATCAATAATAGCTAGCAAAGTTTTACCAGTACTTGGTACACTTGGACTTGCGGCTGCGTCAGGAGCAGTCTCTGGCGCAACGAAGAAAGCAGTCGAAGGTCGTGGTATCAAACAAATCTATCGTTAATTTTATGTAACAGTATAAAATAAAATGCCAACGAAAAAGTCGCCGAAAAAAACAAAATCATCGAAAAAAAAGACAACAACAAAACGCAAACAAACAAAACAAGGAGGAATTATTCCTTTCGCTCCACTTTTGGCGGGACTAGCGGGAAGTCTGCTGCCAAACTTACTAGGAATCGGACGCGGATTAACTCTACCAGGGACCAGACGTTATTGAGCAATTTTGACATCATTGAAAAATTGAAGGACGTTGTTGGATTTCGAGGAGTATTTTCCAAGGATGAACTCGATGACGTACCAACAGGCGGTTCTTGTGTTGTAAATATTGAAAACTTCAATGATGGCTCTGGCACCCACTGGGTTGCTGTCCACGATAACAATTATTTTGATTCGTTCGGACTTCCTCCAAGCGATCTCATAAAAAAATATATTTTTAAAAAATTTGATAAAATAAATTATTCGTCTAATCAACTACAGCCGATTGGAACATCAGCTTGTGGTTATTATTGTATCATGTTTGTCAGACAAATGCACCAGAGTAAAAACTCTGGGAGTAAAAGCTCTGGAAGTAAAAACTTTTTAAAGTTTATTTTACAATTTGATGAGCATCCTTCTCATGCGAATGATAATATTGCAATCAATTTTATCTAAACTCCTTGATATAATAATATCAACATACTGTCTCAAATGCAAAACTAAAACAGAGAACAAGGATGAGATGACGGAAAAAACGAAAAATAATAGAACGATGTTAAAAAGTATTTGTGCAATCTGTGGTAGAAAGAAAAGTATGTTTTTGAAAAAACAAGTAGGATCTAGCGTTGATAGAGTTATCTTGATCGACGATTAATCTTATGAAACAAAATAAAATAAAATGAAATGCAATTGTGATTGTGACAAAGATCTTTGCATAGAACAAGATAAAATCATTACGTACTGTCAACGTTGTAACAACAGAGAAATAATAGGGTTAGGTATAGATATACATAAACTAATTGGTAAATTACCAAAACCAAAAGGCGGTTGGACTTTGCCAGGTCATCGGTATACTGGTCCTTACAATCCGCTAGACCAACAACTAGATAAAAACGACAATCCATTGCCAGGCCAAGAGCCTTATAATCAAGTGGATGCAATAGCAATGCGTCATGATATCTGTTATCGTGATCATGAAAACTCGAAAGCAGATTGTGATAAAGTAATGTTAGACGAATTACATGATATGGAGCCAACAAATCTACGAGAACGTTTTGATAGAAGATTTGTTCAGGGAATGATAGGAGCAAAATATAAACTTGGACTCGGAAAAGAATTATACGATGATCTTGCAGTCGAACTACACAGACCTAAAAAAAAAAGTTTCCGAGACGCAAAGTTGTTGCAAACGCTGTAGATGATATCTGGGCAATAGATTTGGTAGATGTATCCAATCTGGCTCAGTTTAACGTTGGCGCTGATGGCGCTCCAAAGAAGTATTTGTTTAACGTTATAGATGTTTTCAGCAAATACGCTTTTAGTGTGCCAGTTTCAGATAAAACAGGAACGTCAATCACTGATGCGCTAAAACAGATAATAACGAGTACTGAAAGAAAACCAAACAAAATCTGGACTGATCATGGAGCCGAGTTTTTTAACAAAAAGTTTGAACAGTTTCTAGAACAAAATAATATAAAAAAATACGTTACAGGAAACGAAGGCAAAAGCGTTGTTGTCGAGAGATTTAATCGCACGCTAAACGAAAAATTACACAAACATATGACAGCTCAAACCACCAACAGGTACATCGATGACCTTTCTCAAATCGTAGGTGAATATAATAACACGAAACATCGAACCATTAAAATGTCACCCAATGACGCTATCAAAAATCCAATATTAGCAAACGAAAACATGTACCGCAGACATAAATTTAAGGTCGGTGATAAAGTTAGAATCTCTTTGACTAAAAAGATATTTGAAAAAGGATTTACTCCAAACTGGAGCGAAGAAGTATTTGTTGTTGATAAAGTACTCTTAACAGTACCTGTAACGTACGCGTTAAAAGATCTGGCAGGTGAGCCTATAGTAGGTAGTTTTTACGAACAAGAACTACAAAAAACTGAACAAGATGTTTTCGTTATCGAAAAAGTGATTAAGAAAAAAGGAAATAAAAGTTTAGTCAAATGGCGTGGGTATAGCGATAAATTTAACAGCTGGATTCCAACCCGGTCGATTTTATCGACTGTGAAATAATGCTATTATAAATTTCCTCATACTTTCGTTTGATAGATTTGCATTTTACTGGTTTACATAATGATATTAGATATTGTCTGTGATCGTCAGAGATCGTCATTAGATTAAAAATCTTGACAAATATGAAATCGAATTTGATATTTTTCTGTCGACCTGAAATTTTGACGTTTAAAAAAGGTCTGATTAACTGCAAAAATACCTGCTGTTCGGTAACGGTAAAATTAAATTTTATAATTTTTTTAGCAATGTGATACTTGACATTATATTTTCCAGTGGTTGGTCTGCTATAATTATATCTGTTAACGACGGTGACTATTTCACCATCATCAGACTCGTTGTTATATAAAATATCATCTTCGTTATAACCAACAGATTTGTCTATCATATCATTAGAGATTGTGGAGACCTTATCGCTAGCAAGTCGTTTCATCATATCCATATTATAATATACTTTTTATCTAATTTGTTGTTATAAGATGACTGACAAGGTCAAATATCACCAAAAAGTTAATATAATAAACTACCACGAACTGACCGAAGCGGTAAGAAAATGCCTGTCAGGTTATGGTGCATATTCCGTTGACGTTATTGTAATGCAAGGTGATTCTCATAAAATATTACTAACAGAAGCAGAAAAAAATAAAATTAATGAAAGTACAGTAACGACGCTAAAATTTGATTGCGATGATATTATATCATTTGCTCATCATTGTTTGACTAAAACCGAATTACAAAATATTATTAATCATCATATCTAAAAATAATACTAGCATCATATTTGTTTGAAAAAGCTGATTTTGTTGCTCCATCAGCTACAAATTTTACTGCTCTGGGATTTATATTATAATATTTCGCCGCAGCTGTAATTGATTTGAATTTGATCTCCTCATCCGTTTCAAGGTTTAACGAAATAACAGGTTTTATTGGGCATCTAAAATTAATACCACCACCTCGTCCTTTTCTCACATTTTCCTGTTGGGTCACTAGCTCCAGATTATCCAATCGATTGTCTGTTTTTACATTATTGATATGATTAATAACCAGACCATTGGGTATAGATCCGTTGAACACCTCGTAAACAAACCTATGACCAAGATAACAAACTTGATCTGTCGATGTTCCTCTAACAGTCACACTGATATATCCCATATTGCTCATATTATTAAGAACTTTTTTCGTTTTTCTGTTTCTTATAATACCACGATCGTTAGCCTCGTATAAATCAAAGACCGGATGCGGCTGAAACTCATCTTGTAAGGATAAATTTTCAATATTATCATCAGTGACTTTACCGTTATAATGATATACTCGTTTCCCCTCTGGAATGTCATCGCAAAATAACGTGTAAATAAAATCTTTTCTAAACATCGTAATTCTTTCAGTATTATCTCCCTTTACACTAATCGTATAACCCGCTGGCGTTGCTTTACCAACAGATATTCCAGTAATGATATTAATAACCGAACCAAGTGCATTTCCAGCGTACAGGTTGTACTTCGGATAAACATGATATTCCTCTTGCTCACGTGCGCTTGTCAGATTTTGTAACATTATATTATAGGTGATATTTTTTATCTCTAATTGTTGTTTAGCGCATGCGCAGTGTGAGGTAAATTATCAATTAGAGATTATATTATAATATAATAATGTTGAAATTGCGTGATATAGCCAAGAAGAGACTTATTGGAGAACCTGTTAAAATAGCGACTGCTTTTACAGGTTTTGATAATAGTTATCAGTTTGATAATCAAAATGTTTTAGTAAATTTTTCTGAAACAAATCTCTTTCATCTGCTACAGACGACTGTAAAACGTGAGCTTGAAAAACACAAGGGTCTAAGATTGTTAGTGCAATATCACGTTATATTTTCAAAACTACTTGTGACGGAAGAATCTACTAACAAGGAAATTGCAGACCCTTACATCAATGCAAAATCTAGACGTGTTTTACTTGGTAGTGATCTTTTGTCACTATCTAATGAAATACACCAAGAAATTTGGAAAAAAATAGAAGAATTTACCGAATTAGGTTCGGGTTGGAAGTTTTGTTTCACACGATGAAATATGACGCATTACGCGGTAGTTCGTATATCGACCTGCCACCAAAAATAAAAAATAAACAGTGCTGTATAAACATAAAAAACGTCGATAGCAAATATTTCCAATGGGCTGTTCTTTCCGCGCTATTTCCAGCAGAAAAAAAATGCTGATCGTGTTGAGAAGTATCTCAGTCACGTGTCAAGATTAAATTGTGCTGGTATTCCAGTGGCAGAAAATCAAATACCAAAGTTTGAAAAGCAAAATAATATTTCGATTAACGTTTTCGGATTAGATGAAAAAGAAAATGTCTATCCGAGGTATATTTCAGAAAAAGCTTCACAATCGACTATCAATTTACTGTTTTATAAAAATCATTACGTTTGGATCAAAAACTTTAACAGATTAGTTGGAAGACAGTATAATAAAAATAACAACAAAAAGTTCTTTTGTTATCGCTGCTTGCACGGTTGTAGAGACAATGAAACATTACAAAAGCATTTGCAGTACTGTAGTGACGTACAAAGAATAACAATGCCATCTAAAAAGATAGCGTGTTACAGTTTGTCCATCATAATCATAAACTAAAAATTCCTTTCGTCATATACGTCGATTTCGAATGCTTACTTCAACCTGTACTTGGCGTAGAAAATGATCCTAACCAATCGAGTACAAGAAAAATTCAAAATCATGTTCCATGCGGAGTAGCGTACAAGGTAGTTTGTTGCGCTGATTCGAGATTATCTAAACCAATCCAACTCTATCGTGGTAAAAATCCAGCTGTCTGGCTTCTCAAGCAGTTGATTAATGAAGTTGATAATATTACTTATCGTTTGAAAAAAGTAACTCCAATGTTAAAATTAACACCTCAACAAGAATCTGATCACGAGCAAGCGAAAATTTGTTATATTTGTGAAAAAGCTTTTGATACTGACAACAAAAAAGTACGTGACCATTGCCATTTGACCGGACAGTATCGTGGAGCGGCTCATGACCAGTGTAATTTAAAATTTCACGCTCCAGATTTTATTCCAGTTATTCTTCACAATTTTCGAGGATATGATAGCCATATTATAGTAGAAGCTTTTGGTGATCCTGATATAAAATCTCGTCTAAAACTCGATAACATCATCAAATGCATCCCAAATAATTTTGAAAAGTACATGTCAGTTACGCTAGGTAAATTGCGTTTTATTGACAGCCTGCAGTTTATGGCAGCCTCGTTAGATGAGTTAGTGAAAGGTTGTAGTAAATTTGATAACCTAAGAGACTGTTTTGGAGATAAATTTAATCTATTAGCTAAAAAAGGAGTTTTTCCATACGAATATCTCGACGATTGGAGTAAATTTGATGAAACATCTTTACCTAGCAAAGACAAATTTTACTCGCAACTTAAAAAAGAAAATATAACTGATGACGAGTACAAGTATGCACAAGATATTTGGAAAGAGTTTGATTGTAAGACTTTTGGTGATTATCACGATTTGTATTTGAAAACTGACGTGTTATTATTAGCAGATGTTTTTGAAAGTTTTCGAGATGTGAGTTATAATAATTACGGACTAGATCCTTGCTGGTATTATTCTGCCCCTGGGTTGTCATGGGATGCTTTGCTAAAGTTTAGTAAGGTAAGGTTAGAATTACTGACTGATGTTGATATGTTCAATTTTATCGAAAAAGGTATCCGAGGTGGTATTAGCGTGATAACAAAAAAATATGCTGAAGCAAACAACAAATATTTGAAAGAGTATAATCCTGACCTTCCTTTGAAGTATATAGTTTATCTAGATTGCAATAACTTGTACGGGTATTCGATGACAGAATCAATGCCTCTTGGTGGCTTTCATTGGATCACGGCTGATCAATTTCTATCAGAGACAGAAAAAAAGATACCCGACGATGTTTCGTATTTCGTTGAAGTTGATCTCGATTATCCAACTTCGCTACACAAATTGCATAACGATTACCCTTTCTGCGCGGAATCGATGGTTATAGAATATAGTTTGTTATCAGAAGAACAACAAGCGTCAGCATTACCAAGACAACATTCTATGGTAAAGAAACTAGTACCAAATTTACTTGATAAACGTAATTATGTTTTGCATTACAAAGCTTTAAAACAAGCAGTTGATGCTGGTCTCGTGTTGAGAAAAGTTCATCGCGTACTAAAATTTTATCAGTCACCGTGGATGAGAGGTTATATTAACTCGAACACTACAAGAAGAGCTGCGGCAAAAACTGATTTTGAGAAAAACTTTTTCAAACTGATGAACAATTCTGTTTTTGGTAAGACGATGGAGAATATTAGGAAACGCGTAAATATCGAACTAGTCAATGATGTCAATCGCAGAAACAAGCTTGTGTCAGACGATGATTTTGTGAGCATGAAAATATTTAATGAGAATCTTGTTGCGATACAAAGAAGAAAAACAAATCTAAAACTAAACAAGCCGATCTACGTTGGAGCTTCAGTGTTAGATTTATCAAAGTGGCTGATGTACGATTTTCATTATAATTTTGTTAAAAATCAATGGCCGGCTAGTAGATTATTATTTACTGATACTGATTCGCTCGTATATGAAATTGAATGCGAGGACGTCTATCAGGACATGCATGATAATAGATATCTGTTTGATCTTTCTGATTACCCACGTGACAGTAAATTTCATGACGACACAAATAAAAAGGTTATTGGTAAGTTCAAAGATGAAATGAACTCGAGCGCTATCAAATACTTTATCGGATTACGTAGTAAAATGTATGCCGTATTGTTAGACAATAATAAAATAACAAAAAAAGCAAAAGGTCTGCCTCGTGATTTTGTTAAAAAGTTTATAAAATTTGATGACTACAAGTACGCGCTTGATGGTGGTGTTAGTTTTATAAAAGCTATGTCAATTCGAACAAATCATCATAAGCTCGAAACAGATGTCCTTATCAAACGCGGTTTGAGCAATTTTGATGATAAACGTTATTGCGAAAATGGGGTAGATACATTTGCACTTGGGTATTGTCATGATGATAGAGATATACTTGACATTATCTTTGCAAACTAAAATTTTATCTAAACTTTAAAATAATGTTTAAAAATTTGACAATAACAAATAGCTACAGTAGCAAAATCAAATATCTAATGATGGACGACAAACCATTGACAGTTGAAATTAATAATGAAACATCAGGCATATGCTTTAGTGGTACCCGTGACAAGTTAAAACTTTCGCTCATCAGATCTGATGACAGCGAGTATTTTAATTATCTCGAACAATTGTATCAAAAGTTGCTAGCGGAATTTAACAACTTTCACTGTCCGATTAGTCAGCAAAAATACACCAAACTTACAATTGATCTTGATCGGTCAAAGGTGTATTTTATCGACAAAAAATACCCTCTTAACAAATCACAAATAAAAGATTTGTTTGAGTCCCGTCGTTATGTGAGCGGTAAAATAAAGTTTAGCCTCTATCACCATGATAATGAAATATTTTTGATATCTACAGTTGAGACATTAACAGTTGGTAATGAGGTATAATACCACTTACCTTACTGGAATTCTAATGCTTAATTTAGTCCACAATCGCCACGCTCTGCTAAATCGTAATGATTTGGAAGATTGAGTCTGACACATCATTTTGCTTATTCTGGAAGATCACGTAATTAAATTTTACCTGTTACCTAGGTATTTTGCAACAGGTGTTCTATTGTATTTGTTTGGAGGTCTAGAGAGGTTGTTGAGTTCGGATTCTTAACGCAATTATTGATTGCAATAGGTTTTCTATTACGTTACCTAGGTATTTTGTATTTGTTTGGAGGTCTGGAGGGGGTTGTTGAGCTCGGATTCTTAACACAATTATTGATTGCAACAGGTGATCTATTACGTTACCTAGGTATTTTGTATTTGTTTGGAGGTCTGGAGGGGTGGGGAAAGGGGTTGTTGAGCTCGGATTCTTACTTTCCCCTACTACTATATATATATATATATATATATATATATATATATATATATATATATATATATATATATATATATATATATATATGTATGTGTCTATCTATCTAAATATCTATATGTCTATCCATCTAAAGATTGGGAAGATGAGCAGGCAGAAAGATTGCCGAGGCTGTACTCCTAAGTATAAGCGTTAATCGACATAAATACTTTCTAGAGTAAATTGTTTACCTTACAGTTAGGCTGCTTAAATTCTCTAGGAATGAGTAAAATTAAGGATCTTCTGGTGGCTTAACCCCACCCCCACATAAATACATGCACACGCATGCACAGACATATGCACACCGACATAATTGATGCAGATACTATATTCTAAAATTATAGGCAGACTAAACTACAAGATTTCCATAAAAGTAGAGAAAATGGTCTGTCAAAAGGCATTGGGTCCAAGCAAATTTACTGATAAAGGATTTTTAAATTTCGTGACAAATTTTGATCACTATATTTTCTACAGTGATTGCAAATATCGATAATGGTTATCAGAATTCTCAGCTGTTGCTCTGGCGGCTTACAAGTTAGAGTCCAGGGCTGATGTTAGCAGATATTGCCGTGAGGTTACCAACGTATGCGAGTGTGTGGCGTTTTCAAGGTTGTGTAAATAATTAAAGGGACATAATTGATATATAAAAGAGCATATAGGAATATATTCGTCAGCAATTAGCTAAATTCTAATTTCCTTAAGAAAGAAAAAAATAAAGAGAAAGAGGGAAGTTACAAACCTAAATACAAGCTAATAATTGGTTATGACTACAATTCAACGGTAGTCAAACCGACGCGGAAACATTAATATTGAATCCCTTTTAGGTACATGAAATCATGCAAACTTTTTTTTTTGCTTTCCTTTTGGGAAGGGGGGGGGCGTTGTTGCCGTGCTTTCTTCTGCGTCTAAATTGGCTTAAAAAATTAAACTTCTAGCGTGAATATTTTAGATAGCATTTACCTCTTGAGTGTGCAAAGCTTTAGTTTTTTTAGATAAATGATATGCAATAGTCTATACAATATCCTAACTTTGGAGTAATAAAATTAGTATCCCATACTATCGAGTTTAATAAAGCATTACATGAGGGTTGTGCTTTTATCTGTTCGTTTAGTACAACAAAACTGTCTGGTTGAATGAAGCTACTGAAAAATGAAAAAAAAAATCATACAATAAGAAAGGAGATAGACAAATGTGTGTGTGTTTGTGTGTGTGTGTGTGTGTGTGTGTTTGTGTGTGTGATTTAGATTTCTAACGCAGCTTTAACAAATTTTCAGTCCTATCGCTACGATGTTTGCATTGTGACAGTTTATATTCATGTCTAGAACTGGGGCATCATGCCGTAGACATGTCCCACCCAGTCACACTATCCTGACCCCAGTCAGACCAGTCCTAATACTCAGCTCTGAATTTTGGGTAGCTTTTATTACCATTTTATAAGTCTTTGGTATGACTCGACCGAAGTTCGAACCCGCGACCTCCCGCATCCGAGGCGGACGCTCTAACCACTAAGCCACCGGGGTGGTGTTGATATAGACGAAGATAAAGGACAGTGAGAATTATATCAACAATACACATCCAGTTGATTTATATTGACTTGCAACCTTCGCTACTTCAACGAATCTGTGCTGCAAATGGAAAATGAAACTAGGAAATCCATATGCAATTGGAATACTCTGCTCTTGTCATTCATTTTGAAGTTAAACAGTGTACTGCGTTGAATATTTCAAATTACGATTTATACGACAGTTGAACATTGATTATAAGAGACAGCTAAGGTCATATTCTTTCAAAATGTCTGGTTTTAGACACTGAAGAAAACGAAGTGCAAGACCATATTTGTGTAGGAATAAGGACAAATTCTCCAGGTTTTTACAGTGAATCGGGCCGGATGAAATGTTGGAATTAACACCATCGGAAATACGTTACTCGCAGGATAGCATTAGCTGCGTTTTCACTGGTCGTCATCGCGGAAAGAGGATTGGTGAAACGTTGGACGAACTTGTCAATGGCTATATTAGTGTGGATGATATTCCTACCATTGCGATGATTTTTAGAAATAGAAAGTGGTATGCTTATGATAATCGACGTTTGTGGGTATTTAAGCATTTCGAACTTCTAGGGGTTGTACTCAAATATCGGTCACCGAAAGAACCTATTGGGATGAGGCTAAATATACAACATATGATGAAGGAAAGAGCATCAGAGTAAGGGGAGAACCAGAAGGTAATTGGTACTACAAATACATCAGGAATCCTGAGAAATACAAGAACTATCTTCAACATCAGAACTACAACAAATACAATGACTCACGCTATGCAGATAGTTTCAGACTGGATCTGTCAATAAGCAGTCGTCAGAGAACCTTGGGTTTGCAAGCTCAGAATGACTGGAGAGACGATACAGAACGAACCAGGATTAAAACAAACACTGATACATCTCATGGCTTATATGGCTCCCAGCAGCAGCCGCTCTTTGGATACCACAAAAATGAATCTACTGACAAAATGGTTTCCTGAAGAACATCAGCCACAGCAAAGACAATTCCGAACAATTCACCGTCATCATTTTTTCACAGCCACATTAGTAGCCCACGTTCATCTAGTAGAGTGGAAACACCGAGCCATATTTCACAACAAACTCTATCAGTTGCATCCTCGTACCAAAATTATTACCAGTCAACCTCGGAGAAAAGTTTGAGGAATATTAGATCAATTTCGTCTTTATCCAATTCAGACTTTTCAGAACTTGCAAAAGGAACAAAAAGCAATCCCTTAACCTATGATAGTTCTGAAGTACAGCCAGTTTTTAAAAGTAGACCTTCAACATTAACCACAGGCCTGAGAAGCATCTAAAGTGTATATGGTAGAACTACAACACCCGCCCCTACCTCAGAAACTTCAGTTTCATCTTTGTACCAAAAACACGGTTCGTTTATCTCGGAAAGAAATTTGAAATATACACCACAACCATCAACATTAACCAGCTCAAATTCTTCAGCAGGAGGAGACAGTCCCATAACCGGTGAAAGTGGTGTCTCCATACCTACTGGCAGAAGCAGAGACAGTGTTACAAGCGTAACAAACAGTTTCGAAAGAAAACCAGCGAGTAAATCAATTTTATATTCAGCCTCGTCCAACCCAGTTCAATGTCAAGAAGAAAACAAAGAAGTGAATCCATGCAGACCTATGACTGCATTTAAGTCATCACTGCCAGCAACGGAAACTGCAGATTTTGAACTCCTCGCACAAAAGACCCAGTCGAAACTAAAACCGGCTTCTAGACAAGCTTTCGTTAACATTATTAATGTATATCAAAACCAATGTAACCCCAAAAGGCCCGTTTTGGTAATGCTGGATCCATCCATAATACGATACACAAAAGACTCAATTGAATACCCACTTAGTGAAGAAAGATTGTCTGCAGTACAGCGTCGACTTCGACAACTTCTACTGGATGAAAACCCTAGACCTATGGAGGTTTACAAGGCTTACATTTTATACTGGATAAAGGAGGAAAACGATGTACTTTGGTCACTACGAAAGCTAATGGATGATCACGCAAAGTGGGGAAGAAAAACATGCAAAGTATAGGCTCATGTCACCGAAGATAATGATGCCTTTTTGGACGACATGCGCAAAGAGAAACCTTGGCTCCAAATCAGTGACATCTTGCAACTCGGACAAAGAATTGATCTATCAATTTAATCGTCATAACCAGAATTGGATGTATAACTTGCTTTACGCGTTGTAGAAATTAGTTAACTAAGTATCATGCTCGACACATTTCACTTCAACATTATCCGGATAAGTAAGCGAACTTTACAGAGACAAAGAAATATTAATATTACAGGATGACCAGGTTTGTAGAATTTTCCTCATAGTTAGTCATATGTAGAGATAAATAATTTGTATTTCACAAAATTCTTAAGTATCATAAATACATACTTGGTATTGTTTTCGTGTCCTTCCATCAACAATAAGTTTTTACTTAAAAATATCTCTAACTTAAAGCAGACGGAAGGATAAATTACGGAAATGATAAGTTTTGTCGATCTGTTGGTTTGGGGGATTGGGGTGGGTTGGAGATTGTTATGTCTAAATATTTCTATATTGATTTGTTTTAAAGGATGATCACCCTCCTCAAATCTGGAAATAACATTGCAGAATTTTCGCAATATCCGTGTAGTAAACCCATAATTGCGAGAGACAAAAGTACTGAAGTGTAGGTAATTTAAGATTTATTTTGTGAGCCATAGTCAGATTCAAATGAAACTTACTTAGACAATATATACCTTTCCCTCTTCCTTAAATATGTATTTGATTTTTATCCAGAACTGCTTTTAATAAACAAAGTTAACAATTATATTGTTGTATAATATATATTTGGGGATAATTTCGTAAATTACCATACCGTTAAGTTTGGAATTATATTCCTTTGCACACATGAACATATTAATGAAACCAGTTGTTAAATTCACGTGAAAGGCAATTTTTTTTTTCATTCCTTTCCTTCGCTTGATTCGACACTGTATATATCGGAAGCAGACGACATATGTATGTACATACTTAGTGGCGCATGCACCCTATTGCTTAAAATGGACTTGTCCAGGAACTGGAAATGGGTCTTATGCGTGTCCGTCTATAATATTGAAAACCTCCGTTCAGCATGAAACGCGCAGTTAATGACGGTGTTAACGCCATTCTGCTCACAGTCTGTTTAGAAAATATAAATCAATGAATGAATTGACTAAGTTATTTGCACTTTTTATCAAATTGAAGGTTTCTGTTATTGAAATCCGCAGTTGGGGGGTACACACTAACGGGTTATTAGGCTCGGTATATAATATAATCTGGAAACAACTCTATATTTTGTTTCTGTGGAAAATCATGCCATATGAATTCATTTATTTCGCTAAAATTTTGAAGTTTTATATTAAATGACTTGGAAATTAAGGATGGTGCATTATAAGTATACAGTTGTACCCCATTGCATTTTATCTTTATGATGCGTGTATTTCCGAATTCTTGTATTTCAAGTATGGCATTGAATTTCAAGCTGAAATGGCAACATTTGCCTTCATCAAAGCATATATAAATATAATTAAAGTACCACACCAGTGTAGATAACCCTAATAAAATAGAATATTATTTGAATAGAAAAAAAAAATCTGGAAGTGGTATTTAAAAAAAAACAGATGGAAAAATTCGCCATAATAACTGAGAAACACGCTAAGCTGTGTTTTCGCAATTAATGCACATCTGACCGATTTTATCGCTAGGTAATTTTCGGTGTGTGAAGATTGCCTGACGTCACGTTTTGAACACAACTTCCGTTTCTATCAAAATATAAACAAATCACGTGTTCATCTCCATATTAGTTTGTTTGAAATGTTTTATCATCATAATCATGCCAAGAGGAGATCGTGGTGGTTTAAGCATGGGTAGTGGGGTTAGGTGTGTTGCAGCAAGCTATGGAAATACAAATGTTGATAGGTTTTCTATGCATTCCTTCCCGAAAGACCAGGCACTTCGACGTAGGTGGACAGATTTTGTAAAAATCAAAAGAGCAAACTGGGATGGTCCTACTGAGTTTTCTGCCCGCTGATCCTTTCGTTTCACACCAGAACGCTTCCGATTTAGGTATAGATTTCAGGTTGAGCATATGGGTATAGAGCACCAAAGAAAGTCAAACTTGATGACGATGCAGTTCTTCTATCCACTCTGTAAAGGAAACTGACAATCAACCCAGAGTTACTGCACATGTATCTGAACCTTTAACGCCAAAGTATCAACTATGTAGACTTGAAATTTTGTCACCATCAGAGGAAGTAACTTGTCAAGTGTCACCACCAAAGAAAATAAGAAGGAGCTATTCCAAGAGAGAAGCAGCAAGGGTGAGTTTTTAATGACAAGTATCATATTGTTTTATCTGATATTCAACAGATCAGTCACCACATCATTTCCATTTGTACCATGTAGAACGTTCTTTCATAGTTTCCCAAACAAATATAGTAAATATCTAATATATCAAGAACTGAGATATGAACATTTGATAAATATTGTCAAAAATGTCATGTTGACTTCAAATTTATATTACCATGTGAAAAGAAAATTCTGCTGGTATATTTAGAAGGCCTACATAAATATTTCATTGTCAGACTAATGTGTGAATCAGTTTACATATAGATGTTGACAAAGATGAAGAGGTTTATTCCCATTGCCAATTAATAAAAATCTTACAAACAAAATTTATTAGAAAGTTGGCAATATATGATATTTTAGGAAGTTTTAAGTTGTATCATAACTGTTATTTTTTGGGGAAGTAACTGAATAGCCATCAGTATAAGTGACTGAAAAATGTTCTCTAATAATATATATTGTGTTTTATATTATGCTGCACATCAGGAACAATGTTCACAACAATCAGACAGTGAGACAACTCAGGATAAAAAATTAGAAAATACATTTGACAACATGAAAGAGGTACATACAATTTTGCTTCATTGTATATATATATATATATATATATATATATATATATATATATAATTCTTTTTTATGAGTGTGACATTTCTGACACATGTATTAACCAAATGTGTCAGATTTCTCAAAATAAAGGAAAACTATGTCTTAAAGGTTTGGAGAAAAGGATGGGTTTGCTTATCATATGGAAGACTTGAGTTGGTATTTAAAATATGTTCTTTTAATGTTTCAAGTTCATTGTGTTATAGTGGATAGGGGCTTTGATTGAATTCATCATAGAAAATTTGGGAACTATTTTCTTTATCACAAAAATAATTTCATGTTTTAAAATTTCTAAATGATCAACTAACTTGCCCAAACAAAGAACAGTATTTAAAAGTAATAAAACTCATGCAATTGACCTTTTTCAGGTAGATGAATATGAAATTGATAAAGTGAAGACTGATTGTATCCACTGGTTGCCAAGTGAAGAAAAAGATAAAACAGTGGTCCAAAAAATGTCAGACTTATATTAAGGCACCAAAATCTACAACATAACTTGCAGTCAAGATGATAAGCACAGGTACTCTTATGCTCTCACATTTTCTCTTTTGGTTATGACTTTTTTTCAGGCAATAGTCGAAAAGAGAAAATCAAAGTCATTTGGAGATAGCATGAAGTAAGCCTTATCTAGAGGGTATGATAACCATGAACAATGTCCATGTATACTGTTCCAATTTAAACTTAAATATATGCTTCATTGTTAAAGAAGTACTATTTTAAAGAATTTTGTTGACACATGATTTTCTTTTTATAAAGTACTTTTTAGTGCACCAGGAAATTGGTAGTTAATTTTAATACCTCAAAATTAGAAAGAAAAACTTGTATTCATGTATATAACGATTGTCCTGCTTTTATAAACTTTTGTCATTTATCTAGGAGTGCTGACAGATTTTATTGATAACAGACCGGTGATGAGAGATGGATTCAGCTAGTCCGTCCCAATTACTTTGAGTTGGATACCAGACCAACAGCTAAAAACATTTTGAAAGAAAGTGTATCAGCCAGCAGTTTTGATGAACCACTCTCATCATCAGTGAAAGATGACTTGTGAGACTTTCCCTAACTCATCAGATGAGGATAACAGAAAACAGGTAACATAGCTATTTTCTTATATTATGTGCCTCTTGCCTGAATTCACTTGCGCAATCATGCAGACAAATGCCAAAGTAACTGATAAAAATGCTGCCCTTTACTGTAGTGTAAAGATAAACCACTGCTACCATCTTAAGATTTTAAGTTAAGAATGGCTGATTGAAGTATATTGAAGATAATGGACATCAAGGTACAAATATAAGTATGCTAAATTAAACAAAATCATACTGTTCAAGTGTCAAAGTCGCTCTATAGGATAAGATATGTATTTCACTTGTAGTATGCATCTCCATGGAATGGCTATTCAATGTATTGATCAAACGTTTATATTTCAGGAATGTTCCAGCATATGCAGAAACTAAATGTTTTTGAATCAAATCTGATGGATTTATTTAGATGTTGCATCAAGTGCTGTTCAAACACAGTTGACGAAATTGTTTATGTGAATAGATCTTTGGTAAAAATAAAACAAGAATGCAAGAACTGCTTTATGTGCACCACTGGTTTAGTCAGTCTTTTATTGGAAGCTAAACAGCTGGCAATTGCTAATATCAGCAGGAATTTTATCTTCTGGTTTAAGTCCTAGCAAATCCTTATACAAGTACAAACTCTTGAATGTGTCTTGCATAAGCAATGCAACTTTTATTAACCATCAAAATTTCTATCTATATCCTGTTATTAGAAATGTTTGGCACAATTTCCAAAAAATCTTTGTGCAAGAGAACACAGAACCGCAGACATCTGTTACACTTGGAGGAGATTGTTGAGCTGACACTCCTGGACACAGTGCCAAATATGTGTGCTAGACTTAGACAAGGGCATTGTTGATGCTGTGGAACTTGTACAGGTATACTATATGAATATGAATTAAAATTTACATGTTTAATAAAATAAAATTTCTCAAGGGGTTCTGATGATTTTAGTGTAATTTACAGTCTAAATTGTATCATATACATTCTTAATGACATAGTGGTCTCCATGGACTTGATCTTATGGTCATTTGTTTACACATATCTCTTGATTACTAGCTTGTCACAGGGTTATACATTTGAATCCCATTTGGAAGAAGGTGTACTTGACTTGATCTCACATCATAACGTTTGTCGGATGTTTCAGCATGATTTGAGGTTTTGCATCGATCATACAGCTACCTCCATAACTAAAACTTGCCAACACAAAACAACTGAATTATTGTTAAAAGTCTTAAGTGCCTAAAAATATTACTAAAACTGGCTGACATAATATAAGTGAAATATTGTTGGGCACAGCATTAAACACATCGAAATCAAATCTAAAATTACATATGATTTAATATTGTGCAAAACTTATGTTACAGAGTAATGAGGTAAATAGCAGCTGCCACATGAAAAAAGAAGGTCTTGTAAGGAGTGTGGAATTTTTAAGTATCATAGGATCCCAATCGAATCCCTAATTACAGACAGACATATCCAAATAGTGAAATGGATGACGGAAAATATAACAAATAATCAACATTGTTTTCATGTCTGGCATGTTGCTAAAGGTAAAAAAAGAAAGAGTCAAATATTTCTGCATTGATATTCACTTTTAACTTGCCTTTATGAAGTGAAGAAGAAACACCAGAGTAAAATAAATGTCAATGGACTAGTGTTAACACTTTTAATGTAGGTGGTTTAATTTAGAGTAAGAGTTTTAATTATTCATAATATAACATTTTGTTCAATCAGTTGATAAAATATGATGCATTTAAACATTCATATTGACTTGCAAAAGGAATTGTTGAAACAAATATTTTATGATATTCTTAATGTCTGTTTCTACATACAGGACTGAAAAAGAAACTATTTGCTTTATCAAAATAAAAAGAATATTCAGACATAACTCCATGGATAAAGAGATTGATCAACCAACTGCATTGGACTACTGTATCATCAATCGACCAAAACAAAGAATTAATGCTGGTGTGTTCTTGGCAATAATTGTTTAGGTCCATCGAGTTTGTTCAATTAGTAGATCTATTTCTTATTGATAATGATATCTGGTATACAAACGCATCTTATGGACGACATGTCATGTGACTTTTGACGTAACTCTATGGTCTAGTAATTAATTGAATTTAGATATATTTTTGTTATTGCACACTTTAATTTTCATGCAGGATAGTATAAAACCAATCTTTAATGAATATATTTTATAACGTATAGGATCTAAAGTATTTGAAACGCTTGATGAGATTGTGACCAGCATTCAAATGAGAAAAGATGTACCAATGCTGTCATCTAGACAACAAACTTCAGCACTTGAAGGATACCACTCCGTGATCAATCATTTTGCGTTAAACATGTTTAGTTTCTCCTATCATGAAATGCTTACAAGGTAAACTTTAAATTATTGCACACAAAAATACTGATTCAGGTTTCTCAGTGCTTTATTTATAGTCCAGTATATTCATCATCAAATCAAATCATAAATATCAGGATGTAATCTCTTGATATCCCGTAATGCACAATTGTATAACAGTATTTAGTGTTCTGGAATGTTTGTAAATAAAGTATATATAATAGTAAATTAACTGACGTTTGATAGAATTTATATCTTTTGCATCTTTATTTACTTTGATAAAGGCTTTGGCTGGCTGCATTGCATTTTAATGAAAACAACCAAAGAGGACAAGCATGCACTATGGATGGGAGAGCTACACATAAAATAGCTTAAAATACTACAAGAAAGGAGAATACACCGTCAGGAAAATACTAGTTGACTCAATATATGGCAAAAATATACATCAGTAATTAAGGAATAGAAAGGAATACATCACTTAGAGATATAAATACTGTTGCACCAAGTGTAAGAACCTTTATTATTATTACTTTCAAACAGCAAGGGCAAAACATTTGCTAAAGTTTACACTCCTTTAATTTAAATGTCATGATTTTGCCAGTGGTAAAAATATAAAAATATATAAACAATTTTAAGGACATATATTTTTAAATCAGGTATTAACTTTCAACAAAAGCTTGCATTATTTGGCTTGCAAAATATAATACATATTAAATTTACTTTAATTTGCAGATTATGTTGAATGTTTGATGAAACAGCATTCAGAATTGAACAGGTGTCTCACATGAATGATGATGAAGTAAAACTTCTGGTAGATGTATCACCACCATTATGTAGTCGGTATGAGAGGCCTGACAAGGATATTGCTACTCAAAATCTTCTTAGCAGATTTAATCGCTGTCAGCCTCATGAAAGCCAGTGTAGTTCAGGCTTTGATCAGGAAAGGCAGTGTGCATCCTCTGAACAACACATGATAGAATGATCACATCATTTCCTCACTTAAGAATTGCCAACAACACAGAGCAAATTGTCTATATGCTGTATGTTGATGTCTTCCGAAATAATATTTGAAAATTAAGTTACAAATTTGCTTGATGCATCAATTTAGGACATCTGAAGTTTTAGTAGATAGTGTTAGTAGTAGCCCAGTGTCAGTTATCATTATTTGTTATGATATCAATAAAGTTAAATGATTATATATATAAAGCCTATTTATTTTCTGACAAAAAATAAAATCCAAAAATATCTGTACATGTATATGTGTTGTCTTTTGGATGATTTATCAGCATCACTGGTATAAATGTTAAATAGTTTAGGCCTTGAGAACATGTGTTCAATCCATGAGGATGTCATAAAATGGATTGAAAATGGATTGAAAATGTGGTTTATTTATTTGCTGTATTTATAATCCCAATATTATGCTGTAATGCATAGATCATGAAAAACAGCCGTTGCTATAGGAATTACCAAACAATGTCCACAATTACACCTACAAGAGCTTTCTTCTTTAATGCATAGTGCTCTGCTTGTAAAATTTAATCTCATAATCGCATCAATAGCACTGTACAATGTTATATTGACTAAAGTCAGAACAGTTAGTCAAAACAGTTAGTCAAAACAATTAGTACAGCACCGTAAAATTAAATTAAATATGAAGAAAATAGAAATTGCAAGTAGATGCTTACTATACAAAAAGGTTTTATTTCATAGTTTATAAAAATCTGCTATTAGCATACGTATAAAAAATTTGAAATGTTAACTTATAACACAGGTTAGAGAATTAAGTTTTAATATCATGAGGGTGATATCCTTTTTCAACAGTTGTGCAAGAGAGGACCTGCTCTCCATAGAATCTGAAGTATTTTTAAATTGTATCAATTTGTTCACGTTTTCGAAGATTGCAATTGTTATCTGATGTATCTTTTACTTATCAGCTTATAACTACGTTTCTGTTTATGAATATAATACACTTTGCCAGCCGTTATCGTTGGTGAGAAAAAAAAATCCAATTGTAAGCGAACATAAGACTGTTGAATATATCGTAACTTAGGCCGTAGACATATTCAGAAAATAATTACCATAAACTTTCCGTTCATTTGTATTGTTTCTACACTGGGAGCCACTTCTCCAACATTATCATAATCTTCCGGGTTTATCATCTTCAAATGGCGAAGACCCGCAGGACAGTGACAATTCACTTCCTTCAGAAAATCGCAGCTTCAGTTTCTGAAGACGTTTTCATAATATAACAACACCAATCCTCCTTTTGTTTACAAAAGTGTTCAAAATGTGACGTCACTCTTTGTTTTCACTAAATACCGGAAGTGGTCGGCGGTTACATTCAATTATTATCGTAGACAGGTGCAAACGTGATATTCTTTAGGCTCGCACGCAGTTATTACTAAAAAAATTATATGATTTTTTAAAATTCTTATGTTTAATATATATGCTCATTTATTTAGAAATGAACTGAACAAATGTAGATACACTTTTGTGGCACTTTAACTTTAAAAACGTACATCGATTTAAAATTTGTTATAATGAACAATTAACAGGAAAAAATCTGCAAACATTTAAAAGACGCTATCGAATCAACAATAAGAAGACTTTGCTACCAATGGTTATGCCTGCACTAAAACTGTTTGTTTATAATTTGATTTGAATGATTTGAGCAGATATTGTAGACCGTCTGCCAGATTTCATGAACCACAAGTACATGTACAACATGCCTATATGCCTTTTATGTTACAAGATAAAATAAGACGGGTATATAGCATTTAAATTCCAGTAAATGAAAAAGGGCAGATATGCGAAAGATATATTACCAAAGAAGCTCCCTTACACCAATTAATTATTTTCGATTTGGTAATTCTTATTGCCCTCTCTCTCTCTCTCTCTCTCTCTCTCTCTCTCTCTCTCTCTCTCTCTCTCTCTCTCTCTCTCTCTCTCTCTCTCTCTCTCTCTCTCTATCTCTCTCTCCACAGACACAAACATATGGTCATGATCAAATGATTTGTACTAATCGGCATCAGGTAACAGTAGAATGGTATACAATAATGCGCTTGACAAAGATATGTAATTAAAGATTTCAGACAGCAGTATTTCAAAACAAAATATTTATTCAAATCTTTGGATTGATAATACGAGATAAAGTGACAGAAGGAAATAAATTGTGCAAAAAGAACAAACTTAAATCACTGACGAAAACATATATATATATATATATATATATATATATATAGATATATATATATATATATATATATATATATATATATATATATATATATATATGTGTGTGTGTGTGTGTGTGTGTGTGTGTTGTTCGTCCGTCGAGTCGACGAAGACCACTCTAGTCATCCGTGAGTTGGAGCGGCTGGTTCTGTTCTGTGTGTGTGCAGGTGGCTGATAAGGCCAATCCTTGCACGGAAGGTTCGGTTGCAGAATGGACACTGGATGGGTGGGACATCTCTAGGATGATCGCTGGCACGTACTTTTCTGGCTTGCCTCTTTATTTCTGCAGCTGATATTTTGCTCGATTCACACAGCTTGGAGCCTTTGTTAAGATAGGAACGCCAAGTGACTCGATCGCTAGTTGTTTTCTCCCATGAGTCAGGGTCTATGCAAAACGCTTTTAATGCAGCTTTCAAATTGTCATTGAAGCGTTTCTTCCGACCTCCGTGGGATCTCTGTCCTTGCTATAGCTCGCCATAGAAGAGTCTCTTAGGCAGACGGTGGTCTGGCATGCGTACCACATGTCCCGCTCAGCGTAGCTGGGACTGCATCAGGATGGTGTGAATGCTGGAGAGGCCTGCTTTGGCTAGTACCTTGGTGTCTGGGACAGTAGTATTAGAAAACCAGGTTTTCAACTCACTTTGTTTTTTTACCCTCCAAACAAGTATAAATTATCCCCCACCCCACCCCCTTTTCTTCCAAAATAAACCAGGTTTTCAACTCACCCTAGAGGAAAACCAGGTTTTCAACTCACTTTGTTTTTTTACCCTCCAAACAAGTATAAATTATAGTCCTAAATTATCCCCCACCCCACCCCCTTTTTTTCCAAAATAAAACAGGGTTTTGACTCACCCTCCCCCACCTCTTTTTTTCCCCCTACTACTACCTGTAAACAGGTATTTTGTAACCAAACAAAACAACAGGTGTTGGAATGTGATAAGCTCTTTACACAGAGGTGACTAATTTGTTAGAACAGCGCATGTGTGGAATACAATTATTCTAAAGACGGCAAACGGGTTTTACCACAAGATAACAGGATGAAAATTAAACTGTGTATTAGAACGTTTCAGTTAACAAGGTGGAAATTAAACTAGCATTAGAATGAAAATGATATTATTTTAGTTATATTATATCTTAAGTTTAGATAAAATTTTACGTTACTCATATTTTTTATGATATTTTTTTTCATACTTGCTAACCCTCATTGGTAGAATGTCTGTTAACATATTGTCAATAATACGAAATTCACGTAATAAATCATCCATATTATATTTAACTCCTCGTAGGTAAGACCGGATGTGATCAAGTAGTTTCTTATAAGTTTTAATTGATGTTAAACAACCATGCTTCTTTATCAAAAGTCTTGGTTCTACTTTTTTACACGCTGCTGTAAGTGAAACACCAATACCAGATATAATTAACAAAAAGGGATTTAACGATATCCCACTTGAAATTATACCAGAACTGGTCATTAACAATGGTAGATATGATATTACTCGAAGGATCTTGTTGTAGTATTTATAACATTTTTTAACGCACCAATGTTTTTTGTGATAATATTTGTAGTATTGTATTAGTGCGTCCACATCTTGTTTTGGAATATCTTTTGAAATATGATTGAAATCAACTATACTTCTTTTCATTATAATATTAGTTCACATAGTCCTATGTTTGGTTAATTCATAATAAGAGCTGGTTGTTCAGCTATAAATTCCAAACACCAGAGAAAAATTATTAATTTTAAAGTTTTATCAACTGGTTCAAGTACAAATTCTTCTTCAGAATTTTGGTTTATTATTACAGATAATACTCCAGATGAGTCATCATTTAGATGACGAGATAGATATTTGGTAGATATTCTAAACTTTGCACTGCTAAGCACTGACAATCTATACATACCAGTAACTTCTGCAGTGTATTTGATAGAATTATTTTGCCTCGTCCATGTACTAGACCCAGATGCAACAGTATACACAATATTTTTAATCTGTTTGTGAGGTATTTTAATCATATTTGTTTTCTCAACAATATTAGGAATTCCACTAATAATATCATTGAGTTTTGTGTTAATATTAGCGAGTGTAATGTCAACATTTGATGGATTTCCAAAAAATTCATCTCTAATTTTGTTTATGCTTCTGCGAAAACTTAAAAATGTGTTCACGTGACTGGTAAAAACAATATTGAGTGCTGTGATATCAATAGTAATTAAAGGCGTCCCCTATCATTGACATATTATTTAGTGACAGCATCCCCATCCTCAGTTGGGTTCCAAGATCTGTAATCTTATTTTGTTTCATAACAATATTCCCACTAAATACATCACCAACCTTTTTTAACAAAATCATTACTGACCTACCAGAATCTTGTATATTACCTAGATGTTAAAAGTAACGATATTATTACAATCGCAGCAGTATTTCGTACAACTACATCTGACAGTTTTACATTACTCGTCTTTAATCGTCCTTCTTTGTCTTGGAAAATGACAACTTCATCTGGATCTACGCTGGTAAGATTTAGTAATTATGATTTTTTTTTGACGACAAATTAAATTTTTGGGAAAAAGTCCCCTTTTTAAAACGTTTTGTGGATAAATCTTTAAAGTTTAAAAATTTTTGGTATATACTCTTTTATTTACTACCCTAAAAAAATTACAACACTTTTAATATTATAAAATTTGGAAAAATCGCGATACTAAACTTTGATAAAAGATGAAAAAGTGAAGCATAAACATAACAAGGGATTTTCCCTGATTGTATTATCTTATTTTTGGGGGAAGGGGATCGGGGAAAACAATTTCTTATAATTTTTGTTTTCCTTGGTGAAAATTTTTAAAAAACTCCCGATAGAGTTTATTTTTACAAAAACAATCCAGAAAGAAAAATTGAGTTTTAAGTGAGTTTTAATAAAAACCCTTCTAATATCTTAAAGCTCCCCGAAGTTTTTTTTAAAATTGGGCCCGCCAAAATCTTATTATTTTAATAAATTGTCAGATTCTTTAAGATAGTATTTTTTTGGGGATATTCCGCAAAATTCCCTGGAGATGAAAAAAATTAAAAAAAATAAAATTTTTTTTTTTTTTTTTTTTCACAAACCCTAAAAAACCAGTTAATTTGTTATCTGTTTAAAGGATTTTAAAAAATTTTTAAGGGGTTTTAATTTTTGGGCGAAAAAAGGGGTTGTTTTATTTTTTTCCGGGGACTATAATTTGACTTAAAAATATTGCAAGCAGCTTTTGCGGGTGGCTGACAAAAAAAGTTTATTGAACTTTACCGTTTTGCTAAAAAAGATAAAAAAAATTTTTTCTTATTTGATAAATTTTACAAATGATCCAAAAAATTTTTCGCGTTGTATTAACCTTACTTACAATAAAGGTTTAAATTTTTTATAAAATTTAAAATTATAATAAGGGAAAAAACGAGCAAGTTAAAGAAACAAATAAAAGACTAAAAAAACTTGCTCAATCCCCGGCATCATTTAAACAAAAAGTACAAAAAGCGGACGGGGAAATTAACTGTACAGATACAACACTAAAATTTTTCATGCCGGAACTAAACCATTATTGGGTTAAAAACCCTTTGAAACTAAACCACTGCAGAAGAAAATTAAGCAATACGGGAAAAAAATTTTGGTTTGGAAATTTTAGAGAACAACAGGAAGCACTGCTGCAAAACTTGTTTAGTTTGATGAAAAAAAAAAACCCTTGATTGGGGCATTTTAACAGAAATTTAACTAAAATCCTCGGTAGAAAAAGCGGGAAACAATCGATTGATAAAAAAACCTTGGAACTTGAGCAAAAGTTTACCCAACTTTTAAAAACGAAAGGAAAACAAATATTAAAACAAATTTTTTCAAAACCCATAAAAGAAAATAAAGGGGGGGGAAAACAAAGAGTCGGTGATCTTCTTTTAAATTTATAATTTGGGAGATAAAAGATTTTATTTTACAAAAAGCAAAATGAGATAAAATTATTAAATAAATGTTTTTTTTAAAAACAAAGAAAATATGGGAAAATTGATGATTAAAGCAAGGGGATGATGCAAATATCAAGCTTTAATAACTTTAAATGAAATTTTTTTAAAATGACGGAGCTGTTTTTTTAAAATAATTTAAAACAGGGTTACAAATTTTGAAAATTTTATTCCATTTTAAAAAATGAGAAAGGGGTTTTTTTTTTCCTCCTTTAAAAAAAAAACAGCGAAAAAGCAGAGCAAATTTTGGAAAAGGGGTATTTTTAAAAAAAAAATTTTGTTTAAACACATAAACTCGGTAAAAAATATAAAAAAAAAAAACCGGGAAAAATTAAAAAAAGTTTTTAAAACTTCAAAACTGAAAGATAGGTTTTAAAAGTTATTAATACATAAAAGGGGGGGGGAAATTTGTTGTGTTAAACTTGATAAAAAAACCAATTGAAAAACTTGATCATCAAAGATCAAAAGTGAATTAAAACATCTGCGTTTAAAAATTTTCACCGCGACTTCTCAGGCGGCCCTTAATTTTGTAAAATTATAACTAAAGAATGAAAAACAAAATTTTTAAATAAACCCCCTACGAGCTACAAAAATTTACCCAAATTTTCAGAAAATTATATTCCCCTATAGAACTAACCCTGCAAAAAAATATAAAATTTGGTTTAAATTTTTTGTACTTGGGGAAAAGCTTCCCTAACGGGGAAAATGATTTTAACGATGAAATGTTTTTTTACATGTTAAAACACCTAAAAATTTTAACAAAAAAAAAAATAAAAACCCCGCAAGGACTTAAAAATTGGGAAGATCCTAAAAAAAACCCGACAAGGTATAAAAAAAGAAACGGGGGCTGAAAATTTTAAATTTTAAAAAAAAAATTTAAAAACACTTTACAAAACTAGGAAAATTTTTAAAAAATATGCAATAAATTTAAACCAAGAGAAAGAAAAATTGCAAAAACTGTTAGGTTTTACGAAAAAACTTACACGCTCTGATCACCAAATTAATATGACGGGAAAGGGCCATCAAATAAAACCCGAAGAAAAATACAAATTAGAAAATTGCTCTACTGCTTCGGGTTAAAAATACATCAAAAGTAGAAAATTTAAAAAACGTTTTAATTTTTCTCCCCCGAGGCCCCGCCGGGTTCTTCTTTGAAAAATAACCCCAAGGGACATATTTTTTTTACCCTTTAAAAAACGTTAAGATCAAAAAAAATTTTAAAAGGGAATCGGGTTGGGCAGTTTTAATCGGGAAACATTTACATTTTATAATAAATTTTTGTAATTTTAATTTTCCCATTCCCGAGCAAAAAAAAATTAGGAAAATTAAAATTAAAAAGAAACAAAAAAAAATTTTATCAAGAAAAATTGTAGGGGGTTTTTTTGGAAATTTAATTACTAAAGTTATTAAAAATATTCCGGGACTACCCCGAAAAGTTGAAACCAATTGTTTTGGCCCGGGGGTAAAAGTTTTGGGCAACGGGGTGCATCTCCCGCTACTGCAGGGGGAAAAAAAAATAATTTAAAAATAAAAGATTCCCCCGACTAACGAAAAAAAAAAAAACTATCCAGAAATCCCCAAACCCAAAAGAAATAAAAAACCCATGTAACAAAAACAAAAAAATTATTTTTCCCCCAAAGGGCAGCAATCATAAAAAAATTTAATATCTAAAGTAAAAAGTGCCGCTTTTAAAATTTTTTTTTTTCTAATAAAAAAATAAAATGTTTTAAAAAAATTTTCTGAGTTAAAGAAATTATGACCCCGCCAAAGAGTACAAAATTCGATTTTTTGATACCTTTGATAAAAAAATTCTAACAACCCAAAAAAAAAACTTTTTAGAACCTTTAACCCCCCAAATAAAATTTTATTTCTACTGCCACATAAGGCATTTAAAAAATTCGGGGTAAATTTAAACCCGTATTAATCCCCCTGCTCCCTTTTGCATTGGACAAAATTTGCTCTTAAAAATAACGGTTGGAGTCTATTCAAAAGGCTAGTATCAACGGGCCAATAAAAACTGTAGAAGATATTCCCGGGCACCACAGTTGCAAGTAAAAATTTTTTAAAAAATTTTTCTTTTTCCGACGATTACTGGGAATCAACGGGCAACAAATATGAGGGGTTTTTAAAAGATCGGAGGGGGTTTACTAAAATAAAACAAATTTTTTAAAGAGAGGCTATATACAGGGACAAATGCTAAATAAAAATTTACTGTAATTGTAAAAATTTTCCATTGCTAATGCTGCTGCACAAATTTTGGTCGCCCCTGCGCAGTGCAATGAAACGCTACAAGATTTCTCTTACAGCACTTTTAATAATCAAAATTTAACACCCCCAGCTGCACTGAAAGAGGGTACGGGAATTTTTAAAACTTTTTTTTAACAAAATTGATGTGAAAATCCACGCTATAACAAAGGGTTTTGCTGGGCAAAAAAATTTGGCGAAATCACGTCAATTAAAAATAAGTTTTCCCCAAGAAAGATTTTGGGCTTTTGTCGCGATTATGAAAATTTTTCGGGGAGTAAAACATACTTTTAAAATTTAAGTCGAGCAACCAAAACGATTGTTTGTTTAGATCTGGGGGGGTTGATGTACTTTTAAATCAAAACAAACTTTCTTTTTTTATCCACGTATAACACCTTTCAATCACTAAAATTCAGAACAAATAACACCTTGATAACATAAAAAAACAAAATTTACTTTAACACAAAAGTATATCAACAGTTTTTCCCAAATATACTGACTACCCCGGGGGGGTCACAACAACAAAAGGGAAAAAAACCCGAAAATTTTTTGTCGTTTTTTCAACAAAAAGCCAAACAGGAAACCCAAACAACAAAAAAATGCAGAAATTTGACCCAATTGATGTCAGCGAAAATACCAAATTAAAATTCCCAAAAGCAATATCCAGAACAAAGTATCATTTTAATTTTGTGATGATGAAAAAAAAATTTTTCCTCGACCGTACATTTTCCTGCTTGACCCCCAAAAAAAAATATAAAAGATGTTGAAGAGGGAACTCAAATTAAATAGAAAATTTGACCTTTACCCAATATTTTATTTTAAAGTTTTAAACATAACAAACTGAAAGACAGCAGGGGGATATTGAAATTACCGGGACATTTGGGGGCTTCATATGCCGTTAAACGAACGCATTGTGATTTTGATAGATTTATCAGGGGAATTTAATTCTATTGGAGGTAAAATGACTTTTCAATTTTAATCTACAGTTTTAATATAAAATGGAAAGTATATTGTAAAAAAGGGGTTTTGCGTTTGGCCCAAATTAAAAAATTATACCCTGTACGAAAAGCAAAACGGGTATCAAAAAAAACAATCCTAAAAATTTCTAAGGGGTTTTTTAACAAAAAAAAGCTAAAAAAAAAATCAAGTAAAAAGTATATCGAAAAAAAACTTTTTTTAAAATTTTGGGCTGCAAAAATGCAGCGATGGCAAAAGAAGGGGGTTTTTTCTTGGGGGGGCTTTTATCATATTAAAAGTACAAAATCCCTAAACTTTTCCCGGTTTTGGGAAAAATTGACGCAGCGGCTGGAAGAATTTTTCTGGCGCAACGAAGAAACGTCAAAAGGGTAATGGTATAAATTCTTGAAGGGGAAAAAAAAAATTTGAAAATTTTTAGGGTAATAAATATTAAAAATCCCAAAAAAAAGAAGAAAAAAACACCAAAAAACCCAAAAAAAAAAAAAAATTTAATAAAAACAAAATCCCCCAACAAAAGGCAAATGCATTAGGGCAATCAAAAAAAACAAGGGGGAATTTTCCCGTTCGCTCCATTTTTGGGGGGACTAGGGGGAAAGTCGCTCCCAAATCTTTTGGGAATGGGACTTGGTCTAAAATTTACGGGAACTCGCGCCCCCGGTTGAGAAATTTTGATATAAATTGATAATTTAAAAACGGTTCCTGGATTTCAGGGGATTTTATTCTAAAGATAAAGCTCCTTAAAAAATTCACCACCCTGTTTGAAAGTTAGTGTTTTAATACAAAGATTTTAAGGCCCGGATTGGTACGAAAGGGGAGCATTTAAAAATAATTTTTTTGACTCTTTTGGGACTTCCCCCCAAGGTTTAAATAAAAAAGTATATAAAAAAAAATTTAAAAAAGATATTAATTCAAAATAAACCCAACCTTTGGAAGGTTTGCGGATTTTTTTTATTATTTTTTATCCGACAGATAGCAGAAATTTTAAATTTTTTAAAAATTTATTTTACAGTTTTGATAAAAACCCTTTCACGTTTAAATTGATGAATCGCAATTAATTTTATTAAATTAAATAAAAAATGTCAAAAATACGCCCAAAGGGGGAAAACTAAAACAAATATTAATGAAAAAAACAAAAAAACAAAAAACAACGGGAAATTTTAAAAAAGTATTTTGCAATCGGGGAAAAAAAAAAAAACTTTTTTAAAGAAACCCCCCGCGAAATCTCCAGCGACTTTCGCTAGGATCGGGTTACCCAATTATTTTTTTAGTGGCGACAAAAAATATAGAATGATTTTCAACGGGATTTGACAGAGTTTTTGTGTTTGACAAAAAAAATTTCCAACTGTCAATTTTGGGAAAAACAGAAAATAATAGGGCCCGGGTTATAGTTATACATAACAAATTGGGAAAATTTTACCAAAACCAAAAAAGGGGGGTTGGGCCCCATTGCCAGGCATGGTATACGGGTCCAGGGAAAACCCCGCGGTTCCCAACAAATTTGAAAACGAAAACCCCTTGGGCCAAAAGAGCCTTCCCTTTTAAGGGGATATTTAGCGATGCGTATGAAAACTGTTATCGGGGTCATAAAAAACCCCAAAATTGATTTGAAAAAGTAAGTTAAGAATTACGTGAAATGAAAAACCAAATCTCCGAAAACGTTTTGATAAAAATTTTTCAGGGAATAATTGGAGAAAAATAAAATTTACTGGGAGGTCTCGTCAACCCCTCAGGATGGGGGAAAATAAAGAAATATGATGTCTTGAAATTTCAACTACAAAACCCAAAAAAAAAAAATTTCCAACAAAAAAAGTTGCCCGCTAAGGGATGTAGTAAATTTTGGGCCCATAGATTTGGTGGATGAACCAAATCTAGCTCATTTTAAACTTTGGGCGTGTTTGGCCCCCAAAAAAGGGTATTTTTTTAAGGGTTTAGATTTTTTTAGCAAATACCTTTCATATACCTTTTTCCAGATAACAAAACTTAAAAGACCGTTTGGCAAAAGAAGAAAATAACAAACAGAAAAAAAAACCAAAAAAATTTGGGAATGACAGGATCGGATTTTTTTAAAACAAAAATTTTAAACCATTTTTCTAGAAAAAAATAATAAAAAAAGGGGATTTACGGGAAATGGGGGAAAAGCGTTGTTGTTGAGAGTTTTTAATCGCCGAAAACAAAAAATTCCCAAAAACATAGACAGCAAAAAACACCAACGGGTTACATCGATCCCTTTCCAAATCGAAAAGCGAATTAAAACCGGGAAACCCCCTCGAACCTTTCAAAGGGAACCAAAAAAAAACTTTTTAAAAACCCAAATATTAAAAAATGAAAACATTTTCCCCGCAGACAAAATTTTAATTGGGTGAAAATTAAATTTTTTTAAAAAAGGGTTTTTGAAAAGGGATTTACCCGAACTGGAGCGAAGAATTTTTGGAAAATTGAAAATTTATTTTTAACATTACCTGTAACATATTTTTTAAAAAATTGGCGGGGGAAACCGTTTGGGTAGGTATTTTTTTTAAAAAACAAAATTTACAGAAAATTGATCGGGAATTTTTTTGTTATGGGAAAAATTTTTAAAAAAAAAGGGAAAAAATTTTAGTATGGGGGGGTATAGGAAAAATTTTTTAACATTGGGACCCCAAACCCCAAGCAATTATAATATAATTATTAAAAATTAAACTATACTTTTGTTTGACAATTTTTTTTACTGGTTTACAAAATGTTTTTGGGATATGCTTACAAATCTTTTAGAATCTCAAAAATTTAAAAAATCTTGAAAAATAGAAATCGAATTTGATATTTTTCTGTGGGGCCTATTTGATATTTTAAAAAAGGTTTGATTAATGCAAACCAGTTTTGTTGGGGCAACAAAAAAAAATTTTTAATTACTCTTAGAAATGTTTTTTAACTTGAAAATTATACCGTTTTTTTTTGATCTGCTGTAATTAATCTGTCGCAACAGGGGCTTTTTCACCTTCATAAAAAAATTTAAATTTTATATAAAATATCTTTCTTCGCTTTAACCAACAAAATTTTTTTAAAAAATTTTTTGGGAAAAATTAATACTAGGTATATCATCACTGACGACCTTATCACTGACCCCCTTATCACTGATTTTCTTGTAATTTAGCGAGTCGTTCATTAACCCTTTATTTTTAATATATTTTTATTTACATTTAAATTATTATAAAGCCCGATGAGATAAAATTTCCCCAAAATTAATATGAAAATTATAACAAACTAGTAAGGGGAAAGAAAATGTTTTTTGGGGTTTATGTTTTTGTTATGTAAGCAAGGTGATTTCATAAAATATTCTCAAAGAAAAAAAAAAAAAATTTAAAATTAAAGTGCAGTAACCGCCCCGCTAAATTTAATCCGATGATTTCAAAAGAATTTGCCCATTGCTTACAAAAACCCCAATTAAAAAAATTTTAATTGATCTCATATTTTAAAAACCAATCCTGATCGTATTTCTTGAAAAAGTTGTTTTTTGTTCCCTCAGCTATTTTTTTTACGCTGGGGGATTTATTTATAATATTTCGCCGCAGCGAAATCATTTGAATTCGATTTTTCCCCATCCTTTTCGATTTTTTTTAAATTTAAAGTTTTTTTTGGGGCTTTAAAAAATTAAATTCCCATTACTTTTTTTTTTCCTTTTTTCTAACTTTTCCTTTGCTTACAAAATTTTCCAATTTTCCAACGTTACCCGTTTGTATAATTGATTGTTTTAATAACAACCCATTGGAAAGACCATTGAACCCCTTTTAAAACAAACCTATGACCAAAAAACAAACTTGATTTTTTTGATTTTCCCTTTAACATTCCCTATAACCCCAAAAAAAGTTTAATTTTACTAAAAAATTTTTATTTTTTTCTTTTTTAAAATAAAAAACCCCCCCGAATCTTTAGCCTGTTTTAAAATCAAATACGGGGTGCGGCTGAAATCATCTTGAAGGAAAAATTTTCAAATTATTTTCATAAATTTTCCCATTATAATGAAAAACCCACGCTGTCCCGGGTTTATCATCGCAGAACCGTGTAAAAAAAATTTTTTTCTAAATATTGCAATCCTTGGAAATTATCCCCCTTTTAACAAATTTTTTATAACCCGTGCTTTAATTTTCCCAAAACGGGTTTTCCCTTGTTTTAATTTAAAAACCCGCCCAAATTTCATTTCCAGCGTAAAATTAAATATTTTGGGTGAATTTGATAAATCTCTTGCTCACTGCCCCGGGTTAATTTTACTGCTTTAAAATTATGGGTTAAAAATTTTTTAAATTTTAAAATTGTTTTTTGGGCCCCTTGCGAGTGGGGAGAAAAAGTTTTTTTTGGGTTTTAATTGATATGTTCTTCTCACATGTGTTTTTTAAAGTTTTGCTTCATTTTTTATAGGAATATTTTTTTATCTCTAATTGATTTTTTAGGGGCATCGCAGTTTTAAAAAATTTAAATAAAATTAGATAACTTTAAAAATATAATAATTTTTAAAAATTGGGCGTGATAAGCAAAGAGAATTTTAGGGGAGAAAAAAAAAATAGGGGATGTTTTTTGATTTTGATAAAAGCACCCTTTTTGATAAAAAAATTTTTTTAGAAATTTTTTACTGAAAACAAATTTTTACCCCCCATTAAGAAATTGTAAAACTGAGCTCGAAAAACACAAAAGAAAATTTAATTGATTATCTTAAATATTTTCAAAGTTGTTAAAAATGGAAAATTTTAATAAAAAGGGAAAATTTGCAGAAAACCTTTAAAATTAACGAAAAATCGAAGGGTTTTTTTGTTTGGGGATGATCTTTACACTTTTAGGGAATTTACACCAAAAAGGGGGAAAAAAAATAGAGGAATTTAGTCAATTTTTTTGGGGTTTGGGAAGTTTGAAAATGAATTCCAAAGGGAAATTTTGTTTCACAGGGTGAAAATAATGTTTTAAAGGTATTCATACTCGCCCTTCCCCCAAAAAAATTAAAAAAAAAAGAGTTGTAAAACATAAAAAACTTTGAAAACAAATTTTTTAAAAATTTGTGTTTTTTTCCGCACTTTTTCCCAGCAAAAAAAAACGTACTCGTTTTAAAATTTTTAAAACAGACATTTCTGTTTAAATTTTTTAAGATTTTAAATTTCCCAGGGGCAAAAAACCCAAAATCCAAAATTTAAAAAAGGGAAATAAAGTTTCAAAAACTTTTGGGGGATAGTGAAAAGGGGGAGATACCCCGGATTTCTTTTCAGAAAAACTTCCCTTTCGCAATCAATTTACTGTACTAAAAAAAATCTTTAAATTTGAAAAACTTTCCCCGGACAAATTTGGGTTTAGACAGTACAAAAAGGGATAAGAAAAAAAGTTCTTTGTTACCGGGGCTTGCAGGGTTTTCAAGCAAGAAAACATTGCAAAAGCTTTTCCCATACTTTTAGTTGTGAAAAGAAAAAACAATGCCATCAAAAAAAAGATGTGTTTTTTAACATTTGCCCCATCATAACCCACAAACAAAAAATTTCCTTTTCCAAAATACGGGAATTTTTGAGTGTTTACTTAAACCCTTACTTGGGTAAAAAATTTTCCTAACAATCAAGAAACAAAAAATTAAAAATCATTTTCCTTTGGGGAGTAGCGTAAAAGGTTGTTTTTTACTGATTCAAATTTTAAACCCAAAAATAAATAAATTATATGGAAAAAAATTCCTTTTTTTGGCTTCTCAACATTTGGTTAATGAATTTGATAATATTTTTCTCTTTTGAAAAAAAACGCCAATTTTTAAAAATTAACACCTAAACCAAAAACCCAATCACACAACAGAAATTTTTAAAATTTTGGGGAAAAAGCTTTTGACGATGAAAAAAAAATACATGACCATTGTAATTTCGGGGAAAGTATCGGGGAAGGGCTAATAATCAGTGAAATTTTAAAAATTTTCCCTTCCCGATTTTTTTCCCGGGTTATTTTTCCCAAAAATTTCCCGGGATATGAACCATATTTAGTAAAGTTTTTTGGTGTTTCCTGAGATAAAAGCTCTTTAAAAAGTTTAACGTCATCAAATGCACCCAAATAATTTTGAAAAGTCATTTTTTAAACGTGGGTAAATTAGTTTTTTTACACCTGCATTTTAAATCAGCCTTTAATGAATTATGAAAGGTTTTTGTAAATTTGATAACCTAAGAGCTGTTTTGGAGAAAAATTTAAAATTACTGCTAAAAAAGGAGTTTTCCTTTAAAATACCTCACTTTGGGAGAAAATTTGGAAAAATTTATCTTTCCCAAAAGGGAAAAATTTTATCACAACTTAAAAACGAAAAATAACGGTTTTTTTATAAGGAACAAATTTTTGGAAAAAAGAGTTTGATTTAAATTTTTGGGGATTATAAATGTTTTTAAAACCTAAAAACTACGTGTTATTACTTCAATTTTTGAAAGTTTTCGGAAGTAGTTAAAATAATTTTTGACAAACCCTTGGGGTATTATTTCCCCGGGGTTGTGGGGGGAAAGCTTTGCTAAAGTTTGTAAGGAATTTTTAAAATTTTTAAAAGATGGGGATATTTCAATTTTTTTAAAAAAGGTACCCGAGGGGGTTTTTAGCGTGATAACAAAAAAATATGCGAAGCAAAAACAAAAAAAACCTGAAACTTTTTAATCCTACCTTCCTTCGAGATTTTTTTTTAAATTAGATTGTAATAATTTTTACGGGGGTTCCGTGGCAAAACCAATCCTTTTACGGTTTTCCCTTGGATCAGGGTTTGACCCCGATTTCTTCAAACCAAAAAAAAAGATACCTAACGATTTTTTAAATTTGGTTGAAGTTGATTTTTGATTATCCAAATCGCTACACAAATTAAAAACATTACCCTTTCGTGGGGAAATCGTGTTTATGATTTTATTTGTTATCAAAAGAACAACAAGCGTTAGCATCCCCAAAACTTTTCCAGGGCAAAAAAATTTCCCAAATTTTACTTGAAAAAAAAAATTATGTTTTGCTTTTTACAAAGTTTTAAAACAAGCAACGATGCTGGTCTTGTTTGAGAAAAGTTCAACCCGGGGGTAAAATTTAATCATCCCCCTGGGATAAGGGGTTAAATTTAAAATCAAACACTACAAGAAGATGCACGAAAAAAAGGGTTTTAGAAAAAAATTCCCTTTTAAATGATAAAAAAATTCCCTTTTTTGGGAAGACGTGGGGAAAAATTAAGGGAAATTAATTTTGAAAAAGTTAATGATGTCTTTGCAAAAACAAACTTGTGTTTCCCAAAGATTTTTTTTGTAGCATGGAAAAAAATTTTAAAGAAAAAACTTGTTTCATACAAAAAAGAAAAAAAAAATCTAAAATAAACAAGCCGTCTATTTGGGGCTGCGTGTTGTTTATCAAATGGGGTGATTTTACGAAAAATTATTTCAAATTTTTTTAAAAAACAGTGGCCCCTTTGTAATTTTTTTTACTATACTGATTCAATCGTGATGAATTGATTTTGAGGACATCTAATCTATCAGACATGTACAATATCGACATCTGTTGATCTTTCCGATTATCACGTGACAAGTAAATTTCATGACGACACAAATAAAAAGGTTATGTAAGTTTAAAGATGAAATGAACTCGGC
>JAEAOA010001703.1:222500-272527 GCA_016746295.1 Potamilus streckersoni
AGGCATTTATTCTAGATTATTTCTTAAATATTGGGACCAAATTTGCTAATTTTTAAGAATCGGGAACTATTGGGATTATAACAGATATATTAAAGATCCGACACAGTGTGCATTTAATTCAACATGCAATTCTTTTAAAAAGCTTTGGATGCTATATGTCTGAAACACAATCCTTAGATGGATTTAAGCCAATAAAAAACACTGTATATGTCTTCTTCACTAATATCTATGCATAAGATAGTTGGTACGGCAATTGATGTATGTCAAGTTCAGTAGATTGACCTTGTGTCTTATTATGAGTTTGATTTCTGGAATGTTCGTAAAAGAAATCATTAATTAGTTTAGCTTTTACCCTATCATTTGTCACGCCAATCCCGTTTATAATCAATGAATCACAATATTTATTCGTGAAGTATCCCTGTATGTCTTTAACAAGTTTCCACTGCTATTTAAAATTACCTGAATAATTTTTAGTATTTGTCAGCTAACAGCAGACAAGGGAAATATTCAGATTTATTTATTTCCCTAACAACTCTTATTTCTTTTACGAAGATATAACGAGCAGTTATTTGGGTTTGTATGCGTTTTGCTCGATTGTAAAGCCGATTTCTTTGACTAATGAATTTTCTAATTCTATTGTGCATCAATGGAATATATTTAGCATTGATTATAACCGTTTCTATGTGGCACAACTTCGTGATCTAACCTTAATCTTAAATATACCAAAGTCTCAGAATATTCCTTCAAATTAGTAGTTTCTTGTATAATTTCTTATAGGTTACTAGAGTGGCAAACGCTGAAGTATTGTGTTAGTAGGAAGATAATTTTCATTAAAATCTCCCAGAACTAGATAGGTGGGTTTAGTGTTCTGGACTCTCTTTCTCAATGCATAATTTAATACAACCCCAAACTGATAATCCATTATTTGGTACAGTGCCGTGCAAAGGCGTGGGCCCCGCCCCACACCCACAGGGACCCTAAAACACGCAGTCAAACACGGCAAATTCTGCCCAAAGCTTGGAAGACCAAAATCTGAAAAATTATCGGGGGCCCCCAAATCTTCTGCAGGGCCTTGTATGGCCTTCCAATCAGCAATTTCTTACTATCTGCAGTTATTTCTAACAAAAATCAATTTAGCACCGATAAGTAAAGATTAGATTTTAGAATTGAAAGAATATTTCTTTTGTGGTATATTGCTATGCTATCTCCTAGTGTTTTACATGTTTACGAAATGGATCCTTTTAATGTAATACGGAGATTTCATTGTTCAATCTGGATTCGTGAAGCTAAGTTTCAGTAAAACATCAAACTGCACAGTGTATCCATGAATCAAGTCAATTTTAGATTTCAGACTGTGAATTTTAAAATACACTATAATGAGGTTGTTGGTGTGACAGATAGTGTCAGGCTCATGATTATGTTCAATGCCTGCCATAAGTAGAAGCAAACTTAGCCAGTACATAAGAAAGACATAAAATATAATTACTGCTAAGGACGAAAAACAAACTACTGGTTGACGCATAGCTCATATAACTGAATTAGGCGGATATGATTATATCTTTGTAACAGAACAGAAAGTGACGATCTCCTTGAAGAAATATTAATGTAATCAGTAACAATAGAGACCTTTCCGGTGACTTAAGTGGTTAGATAGGTCGCTGGTTCGAAACCCGGCCTAGTAATACCAAAGACATCAAAATATTATACTCGCAGCATCCTCGAGTAGCGCTACACATTAAAGGTAAGTTCTATGTCTGGTCAGGATAATGCGATTAGGTGGGACACGATCTTATATGTCTGTCCCAGTGTTAGAAACCACTATAAACTGCAGACATCGTAACGATTTGACTGAAAATATTGTTTAAGCTACGTTAAATATCCAAATCGCACCCTCACACAGTAACAACAGACCAAAACATTTATATTTTCTAGTACACAAATACATCAGCAGTGCTATTACTCTATAATAACAGTCCTATACGTGAAAACGTAAAACCATTCAAACAGACCAATTGTCAGTCTGTATTGATCCTTTGTAACGGATATAGCATCTGCCCACATGATTTCCGGTGTTTTAGCTGCTACTCTTGTATATGAAAAACATAACCATTTTGTTGAAGTCATCATGACGACGACATATTTTTTGTCGCACACTTAGTATTTGTTTGCGACAAAGCAGCTAAAGCACAAAGTAAAGTATAAACACAACATAATAACATAATATGTTTAAAGCATACGAAATAGAGAAAAAGACTTGCATTATTTATTTCTGTTTAAGAGGACTTTGAAATTTTCTGTATCCGTTCTGACCATAACAGAATTGGTCATTGAGAGAGAGAGAGAGAGAGAGAGAGAGAGAGAGAGAGAGAGAGAGAGAGAGAGAGAGAGAGAGAGAGAGAGAGAGAGAATAATGTTCACTGACCTTTAATACACTTACATGAGGGTGGTTAAGATATATGTAACATGTTAGGTGAATGTATGTAATTTATGCGTATAAACCAAATATAACACAGAGATTTGAATCACATGAAGGAATCATCAACGTCTTAAACGTTATCGTCAGAACTGGCAGGGTAATATTATGATTGGATTCATGGTTTTAGAGTTGAGTTTTTCTTGCATTGATTATGCATACAGGATACGCACATTCTGTTGCATACTTTACTTGTTTGTGCCTACTCCGTCAATTCGATAGATCGCACTTTTCGATGAACCTACCCAATTGATAATAAACTGACGATAATTTGATATAGGTAAACTTTATGTCAAATTTGTCAAAGAGCTTATAGCGATCAGTGGAAACAAATTATGGAGATTTATATGGTAACGTGCTACTAATCGTAGACACAAGTGTCATTGTGATGGTCTAACACATCTAGGTATAGATCAAATTATTCAAGATATGAATGTCTTTATACCGTTATTTAGTGTTTTTTTTTATTCACGATAAAAGTAAAACTACATAAATAAATAATATAAAACAACCAAATAGTTTTTATTCATTTTTATTTTCCAGCATTTGTAAACAATTTTCGTTCAACATATCTATATGTGACATCATAAAATCAAAAATATTAGTTCAACGGTTATAATGCAAATATGTTGTGCGAAACTGGATTCCGAAATTATTTTATGATATTTTACGTCTATATTTAATTTGTTTGGTTTCTTATATCACATTATTTCATTTCGTAGATTCCATGTTTGATTTTATTTTTTTAGGTGGAAAATCGCGGCTATTAAATTATGGCTGAAAACATCCCTTACGAATTTTGCAAAACTAAATAGTGCGTGAAATTGGTTATTTGCCGTAGTGTGTTTGTTCATGCTTTGGTCCGGTTTATCACATGATGCATATATTTTGTCATTAATTTGGATATCGTATCGACTTTTTCAAATAAGATTACATATTTTTGCAAGCGACAAGAGTTGCTTCTTTTATATGTTTCATTTTTTATAAACGAAAGTATGTTATTTCCAGTAATAAACATTTCTTACTATCTGTATTATTGTATGAGTTTTAAGAAGTACTATTAAAATGTTTGGTTAGCAGCGATGTATAATGATTACCTGTTTTCAACATACATATGAAAGCTATCAAGTGCATTCATGCACAAAATAGAGTACACCTTTCGTAAAAAATGAAAACATGTGCGGTCCATGACACTTTGTCAAGTCTACCAACTTCGACATTTATCATATTCATTGCAGTAGTGTAAATTAATCATCGTTTTTATATAATTACACGTAGAGAAAATGAATAAAAGTATGTACATAACTAAATACTAGTGATAGGCATGTGTGATAATTTAGTCTGCTTGGAGTCATTAGCGCTTGGGATCGTCTCCATTGGAAACCTTTCTTGGGTAGTACCAGATACGCTTACTTTGTCTTGACTATAGAGAAATAAAGTTAGCAGACTCTCATATTCTCAAGACTTATGCAAGCAGATGCACAACAATACAAACAGACAATATGGTGCTCTTTTCTTGCTTAACTGATTAGGTTGAATAAAGACACTGATCACTGGGTAAAACAACTCTAACATAACATTTAAACAATGAGAGAGTTTAATATAAAGTACAACAAGAACAATATCTATGGAATCTAATTACCGATTATTCCTTCAGCTAACTTTTATATGCTAGCAATATTTTCCTTCCATTTTTGGGAAATTTTGCAAATGAGAAAGATTTTATGCAACAAAGATCTGCTCTAAGAACTTCATACTTTTCTTGCGTCATCTAGCTTCGATCGTCCATGAAATTGGCATCCATTTTCAAATTTAATTAATTTATGAATTCTTTAAAATGACAAGTCTAGTTCCTAAATAGTTAAAACCTTCCATGTATTTCAAATTGAACCAGGTTTTGGAATATCAATGTTTCATAAGAAATGACAACTTAATATCTTTTATTCAGAATATATTCAAATTTGATGCTGGTCTTTTAACAGCAGACTATATTACATAGGCTGAAACATAAAAGATATGCCTAACAAGTAAAGCATACTGGCAATAATGTGAATTATAACCTGCATCAATTCATTATTTTCTTGCAGAAGTATTCATGTCTCAGCAGGAGAAGGGCAATGTATTTTTTCATGGTAAGTTCACAGAGCAGCATTTACTTTCTTATGTAAATCCATGTATGAAACCTGTCTTACTACGGTAATGTCTTGACGTATGTATATTCTTTAACTTTGTCAACTTGCAAACCAGAAATATAAAATCTATTACAAAAACCAAAGGACTTATTTTCTACCAAACCACCAAAATGTTTCATTTTTAAGGACAAAGGTTAATATTTTGTCTATTTTAGCTCAAGGCTTCATTTAATAGCAACAATTTTGACGATACTATTTCAATCACATTGTAATATGACCTTGGTTCCAAACTAAAGCTCATATTTACCAAATTTATAAATATCCTTATTTTTTCAAAACTGACATTTCTGCTACCTTGATTTACCTGGAATGTTATTTTAGACTTGCAAGCGGAAACGTATCTTACAACAATATTTCTTAAAGTTAAAACTTTTTTCCACAAAATAATACCGAAGTTACTTTTTGCATGAGTGTTCAAATATGGCATATTACCATCATTAAAAGTGGTCTTTAAGTTACGTTCTGCTTCTAAACAAAGATTTTGTAATTATTTATTACGGGAGCATCTTAAATTTTATCACTAAGGTGTAAACTTCTGATTTTATTATCAAATACTGAGTTATATTGACCATGACATAATTTATTCACATGTATGAAAATATTGATCAAGCATGAAGAAAAAACTAATCTTAAATGTTTCGATTTTGGCAATGTTTCGCCCACACTATACAATAACCAGTAGCTGTCAAATAATAGTACGTAATATTAAATATGTTGACTGGAAATGTATAGGCTAAACCGAAAGTAGGAATTCAATCAGTGATTCGATTTTTCGAAGTTTACACATTGTTAAAATATACAGCGCTATGGACATTGCAATAAGTAACTGAGCTCTGCATTTGGACGACTGTGAAGACATTATTCGTTCAATGGTGTTTAGTTCACTGTAATATAGAAATGAGGGCCATAGTTTCAGAAGGGTAAGGACATCGTGATTTTTAACTAATGTATCGGGAATTTGCAAAGTGCATCTTAAAGAAATGATGCAGTTAAAACCATCGGAAATACGCTACTGTCAGAATAGCATCAGCTGCGTTTTTACTGGTAAACATCACGGAACAAAGATTGGTAAAACGCTGGACGGACTTATGGATGGTGACATCAGTGTAAATACTATTCCTTGCATTTCGGTGACAATTAAGAATGGAAACTGGTTCACTCATGACAATCGACGGTTGTGGGTACTGAAGCATTTCGAACTACTCGGTGGTTGTGCTAAGGTATCTGTCATCCAAAAGGGCTGCTTGGAGATGAGAAAATTCACCACATATAATGATGGAACTGACATCAGAGTAAGGGGAGATCCTGGTGGAATTTGGTATAATAAATATACAAGGAATCCCGAGAAATACAAGAACTTTCTTCGACATGAAAACATCAGCGCACACAACGAGTCCTCTGCTCCTACTATTACAAGTATAGTTTCAGATGAGGTTTCTCGAAAAGTACTCTTCGGAGATTTGATTGTAGATACGATAAAGATCGAACCGGTGTTAGAACAAGTTACAAATACAGTGCATAATACTTTGAAAAGAAAGAGATGTACAGCAAATAAAACACGCACGTACTCCCGAAAGAAAAAATCTTGGAGCGCTTACTTTTCCTTTTCTTCTACTCCGTTATCGAAGATGCCAGCCAAACCTGATTTAAGACAAGTGTTTCCTAGTCTCATGTCTCAACTGAATCCCATCTCTAATGCAACTTGTACTTATACTCCTTCTACGTCATCTGCTCTATCTACAGCTTCCTCAGCTAAAATAGTATCATTTTCTAAGTTAATAGTACAATATAATACTGACATGTTACAAAGTGTGCTTTATTTGTCAAAACAAGAACCGGAGATGAAAACATTGACTAGATATAATGAAGGAACTGACAACATAGTAAGGGGAGATCGTGGAGGAATATGGTACAATAAATATACAAGGAATCCCGAGAAATACAAGAACTGTCTTCGAATTAAAAACGTCAGCGCACATAACGAGTCCTCTGCTCCTTCTTACGTTTCCTTTTCTTCTAATCCTTCGTTATCGAAGATGCCAGCGAAACCTGATTTAAGACAAGTGTTTCCATGTCTCATGTCTCAACTGAATCCCATTTCTAACGCAATTTGTACTTATACTCCTTCTACATCATCTGCTCTATCTACAGCTTCCGCAGCTAAAATAGTATGTTAATAGTACAATACTGACATGTTACAAAGTGCACGGGATTTGTCCAAACAAGAACAGGCACGATTTAGTCCATGAGAACACCAGTAGTGCCCAAGATCGTTGAAAATTAAGATGACTTTATAGTGAAAAAAATAGGGATATATTCTTAGAATGTGATTCATCAAAAGACTGTTGGCACCTTACTCAGACTCAGGCCAACACAGGAACATCAACTTTCCCAGCGTTGACTTTTTTTTGGAATGCCGCTAAAGTTTATTCAGAATTTTAATCACTATGAATTGTGTTAGAAGTTCTAGGATTATTTTGAGATTTAATTCTCAAAACCGTAAATTCATTTTATATTTTTCCCATTTTATTATATTAAATAAATTTGTTGAATTTTACAAAACGTTTTAGTTTTCGCTCTTTTCTGTCGCTTACTTTAAGAACATAAAGTCATATAGTCGCAATAATAGATTGCGACGATTTCAACTGCGTCATGTGAAAGCTTTAGACCCAATGACTAAACCTACTCTGAGGGATTTCAAGAATACCATAACAAGAGAAGAAAAAGAAGGAACAAAGATAATGGCACAGATTGCTACAGGGATGAAAAAAGAAGAAGCATCAAGAATTGGTTAATATTAACACTCTCGCCAACAGAAGAAAAAAAGACGTGACGAAACAAATCAAAAAATAACCTAGCAGCCCTGTTTGGACATTATATGCTCCTATTGCTAATTGGGCAGACAAAGCATTACGATCAAAAGATAAAACACGAAGAAAAGAGCATTATTTATTGATTAAGTTACTAACAGGCAATAAGAATATGGAAACATATTTAGCCAACAATGCTGCCCATTCCACTGCATACGGAGGAATTCATAAATTGTATCGTGCAGCAAAATCGAAACTCAAAACCTACCTCTGCAAAATGCAAGACAATGGTTACAAGAACAATTTCTCTATAAACGACTAAAAATAGAAATGTGATTTAATCAAATTAGTGCATATCCACTTTCTGTCACATATAAGATTAAGTGTACACCGATACAAAAATGGCTTTGTATTTGATCATTTTAAGTCCAGTCTTACTTCATATGTTGGCAACACTGTAAACAATTTCATGTTTAAGGATTATCTTCACTCTTGGTTGATATTTGTTTTAGCGGATTGTACTTAAAATGTTGATTAAGCACAATGGCGCTGAGAATTCGAATATTTCAAAGATGTCTTCTTTCACACACACACACACACACACACACACACACACACACACACACACACACACACACACACACACATATATATATATATATATATATATATATATATATATATATATATATATATATATATATATATATATATATATATATATATATACAGAGAGAGAGAGAGAGGGAGAGAGAGAGATGGATGTGTGGATGCATATATTTATATAAGTATTGACTTCTCTCTTTATATTTATTTCTGTATCTATGTATTTTATTGTGATGATATCTTTTTAATTCGAACTCGCAGTGAGCGAGGTTGTGGGTACGAGAGCCTCCTAAATCATGATTGAACGACTACGAAATTTAAATTTTTTTTAGCAGTGGTACAAAATTATCTTTAAATTCCATAGCGTTGATTATTTTCAAGTCTTCAAAACGAATTTTACTGTGTTGATGAATAAATTATTCAATTACATTAATTAGATTTATGACATATATGATAAATCTATTTGTTTTTATTTATTAAGACCTGAAAATTCAAGCTCTAGATTAGATTACTACTGCGTAAGTATATTTATATATATATATATATATATATATATATATATATATATATATATATATATAAATATATATATATATTACATATATATATATATATATATATATATATATATATATATATATATATATATATATAGAGAGAGAGAGAGAGAGAGAGAGAGAGAGAGAGAGAGAGAGAGATGAATTATGAATTCGCACTCTAAGAAGATTCGAACCCGGGTCCGTGTGTAAACGACACCCATTGCTTTGCCTAGCATGCATATGACTTGACTTTTGGTATAGGAACTGGGTGTTTGTACCAAAATAAAAATTAATTACTGGAACGCTGTTCTACTCTACTATTTGCCAAAACCTATACGTACGACTATATCCCATCCGTTTTGGGCGATATATGCTGATTCGAAGGGGTATAGGGGTTAGTAAGTTCGGTCACTACAAAATATGACCGACATTACTGCAAGATTTTAATTTAATCTATTCTGTGTTGTAAAATTTACTGGATATTAGGAAATCTTATTAATCAGTACAACTACTGTGGTCCTCATAGTACAGGGAATTGACAAGCGCCCATTCAACGAATGATTTTCGGAAATGAATACGGCCTGTAATGAGTTATATTTTGTCCATAAATGATTTCAAAAGGTAGATAAAAATGTGTTTTGTTTATATAGGTTAAGAAAATATTCAGGGGTCATGCCTTTCCTGAAAAAAGTTAACCACATTTATCGATAATGATTCATATGGACTACTAACATTAACTGAAACTGAAAGTAATGGTAGCTTTTTTGTTTGCCTTCTTCAAAGTAATTTTTAAAATATGTACATTCGGCAGCGTCAGTTTGTTCACTACAAGCTTTTGTATGATTTCGTCGGTGTTATTTAGTACCACATGTACTGTCAGTTGAGAGACCGTTTTATGTTCACTATGTTATTTAGCATTGCATGTAAATAAATCCTCCCTTTATAGTTTAATTGCCCAAACTTACATCGAAATTATGCCAAATATGTCATTTGAACGTCCACACGGGCACAAACTGGAAGTGTGAAGTAAAGGAAAATTAAGTAAAAAGGAATATAATTGATTTATAATTTAACACTTACAAAATAGTTATATTCCATATCTTATGTGCTTATTGCTTCATTTTCTTCAATAAAAAACAGGTATATAGAGTTTGTGAATAGGTATTCTCACAAACAATATTAGATTACCCTGTGTCACTGCTGTACGTACCAGAAGATTAGGTTTGTAAATGCCAAATGTCTGAAAGGATTATTGAAAAAACAATATACTTTTTCAGAAATTATGAAATGGCCTGTATCATATCAATTGATTTTTAATAGTGGTTACCTTATTCTTTAAAAGAATGTGAAAAAAATCCCGCTGAGAAACATTTAACGGAGCAATGAATAGAGATGTACTGGGGAGAAGATGGTGTGGGGAAAAACAGTGAAGATAAAAGGGGTGGGAGCTGTTAGGATCCGCTTGAAGATTACAAGTATAAGGGGTACTCTTTATATCAATGGATTACAAATGTACAAAACTGGATTGCCCACCCAGTCATGTATGTTACCTTATAGCAACATAGATCTGTTTCGATCGTTTCTATTGTCTATATCAGTTAACGAACCTATGTGTGTCAGCCTAACCTAGGTTACGTTGCAAGTTTGTGTACATGATATGCATCTGTACAATAAATACTAGGGCCCATATACCTGAACTTTACATACATGATCGTATATGTCTACATGAAAGACTGGCATTACATGCTAACTACATATACAAATTTGCATGCACTATATGGATGCGTCTTCGTTGTTTCTAATGAAATGCTAAAATGGGGAGTTTCATAAAATTAAAATTTTACTTCGTTAACTTGACCATTTTACTCTCATTTTATCATTTTTTTATTTCTTTTTAGCTTGGAGGATTTAACTCTAATATTACAACTTTAAGTCAAATGCAATGTTGCCATGGTTGAAATGTCTTCTTATTAAAATCCGAGTAGATATATAAAGTTTGTTTCCTAGCTTGCACCCCAAATCCTTTCTCTCCGGTCCCACCAGTTTAAAAGACAAATCCCTTGTTATAAAGTTGCTTTAATGCTTTTGGAACAGCATGAATCTGCCAGATTTAATATTATTCTGAACTTTAAAATAGTAGCTCTGACTCTTTGAATAGCATTACATAATTATGTTCATTAAGAAACTGCGAGACATAGGACACAAGTCCTACCTTTTGCTAATAGCTAGTCGAGAATACGATCATATACTAAATGAAAATGCCTTGATTTTTCAAGTGTATTGGTTTTAAAGGCACTTTAAACACATTATTAGCTATATAATGCCTAGAAAGTGGGATGTAAGTGTCATTCATGACGATATACCGGACACATTCACACGAGCTAGCCTAGAAGAGTATAGAAACAATAACCATTGTTTTACAAGTCATACGTATATAAAAGAAATATCTGGAAAAGTGCTCCTGTGGCCACATTTTTAGTCCTATCAAAATTTGTTTTTTACAATTCCGTAAGTGATGAACAGGATTTGGCTCTCGTTTTTTTTATGAAAGCAGTAAACTTGTGAATCTGAGCCAAGTTTGCGGGGTTACAAAGAAGATACAAAGATTTCGGCTCATTTTTGGTAAACGAATGGGGGTTCTGGATCACTTTTGGGAACATCAATCAAGATCAAAGGGGGCTCTGGCTCACCTTTTTGTGGGTATCAAAGAATACAAATTGGGATCTGGCTTACTTTGTACAGGGGTATCAAAGAATACAAATTGGGATCTGGCTTACTTTTTACAGGGGTATCAAAGAATACAAATTGGGATCTGGCTTACTTTTTACAGGGGTATCAAAGGCAATTGTCTAAGTGATGAATTAGCTAATTTTTAGGTATCAAAGAAGATGAATGGGGCTTCTAGCTCAGTTGTAGGTGGGTATCTAAAAAGATCAAATGGGATTTTGGCTTAGTGTGATCGTATGCAGAGGGGTTTGGTCTGGATGTGCAGAGTCCTTGTTTGCGAATGAGTACCGTAGAAATGTGATGGGTTTGTGACTATTTTCATAGAGTAGTACTAGAGGCAGCCGCGAAGTGCTTGACGATAATGATTGAACGACGCCACTTGATTGATGACGGCCTTTTGACTCGTATTGCTTTTTCTTGACGTGTCCATCATCGAGGATGAAGCTGTGTGTTTTAGCGCGAGGTCTGGTGAACTCCTTGATGGGTTTTCCGTTAGTTTCATCTTTGAATTTTCCAGTGATTTTTTGTTGTTGTCACAGCGGAACGGACTCTGAGTAAGATAATTATTGAAATCGAAGATATGTTTGTGTTGATGTAGGTCGGCGTAGGCGTCCTCGGTGCACATTTCGTACACGGCCGAGTCAGTATCGGTCATCAGCACAATGACTTTATCACCGTACTTGCGTTTGATGAAGTCACAGTGGAATTCGTACATGAGCACTTTAGATAGATCGAGGATATCGCACCGACGTTCACAGGTTTGTCTAGTCTCAGATTGGTTATTATGGACTAGATCACGACGAGTTATTCGTCACAGATTTTCAAGAGCACGAAAGCATCATAGTTGAACAGTATATATCGACGGTATACGTCATTAACAACATCGATATTTTTCGGTTTCTTTTGTTTTGCATGGTCTTCCCGAACATTCTATAGTTTATGAGTTTTAAAAGTATGTTAAACACCGTCGTGGCAAGTGTACGTTGTTTCGTATTGAAGTCAATGCAAAGTTTCATCCACAGGGAATGTTTAAATTTGGATTTACCTTTGATACCTGTAAGTGTTTATGTGTGGTTCTTGGGTGGGAATCTCACTGGTTTACAAGTTATGAGGCATGGATTAAATCTCTGGAAATGAAGAAAGTCCAGGGGTCAATACCAGCCAAATGTATAAATTTGTCTTCTTATCTCCACTAAATGTTTACATAATTATACAGTTAGTAATGTTACGTATATGTAATTAAATTGTTTGTGTGTTAGTTTTAAAATTCTTTTTCAGTTTATTTTTGTTAATTATATTTTATTGCAATGATTAATTGCAGGGATTACAAATTCTTTTCCATTAATTTTGTTTATTTAAGACGTAAGACTTATTACATTTGCAATATATTTAGTTTAGCTTGGTCCGCGGTAGCGTAAGTTCTACGCTAAAACGATTGGCTATTGCCCAGGTCATTTCCTCCAGTCTGGATAAACAGTGTGTTATTTTTTAAATTTGTTTGAGAGTGATAGTAGATAGGGGTTCTTCCACGTGACGAATTGCATTTTTCTCGTTTCAAATGTTAGGAGACCTCTTGGTCTGTCTCGCGACAACGCGTTGATATATCGCTTGTCAGTCAGTTGTATTCTTGATACCTAGAAGGGAGGATAAGTTATTTTGTTGTTAAAACCAGGCTGTTTTTCAAGTATCTTGTATCTTTTATTCTTAAGATTAAATTTTGGATTATATTCAAGAACCGTTAATTCTTATTTTCCAATTTTTACATTGTCTTCTACGGAAATAAATTATTTTATTAAAATATACAAAGTTTGTTGTTTTCACTCTTTTCTCTTGTTATTATTGTACGAGCCTACACTTAACAGTATGTCCATAGTTTCTTTGCTATAACCTTATTTAAGTTTCTGGAGTGAGATCAAGGGGCTAACTGTAATTGCTTATCTGACTCCGAGACCAAACTCCTATAACCCCATGTGTCCCATTGAAATACTCTTCTCACCACTCCACCATTTACACTGGTATATTTGTTAAGGATTTAATTTAAATTCACGTAAAGTCACTCCCACTTCAATAACCACATCCCCAGAGAATCTTTCTATATTGTCATACGTTTGTGCAGACCACTCATAATAATGTGCCAAATATAGAAGTATCTATCTTACACGGTGTAGGAGGAGTCGCGTGATAAACAAAATACCTCAAATTTAATACACATGTGGTACATAATTATACTAACGAGACGTGTTTGTATCCACTATGGATTATAGTTGCGAAAGTGTTGCCCACCTCTACACACTACATCCCATCATAGCCCTGTGTTTTAATTCTCTATCTTGAGAAGTGCAGGAGGAAGTGCACGATGGTCAAAATACCTAAAATTACAACACGTTCTATTTAGACAGAGGATCTCAAATAGGTAGTGATTTAGCATTGAAGTTATTAAATAAATTGAATATTGTCCAGCTTTTGTGAGCCTTGGCGAACAAAAGTAAGATATTATTAATCGAGTTTCGTAAATTTAATATTAAATCATTACCTATTTGAAACAGTTCTTATCATAGTTTTAATTTCAGTGAAAATTATTTGGCAAGAAAGATTTTTGAGTAATTTCGTTCTTTCTGACTGAGATGATGTAGCTTTCAAGTGTTGAGCGTAAAACAACAGTGCCAAACGAAGTTGAACAAGTAATGAAGTTTAAAAGTAAATTATAATTTTTTAAAACTAAAAAGAATAAACAGAAGATTTTACAAAACGAAATCATTTTTCAATACAGAATATAAAATGTGTGTGATGTCACGTTGTTCCAATACAATAAACTTTCCCTGTTTACCTTAAAGTGTGATGTGATTTTCTGGAGAAAGGGGGATTAATGGATGCAGAAATTCCCAGTTTAATGCAATGCAATTATAACCAGATAATTGCATTATTTCATTTTGAACAATAGATTTCAAAATATATGAACAAATATCACTTTGAGACAGAATTGCATCACATATTTGCCATATAAATATGTTGTGGTTGGATAAAGTTATGTTAGTTAGGAAGACCGGTTTATGTCTACATTCTTATCCGAACAGAAGCTAGTTTATTTACTTCTGTAAGTTAATATTTTACCCAAGCCTCTATATAAGATAGATTCCGTGTTACAGGTATAAAATTTACACCTAACCCCACACTCGCTTTTAATTGAACAATAAAATCCTTAGTTTTACTTGTTGCTGTTCTTGTCTCGTGTTTTCTTTTGCCATGTTTCATAACAATATGTGCTATACATGAACAAACAAGCCCATGGTGGGGGTAAATGGGCCAGACGTGTCCTTTTTCTATTAAAAATAGTGCCGGCAAAAATATTAGTAGTGATAGTAAAAAAATGTAAAAACAAATTGTACCGTTATCACTGTAATTACAATTTCCCAATATCGTACCCAGTCAGTATGGAGAAATCTGCTGGAATTTCATTTGGATAAATCCGAATCACATACAGTAATATTTATCATGTTGTCGTACAAAAATATGAAATTGCACATACTATATGCAACGTGTACCCATAATGTGATACTGATGCAAAGGTTCCCTGTAACAACATAAAGCATCAAGTCTCTATCAAGGTTGTTGTAAGGTTTTTGCATCAATATAAGAGGTTTTTGTTGACATTAGAGATACATGTCCTTTAAAATCGTCAGAAATATTCTATTCGCAAGATAGCGTAAAAATATTTTCACAAAAAAGTATCAACACACAAAAAAACTTTTAAAAAATACTTAAATTCCAATAGCCTTTTTTAAAACAAGTGAATTACATGGTTAATAACTTCTTTCAAATGTCCTTTCGAGCTCTTCGGTTCGCTTATGATGCAAGCGTCAAATATTAGGCTTAACTGTGATGCCATACCACTGTAGTGTAATATCGTTTAACAATGCAAAGGTATGTCAAATATACCGGACTTCGTCTTATTAATAGAATGAATACCGAATAAAAACTTATAATCTATTTTTAGAAAGGAAAATTGCGATAATGAGTGTTTCTACTTCTTATGATAAAATGAAAGTAGCATTTCTGAAAATAACCATTTGGAATACTCTACGATTGTCATTAGAAAATTGTCGGTCGAAATTCCGTTAGTTGTTCCGAATGTCGAATAATGTAAAGTTGAACAATGTTTAAAACAAGGAAGTTAATTTTCAATTCATTTTGAGCGTAATGTTTTATCTACAGACGTGTTGGTTTAATAATCTTCTTTGTCAAGCGTGAGACCAAGCATTACATGATTTGCTTGTCCAAATATTTATTTTCTGTTCACAGTACAATTGCATTACAGAGTGTATATATCAATAAGAAGAAAATGTTTCCTTTAAAACCGTCAGAAATATTCTACTCACAAGATAGTATCAACAATATTTTCACTGGTGGTTATACTCACCGCGGGAAACCGATAGGAGACACTCTGGATGAACTTGCTGATGGTCAGACGACGGTGCAAAAAATCAGCACAATTTCTGTAATAGATATCAATGGAAAGTGGTTTTCTTGTGATAATAGACGTTTGTGGGTATTTAAGCAATTTGAATTTCTGGGCGGCTGTACATATATACCTGTCTTCAAAACAATGTTCATAGATCGGAGGAAATTCACCACATTGAATGAAGGAAAAAGTATTAGAGTAAGGGGCAGCCCAGGAGGAAATTGGTATTATAAATTGATCAAAAATCCTGCAAAGTACAAGAACTGTCTTCAAGGTGTATTCATTGACCCATATATCGCGATGAAAGTTTCGACATCAAAGCCGCCAAGCTACCCTCAGGAAGATAATAGTGAAGAATATCTAAGTATTAAAAGAAACATTGAAACACCTAATGCATTTGGCTTCCGGTCAAATTTAGTGTTTGGATATGATGAACAAAGTGATTTGAATAGAACAGCATCTGCCACAGCGCAAATGCTACACAGAGGTTCAACACCATCTTTGCAAATCTCATCCCCGGACCAAATATTTGGAAAGTTTGGATTAAATTCTGCTGTACCTAGCTCTCATTCAGCAAACATCTCAGCTGGAACGAATATGAGAAATAATACAGAACGAGTTGAAGGGCTTATGCCTTACACAACCCCAAAAAGCAGTGAACGCCCTACATCTAGCTATGAAAACAAACCCGGAAGCAATGTAAGCATTGTCCAATATCAGAAGAAAACCACGGATACGGATCAGTACATGCCTTCTAATATAAATGGGTCAACATTGCACGGAACAAGAACTGTCAGACTTGAAGGACGTACTCAGAAGCTTGAGACAAAGCTAAAACCTGCTTCGCGGCAAGTTTTCACACAGTTGATAAATGTAAAGCAGATGAAAGTTAATGCCAAAATTCCCGTTACAATAATCCTGGATCCATCCGAGATACGGTACACCAAAGAAGCTATTGAATACCCACCTGGTAATAAGAGATGGCCTACAGTACAGCGTCGTATTTTAGATCTTCTTGAGGCAGAAAATCAAAAACTTTTGGAGGTTTATAAAGCTTACAATATGTATTGGGTTAAGGAAGAAAATGACGTACTTTGGTCTCTTAAGGAACATCCAGAATGGAGAAAAACCAAGATTAATCTAAAGGTTCTTGTCATTGAAGATAATGATTCCTTTCTGGATTTCATGCGGAAAGAAAAGCCTTGGCTCCAAATCAGTGATATTTTGCAATTTGGACATAACATTGAATTGATAAAATAGTCCTTTTTCTCATTACAGAGTAGGAATTAAGTTCTTTGTGTACTGAAGAAGAATGCACTTTTACCACATTTTTTGCTATATCATGTATCATGTATCATGTATCATGCCTAGAAATTGGAAGATAAGTACATTTCCGACGACGTCGAGATAGCGCATCGAACCCGATACCATAGGATTACTAGTCCAAAATATGGTAATACTTTTCTCTTCACTTTGGAGAAAACATGACTAAGTCTTTTACTAAATCATTTGTTTTGTATTATGTTAAAAGACAGATAAAGTATTTCTTTAGGAGAACGAAATTTCCTCATTATATGGATTTGTAACATTCAAATATTTGTTAATATACAGAAAGTCAATATGTAAATAATGAGTGTTTGTAAACTCATCATGCTACACCTATTATTTCTCTCGTATGTTAAATCTTCAATTTATTGTAAGTTTGTTTCAAATATCTTATGTTGTTTATAAAAATACATCAAACTGAATGATAAAGCAGGTAAAGATATGATGGAGATCAAATCAATATTTTGAGCCATTTGTTATATAATCCCTTCAGATTTGTTTTTGATCATGCGGTCTATCTTTCGTATATTATGGAATAAAGTAAGAAATTTTCTCATGGTTTGTTTGATGATATTGTAATTACAGCAAAAAAGTCGCAATATATATATATATATATATATATATATATATATATATATATATATATATATATATATATATATATATATATATATATATATATATCATGCTAGTTTTACTAAAAAATATGCATATGCATTACCAATATCGTGTCTTCATATCGTGCAGGGATTGACAAACACGATCAAATCTTTTTCAGAAATTAAACGTCACGTATTAAACTGACTATTGTCGATAAAGGTAATTCTAAAATTAGATACAAAGACATTCGTACATACCGTTCAATTAGATTTTCAATGGTCTTACCTTTGCGGAAAAAGTAAGTCACTTTTTTGAAAATCATGTCCTAGACTGATATTGAAAGTGGTAGTTGTTTTACGTATGAAATTTACGGTTAAATAAACTTCCTTTATAGCTATATCTAATAAGCGTACGAGTATTTTCCGCTCTATATGGCTTCAATCAATGCATGATAATGTATGAATTTACATTTTAGCCATTTTCTTGATGTTTCCTTCTTTAAAGCTTTTTGAAGAAGTCGAATAGTTCAATTAAATGTTTCTTGCAATGTTTGATGATATTTGGTATTACATGTGTGTAAACCTCGCTTCTTATATTAAATTGCCAAACTTTCTTTCAAAATATATCAAATGTATCATTTACACCCACTAAGATAAACATTTTAAATTGTGTGTGATTTTGTGATGTCATTAGTTCACATTCATAATCAGTGACGAAACTGAATTGATCGAAACGTGCGGAAACGTACAAAACTTTATTTTTAAGTTAAACAAACTTTATATATATATATATATATATATATATATATATATATATATATATATATATATATATATATATATATATATATATATATATATATATATAGAGATATATCTATAAAGAATACAAATCATATGGCGAATAACAACCCTCTCAAGCGTACTGGATCCACCAAGGGATCACGTTTGTCAGGGATTAATTAACATAGATGCAATAAACTGACGACGAACAGTACGAAACTAGTAACTAACTAGCCTAAGCGCTTTCGACTCTTAATGAGTCTTTTTCAAAGGCAAATACAAAACATAGTTACGACAAACAAATAAACACAAAAACGTTGAGGTTTACAAACGCAACGTTTTTGTGTTTATTTGTTTGTCGTAACTATGTTTTGTATTTGCCTTTGAAAAAGACTCATTAAGAGTCGAAAGCGCTTAGGCTAGTTAGTTACTAGTTTCGTACTGTTCGTCGTCAGTTTATTGCATCTATATATATATATATATATATATATATATATACATATATATATATATATATATATATATATATATATATATATATATATATATATATATATAGTCTGTGTCCTTCGACATTCGTGTAATGTCCCGTAGTGATATTGTGGCATAAATCTATCTATATTTTATGGAGCTTTGTGTCTGATTTCATTGTTTTGTCATGTATTAGCAAACGATTAGCATATATATTTCTTATAAATTATGTTGTAAATTTGAGAATCTATTGTACCTTTTGGTTTCATTGAATAATCACATAACGAATTCATATATGTGAGTTAGACGATGAATATATCAAGTTGATTCTCCTTGTTGTCGTGTTGGATTTAATGGCATTTTTCAGTGTATAATAGGCCATGCATAGTGGTCAGTTTCGTCCGGCATAATGCACGGGAAGAGCTGGACCTGTGCAGTTTGTTAGAATTAGTCAGAAGAATAAACAACATAGACCCTAATTTGGATCGTTGTTGTTTGCAGTTTCTCTCGATTTTGAGTTTCGATTTTTTAGTTTGACTGGATTTATAAGCGAGTGCGTACGATACTTTCGAAACTTTGGATGTTTTATCTAGCGTATATCTGTAACTGGCACAACTGTCTTTATTCGTAGTGTATATGCATGTTAAAATGAATTAAAATAATTCCACTAAATAAATCTTGCATTCTACAACCTCTTTTATATGCAGACTGCATAGTTTTGAATGGAGGCTTCTGCTAATACTTTTCTATCACGCATGTTCATTACGAGTTCCATCAAAGAAATTGTTTCCTGAGTCTTTACACCCTGTAGGTTGCCTGAAATGAATGGGTACATTGTGGTAGGTAAAACCCTAAATCTGCGAAATCAATAGGTACAATATTCATACAATAAATTTGATATACTTGTAGACATTCTAAGTCAATCTACCCATAATAGTACAACATTACCTACAGTGTTAACTCTAACAGAAATACCATGTGGTACACTGTAGATGCAAAACATATATTTTATGATAACCGTATCCCTTTGATACAACCTACGTAGACTATTCTGCATAAATAAACCTAACAATGTTTATGGTTATGTATCATATACTCTTATGTGTATTTTCTAGAAGTATACGATGTATGCAGTTCGATTCATTTCAGGAAGCTGTTTAGTTCGTGCAACTGTTAAAGAAAATGCGTTATAGAAAAAAATTGAAAATTGCCATATTGTAGTTGCACAACAAATGCATAAATTATCTGATTTATTCATAAGATTATGGTTCAAAACGCCAGAATTTTGTACATTTCTCAGACTGCATGGTGAAAATCAAAGTACATAGAATGGCCCTTATAGTAAATATCCATTTTAAAGTAGAGAGATTGTAATTATTTGTTTGTAACGGGAGCAACTTAACCATGATGCTAAGGTCTAATCTTTGAATCCGAGCCGTTGTAAGACGTTTGGGGGCCCTAAGCACAAACACTAAACTGCTAACACAAATGATACCAAAATGTTATTTATGGGCCGCCATGGGGCTCCCTGTTGCGCATTGCCTTAGACACGTGACTTGCGTGCCTATTCCATAAAATGGCACTGCTTGAAACTGATTTTAAATTGTGAATTGGGTTATATTTATATTGCAATCGTTTGTGTATCGAGGTACGGGAGATTAGCTGGTTCCATACAATCTCCCAACTTCTCAAACATGAGAACGAAAGAACGGAACGTATCCTTAAGTAAGTGTCCTTAGCAGTCAGATTGCCATGGAAACAATTAAAATGCAGGAACTCCCCGAAACTTCCCAAGGTTCCATCCAACAGATCCTTAACTACTTATACAAGTACTCCGAATCTTCCGCCCTACCACCAACCCACCATAATAAATACGATCTTCTTTGAACTACCACTGGACTGTAACGAATAGTTGTCAAATAATATCGCGTAAGAAAAACATGTTTAGTCAGCTTTTATCGTGTATATATTACTCATTGCGATGGAAATTACAATCAATAATTCAGAGGAAACAAATATGTACATGCAGTTGAATCCTACTTCTGGACGGCGTTGTTCAACGCATTATTTGGCTGCAAATATTCAAGTGGATTACACTGAAGTATATGCATTGCAAGGCTATATTTGCGAAGGGGTAAGAACACGATTTTATATTTCATCGGATCAAATCTTCCTATAAACGTATTGGCGTGTGCTTACTTAAAATGTTGGAGTTTATAAAGTGCAACATCAATAAATGATGCAGTTCAAGCCATCTGAAATGCACTACTCACATGATAGCATCAGATGCATTTTCACTTTTCTTCATCGCGGAAAGAAGTTTGGTGAAACGTTGGACGAACTTGTACATAGTAAGGTCAGGCTGGACAACATTCCTATGATTTCAGTGAATTTCATAAACGGAAATTGGCTTACTTATGATAATCGACCTGTGTGGGTATTCAAGCATTTGGAGCTACTAGGTAGATGTTCTCACATATATGTCATCCAGGCAATCTATTTCGATCTTTCAGAAAATTAACCCCTTATAACGGAGGAAATGATATCAGATTAAGGGAAAATTCAGGAGGAATATGGTACTATAAGTATTCCAAAAATTTCGACAAATACTGAAACTATCTTCAAAATGAAAAAAAAAATCCATACGACGACCACATTCCTCTAAGCCATGCAGATAGTTTCATATCAGGTCTACCAACAAGCTACCCTCGCAGTTCCTTGAAGCTGCAAGTTAATAATGACGGGAGATGCAACACAGAACGAACAAGTGTTAGAAATGTCACGATGGTATCGTATGCATTACATAGCTCGAGGCAGCAGCCAATATCTAGAAACCAACCGATTGCAGAAAAGTCGGTGTTTAAGAATTCACTATCACCAGATTTGCAAGAACAATTGCGACTCCACTGTTTATCAAGTAAAAAGAAACAATCAGCCCTAAGGCAAATCAATCTTCATTAGATTCATTTTTTTTTCAAAGTCATTGTTACTTATTCTCTAAGAGGATAATAGAGTACCTTCGACGTTATCGAGTTCAGACTCTTAAAAACTTGCATTAAAAACACGAAACTACTCTTTACCTGCAGAAAGGAATGCATCAAGACCAATGTGCAAACCTTCACCATCCACATACCACTGGTCTCGTAAGCAGCCATTATCAAAACGGTAGAACAGTAACAACCACACCTTCAAAACAAACTTCAATCTCTTCCATGCGCCAAAGTAGTTTCGAAGTTTTTCATCTCAAATTCCACAGTATCAAGAAACAATTCAAAACCCACCACAAGTGGTGTCTGACTCCATGCTCAAAAAAGCATCAAAGATGTGACAATCATGTCAGAGAGCAAAACAGTGAGTGAACGATTTGTATATCCGTCCTTCTCTGTAACCAAACTCGTTCAATATCAGGAGAGAATCAACGTATCAGATCGAACAAGGTCGCTGCTTACTTCAAGTCATCGCTGTCGGAAACGAGAACTGACAAGGTTGAATTCCTTGCACAGAACGCTGTGCCAAATGTCACTCTGGTACCGATGAAACGATTATGTGAACGGATGATATGCAAGAGTAGATTTCTAGTGAAGATCATAAGTGCATGTATGCCACTGATCATGTGTCCATCCTATTTCAAAATATCTCGGGCTGCTAATGAAATTATGGGAAGCTCAGGGATTAAATAAGTCTAATCAAGTGTAAATTATAGGTTTATCAAATGTCAACCTAGCTTTGCCGATTGACTATTTGATTTTATCTAAAGGCAACTATCTTCCTCAAATGAGGAAGAATGAAAAGAATTTGTGCAATACTCATGAAGCTGGTACCACATAGCTTTGAGTCGTTAGAATTGATAGCAATGTACATAATGTTGTTTATCTGATTAATTTTCTTGTTGTTTGCTAACTCCTGTGATTCATTAAACAAATATTTTAAAGTGTTCTATCGGCTTTTGTGCTACGTATTTACTTTGTTTTTAAGAGGTATTCTTTCCTAAACAACATACTTACATGCATGCATGCATATTTACGTACGTTCGTACATAGATACATACATACATACATACATACATACATACATACATACATACATACATACATACATACATACATACATACATGCATGCATGCATGCATGCATGCATGCATACATACATACATACATATGTACGTCTGCCTGACTATAAAATTGCTTTTGTTTTTGTCATGATTATTAAAGGTAAACTATATGTTAATTAAATTTTAAGTTCAAGGTCTCAATTTGGTTATAAATTTGTATATATATATATATATATATATATATATATATATATATATATATATATATATATATATATATATATATATATATATATATATATATATATATATATATATATATATATATATATATATATATATATATATATATATATAAAGTTCATTATGTTGAATCATCTAATGTTGGTGGCCTAGATATAATTTTAAAGTAATCTTTATTTAAATGGTTAACTGTAAGTACAAAGTGCTCGTTGACGTTTTTGAATAAATCAGTACTTTGGAATTATTTTGAATTCATTCACAGAGATTCCGGATAATATCATTGTCTTATATTCAGTATATTAGTACATCAAAATATTCAAGAATATTGTAACACCGTGAACGTCATAAATATTTGGTGCCTTTATTTATTTCAATTATTCACTGGAATTACAAATTGCTGATTAATACGTTTTGAACTTATCGTTTTTTATTGTGAATTAGTTCAAGAGCTTTTAGTATTATGTTACTTTGTTCTTTTAAAACTGTTAACATATTCAATTAGAATTTCGTCAATCTGGGCATTTGGTTAAACCATGAGGACTATTTGGAATTTCATTTACAACTCTGCAAGTCTGTTTGTTTAAATGTTTCAATTTGTATTCAAGGAAAATTAATTTTTATTGAAGTTCACAAAACGTCTTAGTTTTTGCTCTTTTTGGTTACTTAATTGAAGACCAAAGAGTAAAAATACAAAATTGTGGGCTCATCAAGATTTTCTCTAAATTATTTCAGAAAACTTTGTTCTTGAAATTTAAATACACCTTGTTTCGGAATTGTGTATGTCCCGGGTATTGTAATTCCACATATCTGAAAAAACTAGAGTTAAACCAAGAAGCTTTAATGACTTTAAATAAGTTCCAAAATAAAGACACTGAACGTTTTTAGTCACTTTCATGCCATACAAAATAATGCAGCTTTAGTGTCCATGCAAATACTCCTTTAGCTATTCTTGTATAATTTAAATTATCTGCTCGTGTATAACTTATTTTTTGTGTTAGTTCAAAGCGTATTGGCTGTTCACATAGACATATTATATGTTCGTGTGTACGCTAAATTATTATATTAAAGTGTTTGAAAAATATGATTGTTATGTATTGCAGTATAAATCTTCTATTTTTGAGTTCCTTCATAATATGTAATTGTTTCGATACGGGATTGATATGACAGTGTTACGTCAATAAGAATATTGTTGCCAGTACTGTCTCTTCCTTTTTCATAATCAGAATGCAAATCTGACTCCAAAAAGCTCAGTAATTCATATACACACACCACGTTATTATTTAATATAATTATATTTATCTTTATAACGACAGATATTATTAAGACTTTCTGATATACGAGCTGTACATATTTTCTAGGAACTCTAACAATAGTCTATTCTATAGTACCTTAAATACTTTGTACTCGTTAAGCTCAAAGACAAACGATACACAATTTTAAGTAAAACTCTTCAATAGATATAGTAATAAAAAAATTTAAATTGTAATTTTAACTGTCATAACAATCATGTCTGAAAACGATGAAGAAATCAGGCATTGATGAGTGTTGATTGCCAACACACAAAAGTCCCGCCTGAGTGAGGAACTAAATTTAAAAAATAGCAACCAATACCATTTCCTGTGAAATCACTTTCATTAAAATGTTTTGTTACGTTCTGTATCCTGTTGGAGCGTCATTTAGTGTTTCTTCTAAGGTATTCATACTACATCACTATTTACTTTATCACTCCACACAAGGAAGTTTATTAATGAAAATATTTTGCAACATTCATTATTTGTTTGAAGCAATATATGTACAATAAAACTTTATAAAACGTCACGTCCTAAAATTATTGTCTAAAGTTCGAACCACGTAATCGATGCAATAATTCAGTCATTAAACGCATTTGATACAAAGTTGAAAACTAAATCAAATCAGATCGAAGGTTTTTGTCTCACAATATATATATATATATATATATATATATTATATATATATATATATATATATATATATATATATATATATATATATATATATATATATATATATATATATATATATATATATATATATATATATATATATATATATATAGCCTAATAGAATGTAAGTCTATGTTTTATGAGTATGTATAAGGTAATCTAGCAACATGGACACATTTTGGATTGTCACTATTGACAATACAATATTTCCATTTCGCTTGTGAATGTTTCTGTTTAAGACAAAATGTTGACTTCGTATGTCCTATAAAAGTTGTTTATGATGGCCTACATATCAAGCGCTTGGATTTCATTGCAACTATGCTACAAATTTATTTTTGACATCTCCAAATATACAATATTTAATTGAATTTAGTGTAAATAATTTGAGCAACCTTATTTTCACAGAAACCAATTTGTGCTTTGAGATAAAATAGCCAAATAATCAGATGACATTTTCTAAATTTGTGTTTCTACCAAATTTAGATCTTGGCCCCATCCCATCAACCTTTGGGTTATTATATTAAATAAATAGTTAAACTAGATTGACCGGCTAAAATCCGTTTCAATTTGGCTTCGTTAGACAAATATGAATACGAGCTGTGACCTAGTTTCCACTTTGGCATCTTCACGCATGATTCTTTAAAAGATTATATGGATGCTCATGTCTACATGTTTGCATAAATCAATTCAACAAATTGACTTTATATTTAGTAATATATGTACTTTGCTTCTATTAATGCAAGGAACTTTATAACTCCTACTATCTAAAATACCGTGCAGATAAATATTTCAAAGCACTTATCATACTGGACTTTAATCCCGTTCCTGCTTGTAATAGATTACACCACATGACAAATCCTTTAACCGTTTGCTCGTTCCAAAGGATAATGAAAGTAGAAATTCAAGCTTTTCGTAAAGTTGGAATATGTTCTGCTTTTTTCCTTATAAACTGCTCACTGACTTGGAAAGTCCAAGATAATCTAACAAATGTCAAATGATATAGTGTTGATAAACAGCTGTTTACAGGAGAAACACCATTACGCATTCAATGAAGTGGAGGGACATCATTTTTGGATTAAGGGAGAAACATTCTGTTAATATTTTGACAATTTAATTTTGTGTTGTTCGTATTATTTTCTATTACATTCTTTGAAAATTGAAAATGACTCAGCGGAGACTTAAGCCTTCGGATATTTTTTACTCACAGGATAGCATTATGAACAGATTCCGACACGGACAGGCAGCTAGAAAAATGATCGGAGAAACACTAGATGATTTAGTGGAGAGACGTATAACAGTGGAAGCAATACCGCCGATTTCTGTGACTTTCAGATTCGGAAAGTGGATCTCTTTTGACAATCGACGTCTTTGGGTGTTCAAGTATTTTGATCTTCTGTGTGGTTGTCCTGACATACCTGTGCAAGAAACACATTACTGGAATGATGATAAATATTCAACAGAGAATGGTGGAATTAGTATTCGAATAAGAGGCAACGGTAAACCAGGAGGAAAATGGTACGATATATATAGTAAAAATCTCGAAATGTACAAGAATCATCTTGGAGGTCAAAATGTTAACAATTACAACTGTAGCTTTGTTCCAGGTCCGGCAAATGTTCTCACGTCTTTGTCGCCGGAACCAAAGCTCAAACAGGCTTCAACACAACGTTTCGCTCAGCTTATCAATGTTAACCAGAACCAAAGTAATCGCCGAATTCCCACCCTGATGATGTTAGATCCTATTCAAATACGTTATACAAAAGATGTTATTTCTCAACTGTCCCTTGACTGGCCTCAGGTACAAAATCGTTGTCGCGAACTGCTGACGTCCAACAATCCGACACCTCTAGCAGTTTATCAAGCTTTTGAAGCTTACTGGGTTCAGGTCGAAAATGAAGCTCTTTGGGCACTGAAGCAAGGCAGAGGAATAAAAGTCAGCTGTTTGATCGTTGAAGATAATGATGCTTTTGTGGACTGTGTGCGAGAAGGAAAACCCTGGCTCAATATAAGTGACATTGTACGAAGTGGATACGAGATTCAGATCGTAGATTAGACAAATTGTCTTCAGGGATTCTGAATAGTAAAGGAAGATAAAATTTCAAAATCTTTATTAAAAAAAATATATCATTTGATTACTACTGCTGACATTTTTAAATTCGACAGTCTTCTTTTTATCAATCAGAAATATTAACTTTATGTATTATGAAGAAATGCTTTCGATGAGAGTTAATTAGTAGATATATACTAAAGCCATCCGACATTCATTCCTTATAGTTCCAGGACTCTGCCGTGGAGCCTTAGATAATAAAGGTAATATGAAGATACTATGGGTCACTTTGTCTCTGTTTTTTATAATTATGCACGATTTCAGTTATTTTACAATCCAAAATAGCACATCGTATGTTATATATTTTTATGTCATTGTACACTATGTTACCTATTTTTTACAACTATTTATTATTCGTTACTTTTGTTTCTGTTGTTATGTGGGAATAAATGAAATCATTCCAGCCTACTCATTATCTAGAACACCTCGTCGTGTAGAATTTGACCTTTGTCCGGTTGGACATTTTAATAGTCCAGATTAACTAAGTTAAATAATCGGTATTTAGAACTAAAAGATATATTCATACAAGGTTATAGAAGGTAACAACCTTTTGTCGAATGGAGCGGATATAGTTCGCAATTGAATTGACTTGTCCGTTTAAAAATAATATTGTAGTAATCACGTGATAATCATTTTCTACCATAAGTATATTACCCTTTAATATCCAAGAAACTGAGGCTTGTTCTTTTCTCGTATAGTACACCCCAATCAGAGTATAGTTATGCTTTAGCAGTTTTATCATAACTTTGGATTTGCGACCATTGTCTCTTGTAAATTTAATGTTGTATATGGTCTTGTCGTCTAAAGGAAACAGTCTTTTCAATTAACACAAAAATATGAATTTTAGAATACTTTCAGGTGTCGTATACATTAATATTTTCTTTCATATCCATAACGCATCATCAATAACACATAAAACATAAAATAAAAAAATCAGTGACATTTTACAACATTTTATTTCCAAATTTGGCTTTCAGACGATCGCAATCAAAGCCAAACATATGATCCTTTCTGATATCGTGAATAGTTGAATAGTCATTGATGGATATATCCAATTTTAAATTTGTTTTTGTGGTAGGTATAACTTTATTTTGCAATAAATCAATGGATAGAGTTTGGGTACAATGACACCATTAATATTACTATAGACCGCGATATATTTTAACATACCGCGATACTTCCACGGTATACCACAATTATATTAGTGTCCAACAATTTAATGTTCTGGGGCAATGTGGTTTGACATGATTTTAAATTTCCGTCTGTCAATAAATTGGAAATATATGTTGCATTGATTCATAGAAAATAACAACAAAGTATGTTCATCATAATTATTTACAAAATAATTACTCTGAGATTAAAGAAAACAAATTATCTCAGCTTAAATGAAAATCGCATCCCTCTCTAACCAACGATCAGCCCTTTATAACCGACGAATTCGTTATATGTATGTTAAGTGTTGTATAATTTGTAATCTACAAATTTTAACAAACGTAGGATGATTAAACTTACACTAGACCCGACACACTGTATGAGACATGTGCTTACATTACAAAACTCGTATACACTGGATTTACTTGTTGCATTACTGAATAACAGGCATGGAAACACCATGGCAAAAATTGATCAGAGAGATCCAGTAAATAGAACACACACCGGACAAACAAACAAATATTTCTTGAACTTGAGAAGTAACCGCAATCAGAATTTAAAAGAGCTGCTCTTCTGAAAATCTTAAGATGATTCTCACAACAGAATACCGAACTAGTATATGGTAGTAAACTAAAACATAACATGACATTTATATTTGTAAATCCAAAGTTTTTCCAAAAATATGAATTTGACCCTAATATATTTTACAATATCCCATTTGACTTCACAATTTTATTCTTGAATTGTGTTCTGAAAAATCAAATAAGTTTTGAAGTCTGCAGTGTTCTTGGTGCTTTAAGGGACAAGAATATTTTCGTACTAAATCATTGTAGATTAAAACAAAATAGATATGATATGCTGCTGGTGATTTTCTGCATGGTACGCATGCATTTTATAACGTACTTTAATAGTTACATTAGGCAGGGTATATTACTTTTGAAACATTTTACAAGTTTATTATTGAATATTTATTTTAATATGTGTACCTGTTCTTGATATGTGTACCTGTTCGAGTATTTCCGTCAGTCATATTCACCCTCTTTTTCATGTCTGCTTTTGTCTCGGGTAAATAAAAGTAAACCAAATAATAAGACTATAATTTTATCCATTGGACAAGTAAAATTCAGCAGAAAGAGAGATAATGATTAAATTGTAATAAAATAAAATAAATATAGAGTGTTTAAATGATAGTGACGCTTGTTCGGATGACTGGACGGTACTTTCTTGTTTCGTCTTATGTAATTTATGATATCATGAATTCTTATCACATGATTTAATATTAACAGAATTCAATTTTTAAAACTAGAGACATCTGTCTATTGAAACGAATAAAATGTTTATGTTTAAGGATAAATATTACCATTTATTATTATTTTCTCCATGCATATAATGCCAAAAGAAACAACTTGCGGTATGTCGACGCTTAATTAGAAAATTTGCCATAAATGTTTTGGGATTTTTTGCCGAGCCTCACAAGCGTTTAATGCAGGAGTAGTCTCCAGAAGGGAAACGTCCCTTACAAATATGACTTTTTTTTTTGTTTTAAATACATACTTTTCATCACTAATAAATTTCACAATTACATCTCTCTCTCTCTCTCTCTCTCTCTCTCTCTCTCTCTATATATATATATATATATATATATATATATATATATATATATATATATATATATATATATATATATATATATGATCGATTATCTCTAAAAATGACCCTTTTACTTATTTTGTTTGTAACGGGAACAGCTTATATTTAAATAAAAAGTTGGAAATTTTGGAATTAGTTTTTTTTTTTTAAATTGAATTATATTTATATTGCAATCAGTAATATAAACGGGGTGAACTTGCTTGCGGAAAGCCACCCCACCCCCCTCGAAACTCCCAAAAGATGAATGGAGCGTGACCTACGGTAAGGTTTCGTTACAATTGGATGGTTAAGCTGCTTAAAATACAGGAGCTTACGTGAACTGCTATTTTGTTCTCTACAAGGATTTCCATCCCATAAACATCTTACATTTTTGTTCAAATCCTCCCTTCCTCGCCAACAACCACCCTTCCCATCCCCCGAAAAAAATCTCAGCTGATTCTTAGATCAGTTATTCACTCGTTTTAAGCAAGTATATTCTATATGCTACGTTTTGACTATACTAGTATGAGGTTGAAATTTCAGTTCATAATGCTGCAAAACATACATATGTATATGCAGTTCTGTCCTGCTTTTTTTGGACAGCAGCCAATACAATATTGTTTCAACGGGATTTTAGCGACATCATTGTGATTGTTACTCCTTTAATTACGAGTGATGCAAGCAGTAGATAATAAATATCATTTAGTTTATACAAGTGTGACTGTATTATGTCGAAATGCGACCCATTTTTGAAACTTAATTTAAGCTCTAAACCGTGTTTCTAACTTTATATTATATCCGAAAATCTGTGGACTCACTGCCGCTATTCTTTTCCACGTACAGTTGATAAATAAACACTTACATGACACGTCTATTTAAAAAATTTCTATACCCTGTAGTAAATTGGCTTTCATCCAGAAAGGTGGTTGTAAAATAGAGATAAAAATGTTTTTTTGGTATAGGTCAAAGTTATACTGTGCTTTCGCAGATGGAAATTAAATCGCATTTTCTAGAAAGCGGTTAACCTTGATGACTAAAATTAAATGATACTCAGATTAGAGGTTGTTCGACTTGCGAATTGTATGGACATGGTATTGGATATAGGTCAATCGTTTCATCTTCAAAATCGCCTTGTGCGAACATTTTCCTCACCGTATGCAGCGACAGAACGTCATCGTTGCTTAGATTCTGGTTTCTCATGGGCTAGGTATGATCTTTTTCGTGGTAATTGTATATTCCAGTATGATTTGGCTTAAATACCTCTTTTCGTGTTAAGCTCCTCTCCATTTATGTCTGTAATAATAACCTACCTTGCTTAGTTAGCTGCCTACGTGAAAGAGAAAGTTATGTAATTTAAGTTTTGCTGTTTCAAACCTTGCATACACTCGCAATATTACAATGCCCGACGTCTTTAGCTTGACTAAAAAATCTGTATAATACTATTTCACAAATTACCAGAAAGAAAAATTGTAACAGAAGAAGACATCTTAACAATATAAACTCTGTATTTGTTATTCTGAAATGAAACCAAATATTAATTTTGACAGTGATATTTCAAATTCCAGGAAATGATTTGTCTCTCATTTGAGAAAGTTCTCGTTTTAAAATGTTGGTCAGTATGAGATACCAATTTTGTGGCTCACACGCCAAATCATATCAGTCTATATAATAGCTTTTTATAACGTTGGCTTTAAGAAATAATTTTATATAAATATTCCATTGAACATTTCTAACATAGGATTTACCCTTGTCTTTAAGCTCATAAAGAGTAATATGTACTCTCTCTCTCTCTCTCTCTCTCTCTCTCTCTCTCTCTCTCTCTCTCTCTCTCTCTCTCTCTCTCTCATGTACACACACACATACAAAGCACAAAACAATAATAACAATTTGGTTTCTTCCTTCCTTTATTTTCTTTCTCTCTCATGATCAAACCCTTGTTAATATATACAATTTCAGTAAACGTTTATATCCTTATATGTATCATAAAAAACAAAAAAAAATTGTTATTTCAGATCAAATGCAGATAAACATTTCCAAGCACATCTAAAACAGTACGCTGTTACAGACTCCCAAAACGTGCTAATATGGCATTTCGGTCAGAGTTTAGATAAACACATCAAAGAAATTTACTATTTCTAACCATACAGACACCACACCTGGCAAAACACAACTTTTAGAGAAAATATTATTTTGTCTATTCAATATGGTAGACTAATATTACTTTCCCAGTTAGGATTATACTTCTTTTTACCTGTTGAACACGAGACTTGGTCCACAATACTAATGACAATAGTATTAACCACAGCTGAAGTCGTGTAGATAGAAAAGACGCAAACATCAATGCAACTGGGTTTTCTAAATAATACAATTGTGAGATGCGTCATTCAGTCTCACGTTTCATACTCCTTTTTAGCAAAGCATATGTATTGAAACACCATAAAAGAAATACTAAAACTTTTACCCACAAATTTTAAAAAAAAATTGTACTAGGCTTTATAGAAACTTACATATATGTGTACCCCGCTTTCAGATATCAGACTGTTGATATATGCTGTAAAGAGCGAACGTTTCCCGTAACAAGACGTAGCAGGATAAAATAGCTTTGAATGAGATTTTCATCTGTATAGGCGGAAATGAAGTAGAACATATTGATATTTACGAATCGGATTACTCCGCTTTTTTCATTGTGAATTACACTATACATTGGAATTTCATGTCAATATTCATTTCTGATAGACTAAGAATCCAAACACTTCCACGATAAAGACAAACATAGAAATGCGTTTTCATGTTTTATCAGCCGTTGAGGGATAGAGTAATAGCTGGTGGAATAACTACTCATATAACAGACCTACTTTAAAATCTACTTTTAGGTGCGTCAGGAAAATGCATTATATGGCGCCATCGAAATTATTCTTCTCGCAGGATAGCATTAAGGCAAGGTTCAATGGTGGTAAGAATGACGAACATAAAGAAAAATTGATTGGAGAGACTTTGGACGACCTGGTACTGTGGAAGACATGACGTGGACGAGAGGGCATTACCGTGAAAGACGTTCTACTTATTAAGGTGGTTTATATAAAAGGAGAGTGGGTCACTTGTGATAATAGACGCCTTTGGGTATTCAAACATTGCGAGATCCTTGGCGGTTGTGCACAAATACCTGTTGTCATAGGCCAATGGAATCCAAAGAGAAAATTCAGCGCTAAAAATAGACAAAGTGACATTAAAAAAGAGGCGACGGCAACCCAGGAGGAATTTGGTACCATTTATACAATGAAAGGCCTGAACAATACGAGAACTTTCTTCAAAATCCAAATTTTAACCCGTGCATCAACGCTTTTGCTCCCAAGAGTACCAATGTAGATCTGGCACCAACCCACACTAGCAGTTTCTTGCATCTTAAAAATGACGATGGATGGAAATATAATGATAATGGTACAAAACAAACCGATAACACATTTACAATAAATGTCACTGATCCCTGCCAAAATCAACCTGTATCCACACTGAGCAGAATGCTAATATAGCAACTTCCACAAATGGACCCTTTGCATCACAGACAGTGAGTAAGATTTCAACATCAATTTACAAATTACAGGACGCACTGTCAGCTCTTGAAAGAGACCCAATAATTAGGCAAAGGACACAAAATGGAACTAAAACAATTACACATATATCAAACAAGCCCCTTCAAATTCGTTCGTTAGCCAAGGTTTCTCCTCGCCTATTTCGGAGAGCGATTTTATAAATACTAAACTAGTTTTGAAACCCTCTTTGTCACCATCATGGTGCGTATCAGCCGAAATGAGAAAGAGTTCGGTAACAGCTGAAGGCAGAGACTTTGTAGCAACTCATCGATTCAATTCAGAACTGTGCAACAGTGCATGATTAACACATAGAACGTATCAGGCAACTAACCAAAGCTTACCAAACAGAGCCAAAATGCATTCCCCTACTTCGAACGAAGAATCATCGACTCCGTTTTCCCACAAAAGTTTCCAATCATCGATTTTGGAAACCAGTTTAAGGGATATTAAACCAGGGACGAGAACTTATTCGGACACAGTTAAAAAGAATAACCTATTTGCAACTCGAAAAAGCAGTACAGCAGAGTGCAAGAGTTCACAGTCCATACAAAAAAACAGGTCAGGCAGCTAGCCTAATATCATCATCTAAAGCTAAAACAACTGTACCTACTTCTAATGAAATGTCGTTAAGTTGGTTCCATGGAATGAGTTTACAATCGCCGTCTAATCAGTACCTTCTAAGGAATTATACACCAGCATCTTCTCAGTTTGTTTCATATGCAACTAATGTTTCAACATCGAGACGAAATCGTTCCGAAATTGTTGAAAGGAGACACACTCTTGCATCTCAAAGAAACAGTATTCAAACGTCTTCAAACAGGGCCAAAACATATAGTCCTGATTCAAAAGAAGCTTCATCGGCAACGTTTCCTAACCAGAGTTTCTATTCGTCGATTTCTAGGAGCCGTTTAATGAATACTAAACCATTATCGGCTCTATCTGACTCTGATTCCTCGTACATTTCCTCCGAGATGAAAAATCATTTGGAAATGGCTGTAAAGAGGGGCTTTTCGACACCCCAAGAAAGCGATATGGTACAGGTTAAGAATACACGATCAGAAATTATACACCAACATCGTATCCGTCTGTCTCAAATTCAGCAAACTTTCAATCCCGATGAGATGTCATTCAGAAACGGATAAAATGAATCAATTTCTTGCAACTCAAACAGAACCAAAGCAACGAATCCAACTGCAACACAATTGCCATGTTTTGAGTATTCACGCGTTTAGAAAAAGTAGGAGTTTGTACTTGCTTATATGTCATTCAAATAGTCAAATTGACTGCAGAAAATGGACCACATGCAATTAAAAAACTGGAAAGGGGAATCCAATAGAACCTTGGTACTATAAACGTACTAGCCATCTCACAAATTATAAAAGCTATGATCGAAACATTTCAAAACATCAACCCATCCTATGTTTAAATTTCCCCAAGTCATCCAAAATGTTTCATATCAGGTTGTCCAATTATCTATCCTCTGAGTTCCTTGCGGGTAAAATATTACTGGAGTTGTGATACAGAAAGAATCACAATTCATAAAGCCACTAAAATGTCGCATGCGTTATATTATTTCTAGCAGCAGCCTATCTTTGGGTATTATAGGATTAACTACACGACAAGTGTTTTTATTCCAAAGCCATTCCATTACAGTAAAGACGATTTTCATCAATTCACCATCACAATTTTCTCAAGGTCATACAAATATTCAGCCCTGTTTCAAGACACCCTTCAACAATTTCATCCTCTAACCAGAGTCACTGTCTGCTAATCTTCAAAAACAGGCTAAAACACTCGACCAGGTTAGACTTCATCCAGTTCAGACAAAACAAAACCTGCAATTGGAATACGAAATCAACCATTATATCACTGCGGTACAACCACTTGACAAAAATACACAATCAACAACAATATTCGATATCTGAAGAGACACAGAGACATAGATCTACGCAGACCTATGTCTGCTATTATCTCATCATTGCTAGCAACGAAAACTTCCAGAACTGAAGACCTTGCTCAAAAGGCTCCGCAAAAATTCAAAACATGTTCAAAATCCGCCAAAACTCAAAACATGTTCAAAATCAACAATTACTTAGTTCATTCCTATACGGCAGAGGCAGAATTAAAATAAAAATGAACGTTTTGATAATGTGTGAGTCGTTCATCATACAATGCAAGAAATTACACTAATGAGTAGCATCAACTTTGGGGTGAGTGGTGGCCTGTGGTGCAGAAAGAGTTTCGTGATCTTCTCGTGATTGAAAATACAAATTCAGTTGACTGGATATATGTGGAAATTACGTACGTTCGACATCTATTTTCACGCAGAATCATCGAGATTTAAGAAAACCATAACTTAACGTAAAGGCTAAAGCCACTAATGATGCGTTTCTGGAATTTATGTAGAAATGGAAATTTGAATACAATGAGTGAAATCTTACAAATGCGTCAGAAAGTTAAAATAAAAAATAATCATTTTATCGATACTAACTAGGTATGAGAATCTATATTCCTTACACCTTGTATTAACTCATTTTTGTTGAGAAACGTTTTTACCTTGTTATGATCCAGGAAAAAAAACATGAAAATGATTAGCTCTCAAAAACAGAGAAATAAGCACGAAAATTACCAGCGGACAATATGTGCAGATAGTTTTCCTCATAGTTACCGATATGTGGACGGATAATCCAATTACATACTTACCGTTGCTAGGATCTATTGTTTGTAGTTGTTTCAAAATGTTTGGAGCTCTTACCTAATTTAAAACAATCTGAAGGACGCATTAAGAAAAATGGGTGTAAATTATATGAATATCGATTTTTTTCTACCGACTTTTGGTTTTTCAATCGTTACATATGAATTTAGTGATAACGTTTTGAGCCTTAATCGTTTGTAATTTTTTATTTATTTTCTAAGTGGTTTTCTCTAAATGATAATGTTATATCATTCCTACAGACAAAATAAGATTGTTTAAGTAAGATATGTATAGTCGTGCTGTAATTATCTAATAAAAATTCAGAAATGCAATGTTTTAATTAATGCATTTGTTTTGTTGTATAAATTATTCATTCATTCATTCATTCATATGACGGTGCTCGTTTAACGACGTCAAAGGAAACATTACAATCTATTAAATTTTGGAATAGAATTTCATGAGCTCTGGAATAAATATTCTTGCATTTCATAGCTGTTTGGAATTGTTTCACCATGATCTCATATCCTAAAACACGCCTGTTTGTGAATTTCTCTTAAACGGACTCCACTTATAAATATATAAATAAATATTCATCAACCTGTACATACATAAGTTTATGTTGTTTTTCTTTCTTCTATAGTATTGTTTTTCATCAGAAAAAGTAACTTAAGCTAATAAAGCCAATAATTATTTTTTTCATTGCTTCATATAATTTATTTATTATATTTGGCATTGGATTTATAACCTAAATTACTTTGATCTTTTCTAGTCATTTCTTTCTACTTATGATATAAACTAGACCTTTGATGGTGTAAAAGTAATAACGATACCTCGTCTTTATTCTCGAAACTGTATTTTTATTGTTTAAGTGTTATGTTGAGAGGTACAGATAAGCATCTGTTTGTCTGTCTATCTACCTAGAATCACTTCGTGACTGATGGAAATTGATTTGCTGCCATATATTATCTGCTTTATACATATATTTTCTGCTTTATACAGAATTTGGTTGGTTTTTTATTATATCTGACAATCGTAATACCTCGACTATTTAAGAGCTATGATGTAATGATACCAATTATTTTGAATAATTTCTGCACACAATGCATTATATATGTATATAAATTTCCAGTATATTCTGTTGTGGTCAGCGTAACACGTACCTAGTAAGATTAGCTAGTCTTGCAATAAATTGTTGACTGCGAGAGATAAAATCTGACTGCTTTGGGCGTGGGTTTAATTCTAATTAGTGCGCGCGTTTTTAACAGTTAGGAACAGACAAGAATGGAATGTTAGTGCGAGGTAATAGTTGTAAATTCTCCACAGTGGTATTAACCAGGACAGCATTGTAGAATGACCTTGTCCATTTGAAACAGGTATTATAAGATGATATTTTCCAGACGTTACTAATAAAGGAGGACTAGATAGGATTATTCTAACTTCGATGGGAGAGATGAAGAGTTTAGGGGTATAAGGGTATAAAGTAGTAATCCTGATTGGCTAAGCTAAGCGAGGGAGTGCATATTCACAGACGGAATTCAGGGGTTTTAAAGTAGTTCTCCTAGTAAAAGTAACCAGTCTGAGATTTTCTTCCGATACGGGAAGCTGGCTCCGAGATCAGTAGAAAATATTCAGCTCTTAAAACAAATAGTCCACGGGATAAGGTGATCTGGAAATTCGTGAGATCCGGATACAGTGAAAATACGGGGTCGGGAGGGATTATCTGATGACAAGCGAGCTAGGACTCGTATAAATCACAAGGGTAGTCTCTATCTATTACCACTTTTTCATTGGCGTAGTTTTGTAATTGTTGTGAATGTATTCAGTTTGAATTTCATAATTAACTTTTTTTCTTGAGTTCAGAAATAAATATGTTATATCATTGACGATTGTAAGAAACACATACAATATTTATTAACATGAAAGAGTTAGGATTCAGTTATTTTGTATGCAGTAAAAGTCAAATAGAGTAAGATTTCATGTATTTCTTCTCTCACAAATTGTGAAGAGTAAATCTGTCTTAAATGATTTGCATCATAAAGAGTTCATGATTTGGAAGAATCGATTTTTTTCATGTCTGGAAATGTAAGTCAATGAATCACTAATTAGCAAAATAACGTAGTTAGGAAAATGAGTGAAAACTAATAATTTGTATGTGATTAAGTGTTGATTCTCTTCAATTGAGAATCAAGTAACATAAGTCGCTTGAGTTGTCAACTGGTAAATTTATGGCCAAAGTCGGGCGGTGATATTGTCAGAGAGGGCTAATTATGTCTAGATTTACCCTACTTGAAATCGTTTTTATTTAATAAACAAGACTTTGTTTATCTTAGGCATTGTTAAATGGACAATTAATATACTCTATTTTGATGCATGAATAACGGGTGATATTTGGGTTGGAGAGTATAAATCTTTGATTTATTTGAGATATGCTAGCTCGGCTTGGTCATTCTAGCCTCATATACTTGTGAGATCATTTGGAGAAGAAGAAAAAAATATCCAATGACTTTTGCAGATAAGCGTTTGCTTGCTTTCTACGGTTTTCTCAAAGCTGAAAGAGTGTAAGAAGTGAAGCTCTCAGAGATGGTGATACGTTATGTGGCAAGGAAGACAAAGAGGTGGATCGGGTAAGAACTGTCTACAGACTTTGATAAAAATACAACGAATCTAAACTAACAGTGTCAGTCGCTAGGGATAATGACAGCTTTCTGGAATTTCATTTAAAAGAAAACGTTTGCTTCCCATCAGTGAAATTGTATTTCAATGTTTTTTAGAAACAATTAAATTTCTGACTAGGTTTCAATTATCGTTCATGGAAGAAGTAATAGTTTTGAATTAATTAATGTGATCTAATATCCTCACCGAATGCTGCATTCAAGACATCACACTTGCAAACTCAACTAAGGTACACCCGTTCATCTGTGGCAAATTACAGAATGCCAACAACATTACTTCTATGGCATTAAAATGTCTCGTTTAGCATTTTCACCAGTAATTTACACAACGGCCTTAATTAACATTCGTATATGTATGCTAAAAATATGTTGAAAACCCCTCTTTGACCTGTTTCATATGTAGTCTATATTGAAAACTCCTGTTTTGCCTTGCAGCTTTAAACAGTAAGATACGTTGGCCAATGTTATGGTGATCGTCAGACCTCATATGCTGTCATTTCAATTATTACGCATGGTTTTACATACGTTCCATGAAATATATACAGTATTTATGTTCGTGTATTTGAGGATAAAGTTTATTTAATACATAACTAATGTAGTTCATAAACAAATGGCAGTATACATAAGAAGAATATAACATTTATTTCTGTGAATCTCAAATTCCTTCTGCTGACTAGCCATATAGTCGTGTCCCAATAAATCCGTTTTAGCGTTAATTAATGTCAAGTATACCGGTCAACTCCACTAATCGGCCAAATTGTTTTGTCACAATAATGTTTGATTAAATATTTTGTTGTTGATCAATTGGATACACTCTATCAATTGGATGCACCCTATCAATTCATAAAAACTGACTCTATCTATTTTAATCATCAGATCATGGTTCAAATTTTCGAGTATTTAGACATAATAAATTTACAATGTTTTAATTCTCTTTATAATGTATGCTTTATGTATTTGTCCCCATCCTATCTGTCCCTTAGATGCCATGTTTAGTTGAAAATATCCCGTTGATAAAAGCAAGGCGATGATATGATATGCTTTGTAATCCTTAGCTGTGGTATCAAATCATGAAACAGTTCATCTTGATATGTGGAAACGAACTGTGGAAATTTATTTCTGAGTGTTCTCCTAATGTATGACACAAATGTCATCTTCATGGCTTAACCACTCTATATCTTGCTCAGTGTATTCACGTAATGTGGTTGTCTCTTTCGAACGTCTTCTAAAACTCAGCAATGATAAGGAAATTTTAAAACGAAAAATAATTATTATTATTTTTTACTTATTCCATTGATATTCTTGAAAACTTCTTTGCATTTCTTCCTATTTATTGCTTTTCCAATTCCGTTAACAATTTTCATTCAAATTTATAAAACGTTATTAGATAACTAATGAGGGACTAGAACATTACTTAATTATGCATAAACGGGATGCAAAATAATGTAAAGATAATTTCAGTCGTGGCAATTCATAGTTTTTATATGCTGCAAACAAATATTTTTCTGCCATCAAATTTCGCGAATATTCGGATGGAGAGGGATTTTTAATTTAGTGAAAATTGCTTCTATTTTATTTTGAAGACAGTTTCTCCTGTCAGTTCCACAGAAATGAATAGTTGTAGATTTACATTAGTTTAATTATTGATGCTATAGATTCGTATATTCCTCAATGTATGCATTGACATCAATTATGATATCATATCGAAAGTTCATATGGACTAACTTTACTATGCTCTCTTTATATGCGAAAAACCGCTCTGGTGGCCTAGTGGTTAGACGGTCCGCCTGGAATGCTGGAATTCGCGGATTCGAACCCCAGCCGAGTCATAACAAAAACTTTAAAAAAATATACTAACAGCCGCCTCGCCTGGCGCTCAGCATTAAGAAGTTAGTGTTATGACTGGTCGGCCTGGGGTCAGGATACATTTGTGACTGGGTGGGACATCATGTCGCTTGTCTGCGGCATGACGCCACAGTGCTAAACATCACTATAAACTTCCACACTGCAGACACCCTAAAGATATGACTGAATTATTTTTTAAAGCTACGTTAAAAATCTAAATCACATGCAAATAGAGCTGCCTCGATTGTATGTTATATTATGTTGAAACGAAAGTGTGTTATTTCCACGAACGTAGGTTTTTACTTTCTGTATCCATTTCTGTGAAGTTAAAGAAGTGCAATGCAAGGCCTTGTCAATGGCCTTTCAATAGTGATGTGTGATACACATATATACAATTCTTTCAAATGTATACGAGCAAAATTTGTATAAATATTGTGAAGAAAAAAAAAACGAAATCTTATAAAAATTATTATTATAATGAAATTTTTAGAATATACCGTGCTACAGTTTGGTTTAAGTTTTCCATGACGAGGATATGAATTGTTTTAATCCTATCAATTATTTTGCAGAATTAATTATCAGCGATATACAAACGTCTCATTGTAATCAGCTGGGAATTATGAATATTATTATTGATGTTTTAACAACGTGTAGAATGAATTTTATCCACCGAGCCTCTGTCCATGTATGCATGTATACGTACGCTAGAACAAACGGAGCGAATAATGACTTTCAGAATGATAACATGTCTTACTTTTTGGTGATTCATTTCGATTAAAGCGACATATCTAGCGACTTTGTTTTTCAACAATAAAGAAACTTTAATTATTTTGGAAAAGAAAAAATATATGATAAAGAGGGCAATTGTGAAAGTAAATACCACAACCGTTCGACCTTTTATCAATAAAGAACAATGAAATCTCTGAATACACAAAATCACCGTATCGGTACTAGGCTATAAATTAACACATGGCGTGCAAGCATGACTCTAGCCCTCACAAGTCTTTTATCGCTTCAGAATCGCCAAAAGACTGAAAAGCTACACATATCCATTAAAATCACACTAACTTTAAATCTAATCCTGAGTAATAACCTTTATTTTCACCATTACGATCACAAAGTACTTTCGAGTGGCGCTCTACAGTTTCGAATGTTGCATAGGGTTAAAATTGTATGGAAAACGAACTTCCCTGGATTTGGTCATTGGTTATAATGACTATTAAAAAAACACCTTGTCAATCTTAGGTATAGTTCAAAGAACTCTTAATTCCCTTTATATTGGTGTATGATTGATGGGTGTTACATGGGTTATAGTGTATACATCTTGGCCTTACTCCAGATGTGCATCCTTCAAAAGATGTAAGGTCCACTTGGTTATTTTCAATTCCTTAACTTCAGAGGTAAACTTTAAAAAAAGAGCCGATAACATTTTTTTTACATTTTATATATTTGGTAATTCATTCATTGTACATTTAGAAGCTGGTATTGTCTAGTCTAGCAAAATTCATTTCCCCTATTTTAATAGCTGCCCAGGATAGTGTAAAGTGTACTTAAGACTACATCAATCATTTTAGTTAACAGTGTGTTTAGATCATCTACGATTTCTAAAACTACAATATCCAAAAATGTCAGCCACATTACATTAAATTAGCATATAGGTATGCCAACATTCTCTCGCATATGCTTGTTTTGAATGCAAACAACTTTGCATTATATACGTCACTCTCTCAAAGGTACATTATAACTGGTGAGCGCTTCCTCTACAGGACACCATCAGGCGGATGTAGCCCATTTCATCCGATTCTACTCTGCAGTAAATAAGTGTTAGGGTCGTAATGATCACGGAGCAGAGTCTTTCTTATCTTTGAATACAACTGAATCCAGCATCCATCTAGGCTTTAATATTGGAAGTGTGATAACGTCATTAATCATCATTTCTGCTATCCTAACTTTAACAAGATATTTATATTCAGGATATTTATATAAAATTATCATATGATAATAATATGAAATAAAAGTCATGTTAAATATTTTATTTGTGGAATTAAAAGATGCGTAACAAAAGTCGAATCGAGCCGAGGACTGGGGGTCACACTAGCACTAGTTATGTTAATTTATAGTACGGTAAGGTGATTTCGTGTTGTCAGAGATTTCTTCGAACTTTGCTGATAAAACGTTAGATTCCTGTGGTAAATATCTGCTAATAATACGTAATGACGAAAGTTGAATAAGAGCCAAATACCGCACGGAAGACTTCATGGTGGATCATTTTATAGTACACAAGACACGTGCAAATTATACATGTCAGTGTTTTGTTTGGGTGGATGGGTGGCCTAGGTAGAATTTGACGTATACTTACGAAATTCTACCGCCAATTTAACTATGACTATTGACTCGTGACTGTATCGTGCTTTAGTTTCCTTGGTTGAATGTCATGCTGTCATTCTTAAAATGTGTTGACTTAAGAGTGTTACGCTTAGTTTACACTCACGCTATAGGGCTTTATGAAAGCAGATGTACAGCAAATAAAACTAGGCTCTTTACTTTTTTCTACTTTTCCAATAAAATGAAACTGACTGACAAAACAAAGATACTGATCTCTGTGAAAAACAACAGCACATTATTGTTTCAAAAGACGAAAACAAAGAAACATGCAGGTTTTTTAAATTAAAAAAGGTAGAGACCAATAGTTTTATTTAATGCAACATACAAAATTGTACCTGCAAGCATCGCAATAGGGAGATATCAATATTACAAAAACTGAAAGATAAGCATTCAATTGGTATTCTGTGTGCAAGATGCGTAGTGGAAAATGGCTGTTTTGTTGGGGTTTTTTTTGTTTTTTTGGGGTGGGGTGGGGTGGGGTGGGGTGGGGTGGGAGGTTGTACGATGTGATGAACCATATGGAAAAGAATCAAAACAAACTGGTTTGTATATGATGCATTTGAATTTATAACTGCATTGCCATCAGTAATTTGACGTATTAAAACTCAGCAAATATATATTAATAATACGCTAATTAGTTGATCTTGGCAACTGTTTGGTCTGTTCTGTTCTGTAATCAATATCTATCAAATTATACGACGTAATAGGAAATCCAAGTTTCAGCTGGCACAATAGTCTGTGATCAAAAGAAAAAATGAAAGTAGAAAATCCATAGGCAGTTGTCATGCTCGGCTCTTTTCATTTTGAAACAATGTAGAAAATTGAACATTCCAACTACTATTCTGGGAACGATTTACGCGGAAACAAAACAATGCGTTTGGACGTAGTTAAGGCTACAAGCATTCAATAATGTAATGTTTTGTCAACGAAGTACGGAAATTACAAGGTCATGCATGTGGATGGATAAAGGAAAATTTCAATGATTTAACTGTGATAACTATTTTTATGAAGAGCTGTGTCCGGTCGTTAAAGTGCCAGGGTTTTTATAGTGCATCAGGATGAGATTCAAACCATCCGAAATACGCTATTCGCAGGATAGTATTAGTTGCACTTTCACTGGTCGACATTGGGGAAAAAAGATTGGTAAAACGTTGGACAATCTTGTAGATGGTAAGATCAGTGTGGATGATATTCCTAGGATTTCGGTAATTTTTAGGAATGAAAAGTGGTTCACTTGTGATAATCGACGTCTGTGGGTATTCAAGCATTTCGAGCTACTTGGTGGCTCTACTCACATTTCTGCCACCGAAACGACCTACTTAAATATAAGCAAATTAACCACTGATAATGAAGGCACTGCCATCAGAGTAAGGGGAAGTCCAGGAGGAACTTGGTATTCTAAGTATTCTCAAAATCCAACGAAATATAGAAACTATCTTCGAAATCCAAACTTCAACCCGTACAGCGACCCACCCGCCCACACTGCTTCAAGCGATGCGGAATATTTCAGATCAGGTCTCCCAACAAGATCGTATCAAAGTTCTTTGCAGATGCAAGCTACCAATTACTGCAGATACGATAAAGAACTAACCGAAATCAGAAATAACACTGAAACAACTCGTGCCTTATTTGGTTTCCAGCAGCAACCGATCGTCCGATACCAAAGCACCGATTATACAACGGAAATGATTTCCAGAAGCACATCCATGACAACAAAATTGGCTATCAACAGTTCGCTATTACCTTTGTCCAACTACCAGATAATCCAACAAAGTTCATCAAGCATAACAGAAACGCAGAGGCCGATATCGGAGACTAGTGTGAAGGAAACTAGACAGGTTTCCGATGTATCCAGTTCAGACTCTACTGAAGTTGCATTAGGAACGAGAACGTATTTGGTATCCGATGCAGGAATTGCAGCACAACCAGTGCATAAGAGCGCGCCATCAACATTTACCACAGGTGTGATAAGCATCCAAAATGTATCTGATCGAACAAAAACATCAGTCCCTACTTCAAAGGCAACTTTGACTTCTTCCTTACACCAGACATACCTATTGTCAACACCAGAGGACAGTTTGAGGAATTCTAGACTAGCTTCGACTTTATTAGGCTCAAATTCCTCGGGAAAAAACTATCTGGTACCCAATGAAATCGGTATCTCTCTCGTTAATCAGAGAAGCAACAAACATATGACAAGCAGCTCTGAGAAAGAACCAGCAAGTAAAAAAAGAAAATATTCGTTTGTGACCAAACCTGTTGGATCTTTTGACAGAAACAAATCTGCAGATATAAGCAGACCGTCCTTTGGGTCATCGATGTCTGCAATGAGAACTGCCAATATCAAAGGGCGTGCGCTGAAGACTGCATCGAAAGTCAAACCGGCTTCGAGACAACTTTTCGCTACCAATATTACTGTCATACAGAACCAATATCACCGTAAAACGCCCGCCCTGGTAATGCTAGATATATCCAAAATTCGTTACACTAAAGACGCTATTGAATATCCACTTAGTGATGATAGACAGTCTGAAGTACAGCGTCGGCTTCAAGATCTTCTCCAGGCTTCAAATCCTAAACCTTTGGAGGTTTACAAGGCCTACGATTTATACTGGTTAAAGGAGGAAAACGATGTACTTTGGACACTATTAAATATCATGCAGGATCGTTTGGTGTGGGGACAAACTTCGCATAAGGTAAAGGCTCTTGTCACCGAAGATAATGATGCCTTTTTGGACTTCATGCGCAAAGAAAAACCTTGGCTTCAAATATGTGACATCTTGCAACTCGGACAGAATATTGAAATAATAGAATAGACCTTCCTGTTGGTTCAACCAGGAAGAATATATAACTGTGTTGCATTTTGAGATTTTTGTACTAAACAAAACTGATTAATTTGGAGGAAAATTCTTAGATCGTCATGATCACGACAAAAGAACTATGACAAAGGCAATATCATACGTAATAATATTACAGACTTATGTATACGAAATTTTCCTCATAGTTATTGATATGCGGAAAGACAATTCACAAATAGGGACTTTTTTTAAAAGATCATTGATACGTAAGTATTACTGCACTCGTGCATATTTCAGTGTCTTACAAAATGAACTGCGTTTTTCCACATAGTTACGCATATATAAGGACTGATAACGGAGAAGTACTGATGTTTTCGTACTAGAATTTGCTTCCCTAACTGAACGTTTCATTTGAATTTGTGCATCTACTGCTTCTTTGTTTTCCTTAAATTTCTCAAGTATTTGATAAAGCTTGCTTATTATTTTTGTCATTGCTATTGTCTTTTTATACGCACGGATAAAGGTTAGAATGTTCAGACGAGGTTTATTCGAACCAAATTACGGGTTCATTCTGATCAAAGGCCAGGCTGATTCGAACCTTGTTATGGGCCACCCGATACGTCCATTGTTTCAGCCTTACAAGCCTGGAATTGTTGATATTGTCAAGGCCTTCAACCCTCAACATCGTATACTTTCGTACGATACAGTATACCTTACGTCGCTACCAAGCATGTCAACCAACATTGTTAAGGCTTGGTAGCGACGTAAGGTTTAATGTATCGTACGAAAGTATACGTTGTTGAGGGTTGAAGGCCTTAACAATATCAACAATTCCAGGCTTGTAAGGCTGAAACAATGGGCGCATCGGGTGTATGGGCATCCAACCTCGTAAAATATTATTACGTTTCGTTTAGAATTAAATGTGACATTTATCGTTGTTTTAAATATGATACTTCTCAATATTTCCAAAGGCACGTTGAGCAGTTCAAAATTGCATTTAAGGAAACAAACTACTTTTTTTCGTGCGATACATGGTGTTGTACAATAACTCAAGACTGTTTTTCTTGCATTGACAATTAAATAATGAATTATATTCAAAGCATCTCGTTCACCTTTGCACAAAAATTGAAATAGTTTACTCTTTTATTTGAGAAAAAAATACAGTTACTAGCATTAATCTCTCTCTCTCTCTCTCTCTCTCTCTCTCTCTCTCTCTCTCTCTCTCTCTCTCTCTCTCTCTCTCTCTCTCTCTCTCTCTCTCTCTCTCTCCTAAGACATTAAACAAGGGTTCTGTCAAATTTACGATTTAGTTCAATACACTATTATACGTCAATAGCAGACATAAATATTATACTGATCTTGTCAACTACGTATTAAGTACACTTTAAAAAGTGGTCACGAAACGATAATGTTGGTATATCTTCTGAAATATAAAATTGATTTTATTAATCTTTAAAGAACTGCATGTTAAGTATTTTCTAAATTTATTATTTAATTTTATGCAAACTGATTATGCATAGATGATTGATGCCCTCTAATTAAACGTCATATTATCACTGCCTTTTTATCAGTACTCTCTCAATTTTATTGTAAATATTATCAGAAATCTCATCTGACCAACAATTTGCAAAACCAGTTTAATCGATGCCTCTTAATTAAAACAATTTTGTTTTCATTTTCAAGCGTAGTGAATTTAAAACTATTGTACAACAATCAATTATAAATGTTTACTTTTGGTCATATGAATGTTTTTATATGTGTTATCTGTTAAATATAATAAAATCTATATTCCAAAAGTCAAAGATGCAATGGATTAAAGATATGCTTTATACGAAAAATATATGTTCATTAATGTTACCAAACGTTTCAAAGGTTATAATGAAAATAAAGTAAGTTGTTTTAAAGGATCAAAATTTTACTCAGAAACTAATATATATATATATATATATATATATATATATATATATATATATATATATATATATATATATATATATATATATATACACACACACAAACACACACACAACCATATGTCAGTATGTCAGTATATAAACTGTTTAATACGGTCGAAAGTTTTTCATACTGGCCTCGTTTATGAAAAATTCAGAATGTTTTCACAGCTGTTTATTCAAAGAACAACTTTATCTGTTACTTTTGTGCACAGTTGAAAAGTTTTAAAAATCTAAACAAGATAACTCCAGTCTATTTTTTTTTCTTCCATTTCGGCTATAGATTTACGAATAGCTATTAAAAAGAAAATAAACCTTTTGCATTACGTTGCCACGTTTGCACAAACTACAATCACTACTAAGTTGTTTTACTTACTATAAATAACATGGTCTAAATCAGCCACGGTCCGATTCAGCCACGGTCCAAATCAGCCACGATCCAAATCAGTCACTGTCTAAATCAATCACAGTCCAAATCACGATCCAAATCAGCCACGGTCGAAATCAGCCAAAATTCATTAAGATCGTCTTACCCGAAAACTCAATAATTGCGAGCGCTGTTGAAGCTATTGATTTTTTTTATTTAAAAAAAAAACTGTACTTAATATTTTATTTTATTGTACTTTTTCTTTTCATTTTTTTAGACTTTGGATCCTTAACCGAAATTACTTCGATCTTTTATATCCATACGTTTGATGGTAAAATCATAAAATATTTCAAATGTGACATACATACATACATACATACATACATACATACATACATACATACATACATACATACATACATACATACATACATATATACATACATACATACATACATACATACATACATACATTCATGTAATTTATTTTAAGAATAGAGAAATAAATACATACAAGCAAATCCAGAACGGTATTAGACTGACACGTATACAGCATCACATGTTTTCGTGGTACGGACGCCGCGCCTATTGGACATAGTACACAATTAATTTCACTATATATTCTCTACATTTGTTTCTCAGTACTGAACTTTCCACTGTGTGACAATCAATACAAATCATATGTTAATCTAAAATACCTTCAAAGATGACTTTACGGTTTAGTTCTTGTCAAGGGTTGACCTGCATTTTTTTGAGAGGCTGAATTGTAAACAAAACACCAGGCAACGGAACACAGAATTCACTTCCGGATCATCACCATGACCTTATTACTCAATGTGCACTGTCGCCGAAATACACACAGACAACCACACCATAAGCTCACATTTTAAAGAATAAACAATTGCCTTTAAATCCTTACCAAGAATGCCAAAATCTGACTCTAGTATCACCACTAAATTTAGACCGGAAAAAGTGATCTAAAAATAGACTGGGACTACATTCGTGGGTACTGAACCGGATTTTATTAATTGTGTACCGATTCCTGAAAGGGTCAACGTTTTTGTCAAACTTTTATATTTGCATTTTATTTTGCATGCCACTACTGTTTCAACTTCATACATAAAGTCTTTTGAAATTTCCTTGCAAGCAAGACATGTGACAGCTGTCAGAAAGTGTGTAGTGCTGGTGTTCTATAGGGTGCAATTTGAGGTCCAATTGTTCTTAAGAAACCAAAACTAAATTTGCTATATCTTCCTTAATTATAGGAATTTTTCAATGCAGTAAAAACCTAATTGTAATACTTGATAAGGCCTGTCTGAAAATAGTCTTGAAATTAAAAAATATTGATTTATTAAATTTTAATGAAAATTTAAAAAAATATATAAATTTTAAAAACTTTTTATTTTACAAAAAATAAATTTTCATACAAGTTATGACATTCAGTTTGACAAATTTAAGGCAGCAATGTTGATTAATGAATGGTCTTTAAAACAAATGGTAGTTTAGGTCTGTACAACTGATAATATTAATCCCAGGGGTACTGAAGCATGATAGCTCACAGTGATTTTGACAGCAAATTACAATATGCCTA
>JAEAOA010001705.1:0-92500 GCA_016746295.1 Potamilus streckersoni
TAAACTTTTTAACAAAATAACGAGGCAGACCTTTTGCTTTATTCGTTATTTTATTATTGTCTAATAATACGGCATACATTTTACAACGTAATCCGATAAAGTATTTGATAGCGCTCGAGTTCATTTCATCTTTGAACTTGCCAATCATCTTTTTATTTGTGTCGTCATGAAATTTACTGTCACGTGGGTAATCAGAAAGATCAGACAGATGTCGATTATTGTACATGTCCTGATAGATGTCCTCGCATTCGATTTCATACACGAGCGAATCAGTATCAGTAAACAATAATCTACTAGCAGGCTACTGTTTTATTAACAAAATTATAATGAAAATCGTACATCAGCCACTTGGATAAATCTAACACTGAAGCTCCAAAGTAGATCGGCTTGTTTAGTTTTGATTTGTTTTTCTTCTTTGTATCGCATAAAGATTCTCATTAAAAATTTTCATGCTCACAAAATCATCGTCTGACACAAGTTTGTTTCTACGACTGATATCATTAACTAGTTCGATATTTACGCGTTTCCTAATATTCTCCATCGTCTTACCATAAACGGAATTCTTCATCAGTTTAAAGAAGTTTTTCTCAAAATCAGTTTTTGCTACAGCTCTTCTTGAAGTGTTTTAGTTAATATAACCTCTCATCCAAGGCGACTGATTAAATTTTAATACACGATGAACTTTTCTCAACACGAGACCAGCATCGACTGCTTGTTTTAAAACTTTGTAATGCAAAACATAATTACGTTTATTAAGCAAATTTGGTACTAGTTTTTTGCCCATGGAATATTGTCTTGGTGATGCTATCGCTTGTTGTTTTTTTGATAACATACTATAATCTATAACCATCGATTCCGCGCAGAAAGGGTAATCGTGATGCAATTTGTGTAGCCAAGTTGGATAAACAAGATCAACTTCAATGAAATATGAAACATCTTCGAGTATCTTTTTTCTGTTTCAGATAGAAATCAACCAGTCGTGATCCAGTGAAATCCACCAAGAGGCATTGGTTCTATCATTGAACCACCATAAAGATTATTGCAGTCCAGATAAACTATATACTTCGAAGGAAGCTCAGGATTATACACTTTTAAATATTTGTTGTTAGCTTCAGCATATTTTTTGTTATTACGCTAATACCGCCTCTGATACCTTTTTCTATAAAATTGAACATATTGACGTCAGTCAGTAATTCCAACCTTACCTTACTAAACTTTAGCAGAGCATCCCATGACAGCCCAGGGGCAGAATAATACCAACAAGGATCTAGTCCGTAATTATTATAACTTACTTCTCGAAAACTTTCAAAAACATCTGCTAATAATATCACGTCCGTTTTCAGGTATAAATCATTATAATCACCAAAAGTCTCACTATCAAACTCTTTCCAGATATCTTGTGCATACTTGTACTCGTCATCGGTTATATATTCATTTTTAAGTTGCGAGTAAAATTTGTCTTTGTCAGGTAAAGATGTTTCATCAACTTTACTCCAGTCGTCGAGATATTCGTATGGAAAAACTCCTTTTTTTAGCTAATAGATTAAATTTATCTCCAAAACAGTCTCTTAGGTTATGAAATTTACTAGAACCTTTTACTAGCTCATCTAACGAGGATGCCATAAACTGCAGGCTGTCAATGAAACGCAATTTACCTAGCGTAACTGACATATACTTTTCAAAATTATTTTGAATGCATTTGATGACGTTATCGAGTTTTAGACGAGCTTTTATCTCAGGATCACCAAAAGCTTCCACGATAATGTGACTATCATATCCTCGAAAATTGTGAAGAATAACTGGAATAAAATCTGGAGCATGAAATTTTAAATTACACTGATTATGAGCCGCTCCACGGTACTGTCCGGTCAAATGGCAATGGTCATGTACTTTTTTGTTATCGTCAAAAGCTTTTTCACAAATATGACAAATTTATGCTTGCTCGTGATCAGATTCTTGTTGAGGTATTAATTTTAACATTGGCGTTACTTTCTTCAAATGATAAGTAATATTATCAACTTCGTTAATCAACTGCTTGAGAAGCCAGACAGCTGGATTTTTTTACAACGATAGTATTGGATTGGTTTAGATAATCTAGAATCAATACAACAAACTATTTTGTACACTACTCCACATGGAACATGATTTTGAACTTTTTTTGTTCTCGATTGATTAGGATTATTTTCTACGCCAAGTACAGGTTGACATAAACATTCGAAATCAGCGTATATAACGAAAGGAATTTCTGGTTTATGATTATGATGGACAAACTGTAATACACTATCTTTTTTTAGATGGCATTGTTATTCTTTGTACATCACTACAATACTGCAAATACTTTTGTAATTTTTCATGGTCATTACAACCGTGCAAGCAGCGATAACACAATAACTTTTTTTTCGTTTATTGTACTGTCCACCAATTAGTCCATGAAAGTTTTTGATCCAAACGTAATGATTTTTATAAAACAGTAAATTGATAGTCGATTGTGAAGCTTTTTCTGAAATATATCTCGGATAGATGTTTTTTTTCCCATCTAATCCGAAATCGTTAATCGAAATATTATTTTGCTTTTCAAATTTTGGTATTTGATTTTCTGCCACCAGCACAATTTAATCTTGACACGTGACTGATATACTTCTCAACACGATCAGCATTTTTTCTGCTGGAAATAGTGCAGAAAGAACAGCCCATTGGAAACATTTGTTATCTACGTTTTTGATGTTTATACAAATCTTTTCCTTTTTATTTTTGGTGGCAGGTCGATGTACGAACTACCTCGTGATGCGTCATATTTCATCGTGTGAAACAATATTTCTTTGATCATTTCAAACTTCCAACCTGAACCTAATTCAGTAAATTCTTCTATTTTTTCCAGATTTCTTGGTGTATTTCATCAACTAGTGACAAAAGATCAGTCCCAAGTAAAACACGTCTGGATTTCGCGTTGATATAAGGGTCTATAGTTTCCTTGTCAGTCGATTCTTCCGTCACAAGTATTTTTGAAAATATAACGTGATCTTGTACTAATATTCTTAAACCTTTGTGTTTTTCAAGCTCACGTTTTACAGTTGTCTGTAGTAGATGAAAGAGATTTGTTGCAGTAAAATTTATCAGTACGATTTGATTATCGAACCGATAGCTGTTGTCAAATCATGTAAAGGTAGTCGCTATTTTTTCAGGTACTCCCATAAGGCTCTTTTTAGCTATATCACGCAATTTCGACATTGCTATACTATAATCTAATGTCTAATTGATTGTTCGATCGATAATTTACCACACGCAGCGCATGCGCCAGGTTGAAGAAACAATTAGAGATAAAAATCACTATAGTATAATGACACAAAATCTGATAAGCGCATGTGAGTAAGAGGTATATCACGTTCACCCAAAGTACAAATTATACGCTAGAAATACATTAGGTTCGGTCATTAACATCAAAACTGGAAAATCTGTTGGCAAAGCAACGTCATCGGATTATGAGATGAGGGTAAAGGGAGACAATATCGAGAGGATTACAATGCTTAGAAAAGATTTTATTTACACATTATTCTTCGATGATATTCCAGAGGGAGAGCGTGTATATCATGTGAACGGTGCAGTCACTGATGATAATATCGAAAACTTATCTTTACAAAACGAGTTTCAGCCGCATCCGGTCTTTGATTTATACGAGGCTAACGATCGCGGTATTATTAGAAACAGAAAAATTAAAAAAGTTCTTGGTACTATAAGCAATATGGGGTATCTCTTAGTAACTGTTAGAGAAACACTAGTCGATAAATTTACTTATAAATATCATCGTTTTGTTTACGAGGTATTTCATGGATCTATATCCGATGGTCTGGTCATTAATCATATCAATAACATAAAAACAGACAATCGATTGGAGAATCTAGAACTAGTGACGCAACAGAAAAATGTGAAAAAAGGACGATGTGGTGGTATTAATTATAGATGCCCAGCAAAACCTGTTGTTTCGTTAAATCTTGAAACGGACGAGGATATGAAATTCAAATCGATTACAGCTGCGGCGAGATATTATAATATACATCCTATGACAGTAAAAGTTGTAGCTGATAGAGTAACAAGATCAGCTTTTTCAAGCGAATACAATGCTAGGATTTGTTTTAGATATGATGATTACTAATATTTTGTAATTCGGTTTTAGTCAAACAATGATGAGCAAATGCTATAACATCATTACGATCAAATGTTTAAGTCGTTACTGCACTTTCAATAATTTTATCTTTTTCTGCTGCTGTTAATAATATTTTATGAGAATCACCTTGCATCACAATAACGTCAACAGAGTATACACTATAACCCGACAAGCATTTTCTTAGCGCTTCAGATAGCTCTTTGTAATTTAATATGTTAACTTTGTGGTGATATTTTACCTCGTCAGTCATCTTATAATAACAAATTTGATAAAAATATATTATAATAATGGACGTGATGAAACGACTCGCTAAATTATACGCAGAAGGTTCCACTGCAAGAGATGTAAACATTAACGATAAAGTTGCAGACAATATTACAATCACTAGCGATATGATAGATAAATCTGTTGATTATAGCGAAGAAGATTTTATATACAACAACGAGTCTGACGATGATGATAAAATAGTCACCGTCATTGATAGATCAAATTACAGCAGAACAAGCACTGGAAAATATAATGTCAAGTATCACATTGCTAAAAAAATAATGAAATTTAATTTTAACGTTGCCGAGCAACAACTGTTTTGGCAGCTGATCAAACCTTTCTTAAACATTAACATTCCAAGCCGACAGAAAAATATCAAATTCGATTTCATATTTGTTAAAACTTTTAATCTAATAGCGATCTCTGACGATCACAAGCAGTATCTAATATCGTTATGTAAACCAGTAAAATGTAAATCTGTCAAACGAAAGTAAGAATTAATTTATAATAGCATTATATCATAATCTGTTTGGTTGGAATCCAACTGTTAAATTCATCGCTTATACCCACGCCATTTGACTAAACTTTTTTCTCCTTTTTTCCTAATCACTTTTTCGATAACGAAAACATCTTGTTCAGTTTTCTGTTGTTCTTGTTCGTAAGAACTACCTATGATAGGTTCCCCTGCCAGATCTTTTAACGCGTACGTTACAGGTATTGGTAAAAGTACTTTATCAACAACAAATACTTCTTCGCTCCAGTTCGGAGTAAATCCTTTTGCAAATACCTTTTTTATCAAAGAAATTCTATTTTTATCACCAACCTTAAATTTATGTCTGCGGTACATTTTTTTATTTGCTAATATCGGATTTTTAATAGCATTATTGGGTGACATTTTGATGATTCGATGATTCGTGTTATTATACTTGTCCACGATTTGAGAAAGGTCATCGATGTACCTGTTGGTGTTTTTAGCTGTCAAATATTTGTGTATTTTTTCGTTTAACGTGCGATTAAATCTCACGACAACAACGCTTTTACGCTCGTTCCCTGTAACGTATTTTTTAATATTATTTTGTTCTAGAAACTGCTCAAACTTTTTGTTAAAAAACTCTGCTCCGCGATCAGTCCAGATTTTATTCGGTTTTCTTTCTGTACTCGTTATTATTTGTTTTAGCGCATCAGTCATTGAAGTTCCTGTCTTATCCGAAACAGGTACACTGAAAGCGTATTTGCTAAAAACATCTATAACATTAAACAAATACTTTTTGGAGCGCCATCAGCGCCAATGTTAAACTGAGCCAGATTGGATACATCCACCAAATCTATTGCCCAGATATCATCTACGGCATTAGCGACAACTTTACGTATCGGAAACTTTTTTTTAGGTCTATGTAGTTCGACTGCAAGATCATCGTATAATTCCTTTCCGAGTCCAAGTTTATATTTTGCTCCAATCATTCCCTGAACAAATCTTCTATCAAAACGTTCCCGTAGATTTTTGGCTCCATATCACGTAATTCGTCTAACATTATCACAATCTGCTTTCGAGTTGTCATGATCACGATAACATATATCATGACGCATCGCTATTGCATCCACTTGATTGTAATGCTCTTGTCCTGGCAACGGGTTTTCGTTTTCATCTAGTTGTTGATCTAGCGGATTGTAAGGTCCTGTATACCGATGACGTGGCAAAGTCCAACCGCCTTTTGGTTTGGGTAATTTACCAATAATTTTGTGTATATCTATACCTGTACCTACTATTTCTCTGTTGTTACAACATTGACAGTATGCGACAATTTTATTTTCCTCGAGACACAAATCTCTGTCAGAATCACAGTTGCATATCATTCTAGTCTACTAAAATGAACTCCCTGACAACATTAGGATAACCAGCTCCCAGTGTCTTTTTCTAAAAAAAATATATTTTTTTTCTTTTTCCACAGATTTCACAATTACTTTATAACATCATCCTCTTGTTTTTTGTTTTTTTTCTGTTGTTTCATTAATATTTTCTGTTTTAGTTCTACACTTGAGATTATATGTTGACATTGATATACTTGTAAGTTTAGATAAAATTAATTGCAATCTCATCATTAGCGTGAGAAGGCTGCTTGTCAAACTGTAAAATAAATTTTAAAAAATTGAGATTTTTCTGAGACATCTGTCGGACAAACATTATACAATAATATCCGCAAGCAGACGTTCCAACAGGTTGGAGTTGATATGATGAATAATATATCTTTTTAAATTTTTTGTTCATATATCTTTTTATTACATCGCTTGGAGGAAGTCCAAACGAGTCGAAATAATTATTATTATAAACTGCTACCCAATGTGTACCGGATCCGTCATTGAAATCTTGCAAATTTATCACACACGAACTTACAGCTGACGGCGAATTTATTGCTGCGAGTTCGTCTTTAGAATAAACTCCGTGAAATCCAGGAACCGCTTTTACCTTATCGATTATATCAAAATTACTCAACGGGGTGGTCGAGTTTCTGGTAATGTTAGACCACGTCCGATTCCTAAAAGACTTGGCAGCAGACTTCCCGCTAGTACCGCCAAAAATGGAGCGAAAGGAATAATTCCTCCTTGTTTTGCTTGTTTGCGTTTTGTTGTTTTCTTTATTTGTTGATTTCTTTTTTTCTGACGATTTTGTTTTTCGTTGCGGCATCATAATATATCAATTACATGAAATTTACAATTTTTTTTATTCCACTTCCACGAATGATACCTTTCCCAACAACTGCTTTTTTCGTTGCGCCGGATATTGCTCCCGTCGCTGCTGCTAGTCCTATTGTGTCTAAGACGGGTAAAATTTTTGCAGCTAATACTGATAACGCTGGACCAAGAAAACCACCTTTAACGACAATGTCGTTTGCCAGCGCTGTTATCTGTGCAGCACTCAAATTTAACAGAAAAGTTCTTTTTACGATCATACTTGTTTACTTGATTATTTTTGTCAGCATTAATTTTGTTAAAACACCATCAGAGATAGTAGAGTTGATTTTTAATGATACCTCTGCTCGCTTTGCAATAGCAGCTACTAATTTTTTAACTTGACCATCAGTCAAATATACTTCTTTTACAATATATTGTATCATTTTATATAACAACTGTAAATTAAACTTGAACTGTCATTGTACCTTCAACAGAATCTATCGTGATAAATCTATCACTAATCACTAATGGGTATACGTACAACGGCGCTATTGGAACCGCTCAAAGTGTCCAGGTAATTTCAATATCCGCTGTGCTGTCTACAGCTCGCTCGCTATGTTTACTAACATCAGAATGAAATATTGTATTGGATAAAGTATACGAAATTCCTCTGCTGATATCTGAGATCCATCTTCAACATCCTGATATTTTTGAATTGCGTCAAGCAGGTACATGTACGGTCGAGTAATATTTTTATTAGCGTCATCAGCAAAATTACATTCTATCGCTCGTTCTGGATATTGCTTTGAATTTAATCTAGCGTATATTCGTCTGACATCAGCGTGGTCAAATATTGCATTATTTTGTTGTTGGTTTTCTCGTCGGGCGTGCTGTTGAAATACGACAAATATTTGTCTCGGCAGTTGTTCGCTTGATGTTGTTGTGACCCGCCACGTGTAGCCAGTAGTATTTGGAACCGCTGTCTGATATAACTTATGCTGCTTAAAATAAATTCTGTTTGTATGCTTATCAAGCGTGTAATTTAGTTCTGACATTTTTGTGATGGACGGTGTTATGCGTGACATCCACAGAGCAAGTTTGTTTATGATAAACTGTACATCAGCCCCTCCAGATCTAAACAAGCAATCGTTTTGTTCTGCTCGATCTAAAATAAGAGTATGTTTTACTCCGCGAAATACTTTATCATGATCGCGACAAAAGCCGAAAATCATACTTAGTGGAAGCATCATTGTAATTTGATAATATTTTTTTTGTTGTTGTTATCATAGCTCGTTGAGTTTCTTTTGTTGGAGCGATTAATGAGATAGCTTTTTTATTTCAGATGCAGTCGTTGGATCTCCTTTTATTATATCAGCTATTTTTTGTCTCACCGCAGTCCCAGCGGCAGATGCAGCCCCAGTTGCAAAATCTTTACCAGCGTCAATAGCAATTGGTGCAACTTTACGCGCTATACCCGGAACATTTTAAATAACTTTAGTGAATATATTTCCAAAAAATCCTCCTACTATTTTTCTTCGATAATTTTTTTTCTTTGTTTCATTATATCTGATGTTTTATAATTTGTATTATTGCTCGCGTAGATGTAGATAATAAGTTACAACTTCATTATTAACATGTAACTGTTCTTCAGATTGATCTGTCAACTGCATTATTATACTTAATATTTGATTTTCAACGTTTAAAGGATAATAGATAATATGTCGTGGAGTTATTTGCATAAGAGAACCTGGCGGAACCTCTGGCGAAAAACTGTAAATCGTTTGACCTTTGCTGCCTTTTGATGTATAAGAGCCAGAAGCAATAGAGCAATTTACTAATATTCTATTTACTTCTGTTATATTTACTGGCCGTTCACTGTTATACGTAAGAGCCTGATCAAGTCCAGTGTAAGTTTTTTCAGTAAATCCTAACAGTTGTGTAATACTTCTTTCTCTTGGTTCAAGACTGATTACTATATTTTTCAAAGTTATCCTAGCTCGCAATGTGTTATAATTTGCTGCCAATTCAAAATTATTAGCCACATCGCCAGCTTTTGTGATGAGCTCTTTGATTGTCCTGTTTAGATCAGCAATATTATAAGCTCCTTGTGGAATTTTTATTTTTTTTTGTTGTAGATATTGAAGATGTTGTAATCATAGTAAACCACATTTCATCGTTAATATCATTTTTCACGTTAGGCATAGCATTCCAGCAAGTACAAGAAATTAATCCAATCTCATATTGTTTTGCAGGATCTAGTTGTATAGGAGGAATATAATTTACTGAAAAATTTGGACTATCTTTCGCAGACTCACTAGAGTCTAGAAATAATGTTGTTGACATTTTTTTATATTATATCATTTTACAAAATTAAGTCGCGATGTAAAGTTCCATATTCGTCAGATGTTAATAATCCGCTCGATCTTAGATGATTAAGTATGTCAATGATTTCATTATCAATTTCAACACTAACATTCCCACTTCCTTTTGATGATATTAATACTATTAATCTACCTATCATTTCAGTAGTTGATGTAAATATTTTTACACCAGTTCCAGTTTTTTCTTTTCTATATTTTTCTACACGATTTTTATCAAAAGTAAAAAATTTCCTTCTAAAACTCCACCTCGGACCAAAACCGTTTGGTCTACCACTTTTTTCTGTTCTTTCAAATGTTGAAGCAATAACACTATATCTCATTCTATCATGAAGTGGAAGCATATTCTCAGTTTCTGTAACCGTGTTTAATTCATTTTTAGCAGCATCTCTGTCTCTTAATATTTCATCTAATCTATCGAATAATGTTTTATATTCTGCATCAGTCCACTTATTTATAATATCAACATCTTCTATATTTTCTTTCTCTAAAAAATCATTATACTCCTTAGGATCTATCGTATTATTTGCTCTTCTTATAAAATAAAGTCTTTGCTCTCCAACCTCCATAAACTTTACAGTAAGCTCACCAACTCTTTGTTGCTCCTCTTTGATATCTTTTATAATATTTGTTATTCCTTGCGTTGTTAGCTCTGCTAATCTTCGCTCAAGTTCCATCGGATTATTTATCAAACGATCTATTTCAGCTTGTCTAGCAGCAGGATCAGCTATATTTTCTGTAAGTGCCTCAGTTAGTTTTCTTTTTATCTTCATCAGATCTAGTAACAATTTTTGCAGCAGCTGCTTCTTGTTGTTCTTTAATAATTCCAACCAACCCTTTTTCTTGCAATTGTTTAAGTTCTTCTTCTGATAGTGGTTTAGTTTCAGGTTGTTTTCCAAGTAGTGCTTCAGTAACTGGTTTGAAATTTGTAACTGTTGCTTATGTAGCAGTTACTTGTTCACGTCGTACTTGCTGTACTTTTTGCTTAAATGATGCCTGCGATTGAGCAAGTTTTTTTTAGATCTTCTATGTGTTGTCTGTATCTTGCTAGTTTGTCCATTATTATTATTATAAATTTTATAAAACTAAAACGCTTTACTGTAAGTAACTGTTAATACAACAGCGAAACATTTTAGTTTGATCATTTGTAAGTTTATCAAATAAGAAAAGTTGTATTTATCTTTTGTAGCATGACGATAAAGATCAATAAGTTTATCTTTAGTCACGTCACCGCATTGCTCGCTTGCAATATTTCTAACGTCAACATTGTCCAGTCCTGGAAATAATATAAAACAACCCGTATTTCGCCGAATAAATCTGTCAACATTATAAAATCCTTGAGCGATATAAACAGAATTACACTGTTGATTACGTGACAGTGAGAAATACGATCTTATTTTATTCATTCATCTCCATGTTATTTATAGGAATATCTTCAAAAACTACTACCTTATGTTCATCTGCATCAAGTTGATTAACTGGAATAAGATCTTCTGGCTGCCTAATTATGAAAAAATCTTCACTAGCCTTAAGATCATCACGAAGCTTGTTATTATACTCGCTTAATAACTCATACTTATCTTGCTGTGGATTGATTGTACAAATAAAAACTCTATCGTAGTTAAAATTATCACCAAGAAGCAAATTCATAAGCAAATTTGTTTTTCCTGATCCAGTTCGCCCAACAATAAGATAATGACAATCAGGAAGTTCATTGTTATGTTTATGCTTCACCAGTCTCTCTGTATCAAAGTTTAATATCGTCGACTTTGCTATTGTTGTTATAATTTTATATAATATTGATAATTTTATGTAGGATAGTAAATAATAAGTTACTATACAAAATTTGGAACATTAGCAGGAGATGTATCCACAGAAGGTTATCAAGGTGACTTATCAAGGTATGCAACTCTTGATCAGCTTAAAAATGAAATTAATAATCTATTAAATGTTGACAGTGTAGATCCAAATGAAGTCGTCATTTTCCAGGACAAACAAGGACGATTAAAAACGAGTAATGTGCAACTGTCAGATGTACTCGTACGAAATCCTACTGCGGTTGCTGATAGTATCGTGACTTTTAACAATCGAGGTACGATACAAGATTCTGATAGATCAGTTAATGATTTTGTTAAAAAAGCAGGTGATTTATTTACTGGGACTGTTATTATGAACAAAAATAAAATTACAGATCTTGGATATCCAACTACTGATAATGATGCTACAACAAAAAAATATGTTGACGATCAAGAATCAAAGTATGTGTCAGTCAGTGGTGGTATGATGCGTGCATTTCTCAATATGAATAATAATTCCATTAATAACCTCAGTAAACCTGAATCTGATTTTAATGCTGTAAACAAAAAATACGTTGATGATCAGGACGTTCCAATCAATAATGAAATAAAAAAGAATTTCTTGGTCACGTGAACACGTTTTTAAGTTTTCGCAGAAACATAAACACACTCAAAAATGAATTTTTTGGAAATCCATCAAATGTTGACATTACACTCGCTAATATTAACGCAAACCTCAATTATATTAACATAAAACTCAATGATATTATTAATGAATTCCTAGTATTGTTGAGAAAACAAGTATGATTAAAATTCCTCACAAACAGATTAAAAATATTGTGTATACTGTTGATGCTGGATTTGGTGAATGGACGAGACAAAACAAGTCTCTCAAGCATATTGCAGAAGTTACCGGTGTATATAGATTGTCAGTCTTTAGCGGTGCAAAGTTTAGTATATACACCAGATATCTATGGCGTCACTCAACTGATATTTTCTCTGGAATTGTATCAATAGTATTAAACAAAAATGCTGAAGAAGAGTTTATACTTGAACAAGTTGATAAAAATTTAACAAATGCCTCTTATCGGTGGTGTTTGGAATTTATAGCTGAAACACCGTGATTACCTACTATTTAACCTAACATGAGACTATGTGAACTAATATTATAACGAAAAAAGTATAGTTGATTTTAATCATATTTCAAAAGATATTCCAAACCAAGATGTGGACGCACTCATATAATATTACAAATATTATCATAAAAATCTGTGGTGCGAGAAAAAATGTTACAAATACTACAACAAGATCCTTCGAATAATATCATATCTACCTTTGTTAATGACCAGTTCTGGCATAATTTCAAGTGGGGTATCATTAAATCCGTTTTTATTAATCATATCTGGTATTGGTGTCTCTTTTGCAGCAGCGTGTAAAAAAGTTGAACCTAGACTCGCAACTAAAAATATAATTACCAAGCGGCTAGTATCACCTATAAAAATTACTCGATCAGATACTATCTTACTTGCGTGGTATAAAATATAATATGGACGATTTAATACGCGAGTTCCGTATTATTGATAGTATTTTAACAGATATTTTACCAATGAGGGTTAGCAAATATGAAAAATATTATCAAAAGAGGTATGATATAATGTAAAATTTTATCTAAACTTAATAATAATGTACTTAACTTTTCACAAATGCGTAGTTTAATTTCTGTCTGGGTGTTAACATGATCTCAGTATAGCTGTTATCTGATGAAGCGCTCCCTCCAACTGCGTGATTAGACGTGTACCTGCCTTTTCTACAGTCGTTTTCGCATGCGCATTATAGTATTTCATTTTCTAGAAACTTCCAATCACGTATGAGCATTACAGTATTTCCTTATTCGAGAACATTCCTTGTAATTACGTGATCTCCGTATGATGTATATAACATTACTAAAACATTTTACTTGGCTCGGTCTCCATAGAATTATTAACATCTGTTACATAAATTAGTTCTTCGCGCAATTATTAATTACGTTACCTAGGTATTTTGCAACAGGTTTTCTATAGCTTGGATCTTAGCGTGATTATTGGTTAAATTACCTAGGTATTTTGTATAGTTATAGACTTTGGATTTTGTGTAGGGGTTGGGTTTTTAAAACTTGACTATGCTCTATACGATGATATTGATTAGGTAGCAGATGTTATCAAGTAAGGTATATATGTTCTAGCTTGGCTGGTTCTATAGATGATATTGATCAGATAACTGATGTTACCAAGTAAGGTATACATGTTATGAGCTAGGATCTGCTTTACAATTGCATGTGTATATCATTGGGGGTGAGAGTTTAGGACAGAGAGAAGTGGTAATTTTGTATTTGTTTGGAGGTCTGGAGGGTGTGGGGAGAGGGGTCGTTGGGATGAAATCGGCCTTTTCCTTTACTACTTTATCTAGAGAGTTACTAGAGGCAATTAAAAAATATTTGCCTGTTCGTGATTCAGTCAAACAACAACTACAATCGATTCAAGAAGGATAAAAAACAACAATTATTAAAACCTACTCTCGAACCAAAAAAGAAAATTGTTACAGCAACTGAGGCAACACAACGAGCTCTTGAAACCTTGCCTGCTAATATTGCTGGTCGTATTCAAGCGGCTCAACCACAACCACCACCACAATCACAATCACAACCAGAACCTAAAACAACCAAGAACTAAGATAACAGATAAATTTACCCCTGAAAGTATTGCTGCTATCAGAGACCCAAACCCATTATTTGATATTGCCGCGTTCGGATATTATGAAAGATAAAAATATGTAAACCCAGAACATGTTAAATCTCTAAGATCTTCTAATTGGACCAAGAATGTATATAACATCGCTACTGGTATTCCAGAAATCAGATCTAATTTAGATATTAGAAGTTTTAACAGATTTGATGAGACTGTAACTAAATATATAGAATAGACTGAACAAGGCAACTATTATCACTATCACTACCATCATCACCACAACTTAAATTACAATCACCACAACAACCACTGCCATGACTAAAACCAATACTACAACAAAAAGAGCTACTACAACAAGAGCTACAACGACAACAATAGATAAAACGACAACGACAACAACTACGAGAACAACAACAAAAACAAGAAGCAGAAAAACCCTTTGAGCAATCACTTCGTAATTATCCAGAATCACCGAAAACACCATCGGAACCTACTAAAAAACACACCATCGAAACCAAGAGAAAAAACTGGTTGGAAAGAATATCACGATCCTTTCGCAACTGGAAAAGTTCTTGAAAGTGGCTTTATTACTTATCCCAATAATGTCCTTACTGACGTGGATCGACTAGAAATCCTCATTGGAGGAAAACGAGCTGGTAATTTATTCCCCAGAAATCATTAATGAAGCAGCATATATTTGTAAAAGATTATTTACAGGTTGTGTTATGATATTAATGTATATCAGTCCCTTATTAATGAAATCGCCGACGAATATCACAGTGACTGAGTATGCAATTAGATACAGTTAATATAATAAGATCATACAAAGAATACTCAACGTGGACCTACCATGATCAGAGCAATAAACTCTTTATTACCAGTATACAAAACAACTTACGGAGATGGACTGGGTGATGTTGTTCAGGGTCTGTTTAGAAGAATAGCTCCAAAAGCAATACCGATTGTACAGCAACTGGGAATGAAAGTTATTGATGTTGTTCGTGAAAAAGGTATTGGTGCTGTTGGCAATGTTGCTGGTAAAGCATTTTCAGCAACCAAAGATAGACTAGCATTATGAATACGACGAAAATATCAGACAGTGAAATTGGGCGGCACTGAAGTGATGCCCGCAAATGTAAGAAAAATAATAAATCAAGCTGTTAATCAAAAAGTAACAGTGTTGGCTGATATACCAATGTCGGAAAAATAAAAAAATTATAACCGCTAGTCTGATGGCAGGAGTGGTCTTTATGTTAGGCGAAGACGATAATAATAAAGACGTTCAAACGTTTATCTGATCCATAGTTTGACATGGACGCACCTGTTCTCAAAAATGAATTCGTTCGGAATTATCAGTATTATTCTTATGACGCACGTGTACCTAACGATCCTGGAAGAAATGAATTACAAGTTTAGGATACAAGCAGATATTTCTTACCTGCTGATGCGTTTATCAAAGTCGACGGTAGACGTTTACAATTAGATAATACAGATTACGAAATTGGTGATCGTGTTGGTTTTGTCAATAATGGTATTATGGCGTTATTCAAAAGTGCCGCATATATAATTGATAGACAAGAGATTGAGATTTTGTCATGATTACATCAAGGTTGCCACATTGATATTTGGTCTTGCAAGATACAACGATGATTATCCAAAAACAGATCGCCAAACAGTGATGTTTGCCAAAGATATAACTCATCATCCAGAAAATAGAAATGTAGCACTAAATGCAGATGAAACTTAAGTTGCATCAATGAATGAAATGTTTACTTGGGATTTGCATCACGTGATTAATTACCGTTGCAATATAGCATGAAACTGACATTATTAGTCTTGATAAAATATCTGGTCCAGTAACTCATTGGGTCGCATATGTAATTGATCCACGTGGAATTGTTTATTTCTATTTGTCTGGGTTGGTGCCACCAAAATAATTTTTAAAATATATTAGCGCAAAAGTCAGAACGCGATGCGTTCTAAGATTTGGTATGCAAGGTACCAACACAAAAATTAACGGATCTGTCAATATGTGGTCGAAAAGTACTCGCTGTACTTGATACTCTATGAAAATCAACAAAACCACATCAAAAAATTGTGCATGAATATACTACGATGTCACATTTAAACAGACAATATTAAACATTATGGTAAATATTTATTGCAGATCCTCTCGAGGTAAAGATCTGAAAGTCGATTAATCTAATTACGCATCTCTTGATCAGCTCAAAAATGAATTCGATGATTAATTAAATACCACAAGTGTGGATCAAATTGAAGTCGTCGTTTTTGCAGAATAAACAAGGACAATTAAAACAAGCAACATACAACTGCCAAAAGTACTTGTACGAATCTCCAAGGAGGCTGTTAATAGTTTCGTTACTTTTGCTGATCAAGGTAAAAAACAAGATTCCGGTAAGTCAGTTAACGATTTTATCAAGCGAGAAGGTGATTTATTTACTGGTGACATTGTCATGTCAGAAATTGTTCTACATACATTGGAAACACAACCGAAGATACAGAAGCAGCAACAAAAAATACGTAGATGATCAAGAATCTAAATACGTATTAGTGAGCGGCGGTATCATGCGTTCATTTTTAATATGAATAATAATGGTATTAATAATATCAGAAAACCAGAAACAGATTTCGACGCTGCAATTAAAAAATACGTCGATGATAAGGAAATTCCAATAACAACTTCGTTAGAAATAATCAATGATGGAATTGTGACATTTAAAACTGAGATAGGTATCACATACAAACGTTTCTAAATTTTCGTAGAAATTTAAACAGATCTATTAATGATTTCTTTTGAACTTAACTGACTGTTGATATTAAACTCGCCGATATTAACGCAAAGTTCAACGATATTGTCAGTGGTATTCCTAATATCCTTCAAAAAAAACTAATTTTGTTAAAATTCCTCACGGACGGGCTAACAATATCGTATATACAGTAGCATCAGTCTCAGAAAAATGATTACAGCAAAAAAAAAATCACTTTCAAACACACCGCGAAGGTCAATGGTGTATATAGGCTGTCCGTGTTAAGCAATGCAAAAATCAGTATATTTACTACATTTCCGTGGCGTCATTCGACTGATGATTTTTATGGAACTGTGTCTATAGTATTAAATAAAGATACTAAAGAAACTTTTATAGTGATAACTGATAGAAAATTAACCACAGCGTCTTATTGGTGGTCTCTAGATTTTGTAGCTGAAAGTCCTCAATTAATTACCAAAATGTTAGTATAATAAATCAAATGATTCCGTTATTTGTTGACGTTCAACGTCACAGATACAATCAGGCCTGTGTCAGACTAAACTAAAAAATCATTGAGGATTACACAGTGTAAGTACAAAATGTTGCAGACGTATGGTTGTTATTGATATAATCGTTTACATGGTTTCTGCTGTTATTTCTGGAACCGGATTAATATTATTAACAATAACGATGACAGCGCCTGCAGTTGTAATAATTGTCGTTTCTCCGGCAACAACATGCGCCGGCATTTTCATTATTATCGCTAAGAAAATATCCACATGCGCAAATGATAAGTTACTCGAGTACATGATAAAATTACACACAGAACCAATATCTGCTTCTAAATTATCATCGTATCTTTCGCCATGCGTAAAGGATGGTAAAATATTTGATGAGGTGCTCGCAACGATAATGGAAATTTATAATGAAGCATTTAATGATAAAGTCACTTGTGGTAAAGTGGAGGGTTACATTTCCGTTCTATTAAAATAACAACAAATTATTTTAAATAACGTCAGAATCTACCGAACTACTGCAACAAGATCGTCGCTAATAAACCGCCATCAGAAACTATTATGATATCGGTAAATTCCACCAATCCCGAAATTAGCGTAAACTTCCCAACTGCAATTCCAGCAATTTGGCACAATTACGGGTTTATCATAGCTGGCCAAATATCAGGTCAAAACCATTCGGTGGATTACCAGCAAATATTTCATTGGTATTTGCCAATAAGAATAAACCTGATGGAACTGATTGGCATGTTGTTCGAATTTCAACGGGTAGTTATCGAATAGAACAGATTAATGATGAGTTCCAACACAATTAAATCAATTACAGGAAAAAATCTAAAATAAAGATTACTTTTTACAAATCAACATTATCAACTGCGATTGAAATAAATTCTCCTAATTACATTGCTATCAGGAAAATGTGCTACCATGATAATGCAACGAGAATTTGATTATATAATATACCTTACAATGAGATTCGAATATTTCTTTCATTGCTATTTTACTGAGAAGAAACTTACTACATTTTGAAAAGTCCTCTGACCTGTTCAGGCCTACGTTGATTTTTGTATACAGACTTTGACTTATGTGATTATGCAAATTGTCATATTTAATGCAATTGCATCGCGTAAACATTTGAGTAATGAAAATATTTGCTGTCGTCTGATATGATAAGGGAGAGTCTGATTCTCTCAAATTTACTAAAACAAATTCCTGAAATTATATTCAAATGATAATTGCTGGTTATTAACTATTATTTGTTATTTCCAGACTCGGCTAACGTGAGTGAGAAAGCCTGCCAGTAGCTTTTCGTGGGTCGGTTTTTCTTCCCTGGGTTTTCCAGGGTTCTTCCTCAACCATTAATATTGGCCGCCATGTATAGCCTATCTTGTGCTGAAAAATCGCGTTTAACCCTACGATAACTACAACATCAACATTTGTTTTTGCTATTAACTCAAGCGACCAATTTTGAATTTTCAAACATTATTTCTGATGTTTACACAATATTGTTTGCATAATGTCCAAATACGAGCGTATTATATCCGTCTTTGCAATATCTTTTATCATCACAATTGCTTAGTCGACGTTTTGCAATTGTATTCATTTCGAGATTATGATGATTTCTTCCAATGACATTAGTTTGATAAAACTGTTGCTGTTGTTTACCACTGCTTTGAAATCAGCAAAATTCATTACTTTTTGCACATAGCCTCGAGGGATAGCTTTAGGTTTCTTTGTCACTTTATTGTCATCTAATATGACAGCTTACATTTTGCTTGTGAAGCAAACTCTTTCACCGGCACAAACGTATATTGGTCCTTAAATGTTTTAATAACTTTATTGTTCCAATTATCTTGAAATCCACTATAATCTGATAAATCAAATAGATTTATATTATTGTAATTTTACCGATAGACATTAATATTATAAACTATCGAGTTGTATCAGTAAATAGCAACTCTGAATCTGGCCATAGCTTTTTGCTAAAATTGTAATGAAAATCGTACATCAGCCACTATATCTAGTACAGCTGCACCAACATAAATTGGTATATTTAACTTTATATTTGTCTTTCGTCGTTGCATTGCAGAGGTTTTCATTAAAAAGTTTCATACTAACAAAACCATCATCGTTAACTAATTTATTTCTGCGATTTACTTCATTAACAATTTATAGCGAAACTCATTTTCGAATATTTTCCATCGTCTTACCAAACACTGAGTTGTTCATTACCTTGAAGAAGTTTTTCTCAAATTCATTTTTAGCCAAAGCACGACGTTTCGTATTTAAGTCATTAAATCTGCCATCCACCTCGACTGATTAAACTTTAGCACGCGATGGACTTTTCTCATAATTAGTCCGGCATCTACTGATTGCTTTAAATTTCTGTGATGCCAACGTAATTTCTTTTATCTAACACATTTGGAACTAACTTCTTAACGATAGATTTTTTTGCTGTTGTCGTTGTTTGTTGTCCAGGCGATAATAAACTATTATCAATAATTATTGACTCTGCGCAATACGGATAATCGTTATGTAGATCATGTAACAAACTAGGATATCTAGATCAACTTCTACAAGATATGAAATATCTGAAAAATCTATCTTAATTTTATTAAGTAAATCTTTTTCAGTTTCTCTAAGAAATGATGTGGAGTAATCCAAAGAAACTTTCTGCAAGGCATTGGATGTGACCCCACCACCATAAGATTCAAACAATGTAGATAAATAATATCACTGGACGGGAGACATTTTATCATAATTTTTTAAATAGTTGTTATTAGCTTCTGCAGATTTTTGTTATAACGCTAATTCTGCCTCTGAATCATTATTCAATAAACTTAAACATATCGACATCTGTTGAATGATCTAATTCTAATTTGCTCGTTTTTAGTAGAGCGTCACACGACAGCTTTGGAGCAGAATAATAACAACCAGTCCAATTCTAATTTGCATGACGGCCTGAGAACATCTACTAGCAATAAGACATCTGTTTTCAAATATAAATCGTGATAGTCACCAAATGTTTTACAGCTTTATTTATTCCACATATCTTGTGCATATTTGTATTCGTTATCTGTGACATTTTCATTTTTGAGTTCGAGAAAAATTTATCTTTGTCGAGCAGAAAAAATTTCATTAAAAATGTTCCAATTGTCGAGATACTCATTCGGAAAATATACATTTTTGTTAGATCGATATAGTTTTTACTGAAGCAACTTGGCAGATTATTACAAGTGCTGAATCCTTTAACAAATTTATCTAATGATGCTGTCATAAATTGCATGCTGTCAATAAAGCGTAATTACCCGAGCGTCACTGATATATACTTCTTAAAATTATTTGGAATACACGATATTACGTTATTTAGTTTTAGTTTAACGTATATTTTCATCACCAAAAGCTTCTACAATGATGTAACTGTCATAGCCACGAAAGTTATCTAAAACTACAGGAATACAATATGGAGCATGAAATTTCAAATTGCAACTGTTATGAGCTGCTCCAAGATATTTGCCGGTGAAATGACAATGATCTCGCACATTATCACGCACTCCATTGCTAGTAACTTTACACAAATATGACAATTAACTGCCTCATCAAATCAAATTGTAGTTAGACGTTATCCACATCGGAGTTTTTTTAAGTAATCTGAAAAAAAATTTATTAACATCGTCCATTAAATTTTTAGTAACCAAACGGCTGGATCTTCACCTCTATATAACATTATCAGAGATGAAAATATATTACTGGCGCAACAAACTACTTTATAAGCTACTTCGCAGGGAATATCATGATGTATTTTTCTAGTACTAGATTTCTTCTGATTATTTTCTGCTCCAACCACAGGAAAGTGTAGACACTCAAAATCAGCGTAAATAACTAAAGGAATATTTTGTTTATGATTATAATTTTTAAATTTTAATACTTTTTCTTTTTCGCTTGGCATAGTCTTTTTCAACAATAATGCAGTATTTGAGACGCTCATGCTGTGTTTCATTGCTAGAAAAAACCGTGCATATATCTATAACAGTAATAGTTTTACTTTTACTTAACTTACTGTCCGCCAACTAAGCTGTTAAAGTTGTTTTTATCGAACAGTAATGTTTCTGTTAAAATAGTAGTGTTTTCAGCTATGAAGTAATCTCTAAGATATATCTCGCGTAAGCATCTTTCGTTCTCGTCTGGTCCAGAAACACTTAATGAAATACTGTTTTGTTTTTCAAACTTTGGTATATTATTTTCTGCTACTGGAAAGTTGATGCCATCAAAATTGAGTTCGTCTTTGTATGAAACATACATGCTAACGCGATCAGCACTTCGTTCTTTTGGAAACTTTGGAAACATCCAGGAAAGAATAAACCACTTAGAACATCTGTTGTCATTGTTTTTGACATTTATACAAAATTTTATATTCTTAATGTTTTGATGAAGATCGACATACAAACTCCCGCGAAGTACTCTATATTTTGCTGTGGGGAAATAAATTCTCCTATTTTTTTTTTGCAAATTTCTTGATGTATTTCATTCGAGATCATGACAATGTTTGTTCCAGTTAATATTTTAACAATTTTTAGTTATCAAATAGGGTTCCGTAATTTCGCTGTCACAACTTTTTGTTTAATACATTCTATCAAGTACATCCTCAACTGATACAATGTTATCAGCTGCACGTTCTCGAGCTATAACAGGTTTCAAAATATGAAATAAATTTGTAGAGCTAAAATTTGCTAAAACATTTTGATCATCAATTCTGTGACTATTATCATACCTTGCAAATGCTGAAGCAATTTTCTCTGATTTGATAATGATCTTGATAATGCTCTTTTTAGCAGCATCTCGAAATTTTAGCATATATATATATATGAAATTGATTTTTTTAAATTGGAGATATAAAACACCATATAGAAAAATTACAGAACTCTTCAGATATCTGCCACTGACAGCGGAAGAGCAAGAAACTTATTATGTTCACCCGATATACAACTAATATGCTGCAAATTTACTTAGTTATGTTATCAACATAGCATCAAAAACATCTATAGGCATACCAACACCGGCTGGTAAGTTAATTTCAGTAAAAGGTGATAATGAAAAAAGAATTAAATTGCTTCGAAAAGATTTTATTTCAACCTTGTTTTTTCAGCAATATTCCAGAATGACAATAAGTATATAAAGAACATGATCTACTGGCAGATGATAATATTGAAAATTTTGGACTAAAAAATAAATTTCACCCTTATCCAGTGTTTTATCTATATGGGATAAATGTTAAGAAAAGTATTGGACATAGAACAACTAAAACAAAATTGGAAATTTGAATAAAGAGGGATATATTAATGTGATGATACGTTAAATGGAAACTAATTTTGTTTTCTAAGTCGCATATTTTGTTTATGAAACTTTGAATATTATTTCAGTTGGATTAGGTATCGATATATTAACAAAATTAAAACTGGATAATCATCTAGAAAAATTAGATTTGGTTACTCTAAAAGAAATCGCTAAAAGAGGATCAATCTCTCATGGCTCTAATCTTAAGGATCAAAATTCACGTATCTCAATAAATCTCGAAACGTTTGAAGAAATAAAATATAAACAGCAGCTGGAAGATATAAAAATGATTCAGCTGGAGTAAAAGATGTCGCTGACGGCAAAACATGATCATCATCATCAATGTTGACATTTGGTGAATTTAATTATAGATACAATAATTAAAAATATTTTATATATCGTTGCTAGTGAGACATTTGCGACCAAATTCCATGATATCATCGCGATTGAACCGTCATGTCATTATTTTATTTGTATAAAATAATTTCTGCTGCTGTCAAAAAAGCTGTCAAATTTGCCTAATGCTATCCTAACATCAACAAAATAAAAACATTGTCACAGCAAACAATTTCGAACTGCCTCAGCTAGTTCTTTCTGGTTTAGTATATTATCTCGCTGATGATATTTAATTTCTCCGAAACAAATTATTTATTAATTTATAATATGTTATTATAATAATGAACTTAAGTGAGAGACTGGCTGAGCTATATTCGGGAGATTTTGTTTCAGTTTCTAATGTAACATTAGAAAATATTACCGATAAGAGATTTACTGGTTTTACTGAAAATGATATTTTGTATAACTATGACTAAAAATAATGCCAAAATTTAATTTTAGTATTGCGGAGCATCAAATATTTTGGCAAATTATAAAGCCTTTTCTAAACGTAAAACTTAATGGAAAACAAAGAAAGATAAAATACGATTTTATCTCTGTAAAAATATTCAATTTATGTCAATTGATAATATAAGAAACTTCTATTTAATTTCTTTATGTACACCAGTAAAATGTAAGTCAGTATTAACAAAATACGAACGAATTTCTAATAATATTATTCGATCGACCGAGTTGGTACCCAAGTATTAAATCAATCGCTATTCACACTCCATTTGTCTAAACTTTTATTGCTGCGCATTTTAAAAACTTTTGCAATAACAAATATATCTTGTTCTGTCTTATGAACTCATAAAAACTGCTAGTTATAGGCTCATCTAATAAATATTTCAGTGAATATATATCTGGCATTGTTAAAAGTACTTTATCAACAACAGATACTTCTTTGCTCCAGTTATGAGTATTACCTTTTTCAAATTTTTTGTCAAGGAAATTCTGCCTTTATCACCAACTTTAAATTCGTGTCTGCGGTAAATATTTTCATTTACTGATATTGGATTTGCAATTGCGTTGTTTGTCGACATTTTAATCGTTCGATGTTTCGTGTTATTATACTCATCAACAATTTTCTGCAAATTGTCAATATATATATATATATATATATATATATATATATATATATATATATATATATATATATATATATATATATATATATATGTATATGTATATATATATATATATATATATATATATATTTATATATATATATATATATATATATATATATATATATATATATATATATATATATATATATATATATATATATATATATATATATATATATATATATATATATATATTCGTATTTTAGATGTCAAAAAGTTATGTATATTTTTGTTTAGAATGCGACTGACTCATTCGAAAATGACATGTTCGCCCCATTCGAGGAACTTATTTCTTAATTTTTTTTTGCTCCAATAGACTGCTCGAACGTTTTATTAATAACTCCTCTCCATGATAAGTCCAGATTCTGTTTGGGGTTTTTGTAGTGCTATGATTCATAGACGTCTTCGTTTTATGCGAAACTGGATACTAAACGTGTATTTGCCAGAAACATCTACAACATTAAAATTATATATCTTATTATCGTTAGATTTGGCTAAATTTAACGTATCAACTAAATCTCTCGCTCAGATATCATTATCGGTATTTGCGACAACGTTGCGTCGATGAAACTTTCTTTTTATTTAAGGTCTATGTAACTCTACGGCAAGATCGTCATATAATTCTTTTTTTTACAGAGCCTAGACTCTCCAAGACCCTGGACCAGCCTTCGGTCAACAAGTTCTCGCATATTTACAGGCTTCATTATGTTAGTACAGCTATGTTCATTTTGTTAACTATCTGGACGCTCAATATCTCTGTAGTAGATATCGTGACGCATTGCTATTGCGTCTACTTGATTGTAATGTTCTTTTCCTGGCAGAGGACTATCCTTTCAGTCGAATTGTTTATCCAGAGAATTATAGGAGCCAGTATATTTATGGCCTGGCAATGTCCAACCGCCTTTTGTTTCGGCAGTTTGCCAATTAATTTATGTTTATCTATACCTATTTTAATTATTTCACTGTTGTTGCATTTCTGGCAATATGTCACAATTGTAAAAATCTCTATCATAATATTTATCGCATGTCATTATTTATTTAGCCGTCTACTAAAATAATCTCCAGGCAGCCTGTTTTTAGCAACTTTTTTGACAAAAACATACTTTTTCTTTTTTCCACAGATTGAACAAATACTTTTCAGCATTATTCTGTTACTTTTTTCGTCTTTATTTTCTTTTTTGGTTTTATACTTACAGCAACATGTTGCCATTGTATATTAGAGAGTTTAGAACAAATTAATTGCAAACTTTATTTCGGGTCAATGAAAATATGATCTGATTTTATTTATTTCCTGGTTTTTTTATTTGGAAAATCATCAAAAACAACTATCATGTGTTTGGACGAATCAAGTTGATTAACTACTCTGGTTGTCTGATAATAAAAAAAAATATTCGCCAGCCTCGAGATCATCACAACGTTTGTCATTGCAATTGTTAATTCGTACTTATCATGTTACTGAATAATTGTGTAAATAAAACGCAATTATAGTTAAAATTATTCCCCATCCAGTTCTACCAATAAAAAGACAATGAGCATCTTGATGCTCATTTCTCCAAACGTTCTGTATCAAAATTTTATAAAAACGATTTTGCCATTATTGTTATACAATTTTATGTTATATAATTGTGTCAATAGTAAATAAATAATGAGCTTTTATTTAAAATTTGGAACATCAGTAGTAGATTCGTTGTCGACTCAGCAAGTTGACTTATCTAAATATGCAACTCTTGATCAGCTCAAAAATGAAATTAATAACTTTAAATATTACAAGTGTTGATCGAAATGAAGTTGTTATTTTCCAACATTAGGAAGGACGATTAAAGTCAAGTAATATGCAACTGTCAGATGTCCTTTTTAGAATTCCCACTGAGGTTGTTAATAATATAGTTACTTTAGCTGATCAAAGTAAAACAAGATTCCGGCAAGTCAGTTAACGATTATGTTAAGAAAGCTGGTGACTCATTTACTGGTAATAATATTATGTCAGAATATTTTTTTACGTACCTTGGAAACCCAACCTTAGAATCAGACGCAGCAATGATAAAATACGTTGATGATCAAGAATCTAAATACGTATTAGTGCGCGGCGGTCTCATGCGTTCCTTTCTCAATATGAACATTAACGATATCAAAAATCTCATAACACCAGAAACATATTTCGATGCTGCAACTAAAATTACGTCGATGATAAGGAAATTCCAATAATAACTTCGTTAACAACAATCAATGATGGAATTGTCGCATTTAGAACTGATTCAAATAATCACATGCAAAGGTTTTTTAATTTCCGTAGAAATTTAAACAGAACTACTTATAATTGTTTGAAAATCCACCAACTGTTGATATTTAACTCGCTGATATCAACGCAAGACTTAACTATATTGTCAGTTATATTCCTAATATCTTTTAAAAAACTAATACTGTTAAACTCCTCACGGAGGAGTAAACAATGTCGTATATACAGTATCGTCAGAATCAGCAACATGGATACCGCAGGATAACACTATGAAATATACCGCGGAAGTCGCTGGTGTATATAGGCTGTCCATACTTAACCTGTATAATTTAGTATATTTACTACATTTGCATGGCGTCATTGACCTGATATTTTTCTGGAACTGTATCTATATTTTTAAGTAAAGAAGATGAAGAACATTTTTACTGGAAGCAACTAATAAAAAATGACCATAGCATCTTATTGGTGGTGTCTAGAATTTGTAGCTGAAATTCCCAATTTAGCTGCTTATATAATAGGAACTGACACTACTGTATAAAATATGTAAACACATATTATATAATGAAACAATATAGATGATTTTAATCATATTTAAGAAAACATTCCAAAGCAAGTTGTAGACGCTCTAATGCAATATTACAGTTATTATCGTTAAAAATACTCTGGTGTGAGAAAAAATGTTACAATTACTATACCAAATTACTTCGAGTGATATAATATTTACCGTTGCTAATGATTAGCTCTGGTATAATTTCAAGTGGAACATCATTAAATTCGTTTTTGTTGATAATATCCGGCGTTTGTTTTTCTCTTGCAACAACGTGTAAAAATTTGAACCTCGACTCGCGACTGAAAAACGCTTGCAAAACAGCAAGAATTACCTATAAAAAGTTACTTAAGGAGATTGAAATATGATCTTATTTGCGTGGTATAAAATATTATATGGACGATTTAGAACGCGAGTTCCGTATTATTAATAGTATGGTAACATATATACTGCCAATGAGTCAGCAAATATCAAAAAGATTATAATAAAACCGGATTTCAACAGTAGATGTTTAAATTTTTGTAGCTTTAGAAATATTATCATCGAATAAAATATCAACCATACTATCAGTAAATGTCATCAAATCATCTGCCCAACCCAATATTCTCATATCATTTTCAGTCGCGTAAAACTATACCGATCCATATTTTGGGGATATATAGTAGCCTACTTTTTAATGCAATGGCTTATTATATTAGGTTTTATACCATTATAACCTGACCCCGATTTGATGGAATTAAATCTCTTACAAAGTATGTTGTCAGATTAAATCCAACATGTCGGGTAATGGTTTACATTAAAACCTATATAATATTTCACTTGTTTAATATGACATTTTGTCTAAAGATAACAATATTATTTTGGTTCATAAGTATCAGAGACTGCAAAGTAGTAGAGATAGCTGAACTGTCCTAGCTCAGAGACACCCCTACCTTGACAAAACATATTTTTGTCAGAAATATGTTAGAAAAGCCTTATGATCGGAAAGTCATCATTTTGAACTAAAAGGTCTGCTGACAAAAATGTTACCGTATAACGTTTGTGGGGGGGGGGCGTGGTATCTGAGAGCGGATCATCATTTATCTATACTAGTGTGCACACAGGTTACAGACATGCAGATTTTTTTAATTGTAAATCGTTTCTTTTCTTTTGTATATTGCTGAGTATTAGGATCTAACTTTAATTTTATGCATATTTTTCATGAGATCGAACTTCATTGTTTTAAGAGCTGATGTTCTGGTCTCATCATGGGACCGTCTTCAGTCTTTTGTGCCGAAAAATGTAGTCTTTAACACTGGTTGACCATCAGAAAATATACACCGCTGTCTACATTATGCATTATGTTTCTGTAAAGTCTGAAATTGATTAAGCCATGTCAAAAGTTAATAATTTTTGAAATTATATTTCTTTTAATTGGGGTATCCATTTGCATCAAGGCCGCTCACGAGTATGAATAGAAGTATTCTGTGATATTGACTAGGAAACTTGAATAATACACAATATAGAAAAATTTCCATTCATTATTACCTAATGCTATAAAATCCATAATCCAATCCATCAGTTTCGGAGATTTACGACACCATTTATGACACTTTTATCGCCTCAGATATCTAGATATGTCCATGTCCCACTTTTATCCCCATTAATAAATCATTCAGTTAAACATTCAATATTTATTTTGCATTGTGTGTGCAAGTTATGAAAATAAAGTAGCGTGGCCAAGGGTTGGATACTATTCTGTTATTCGTAACATACATATAACTTCTGTGCTGACTGGAGTAGGGATAATATCCAAAATTGGCAAAGCGCCAAGAAGCAGACGCCCTTTCTTAACAGCAATGATGTCGTATGCCAGACCACCATTAAAAGCCGTTCCGATAACCTCAGTTATTTGTGAAACAACTATTGACTTAGAAGTTACAATAGCATCAAACTGTTTTTTTTTTTTAAATTAGCAACTTCTCAGTTACTCATACTCAGACTAACAAACTTGATAAGTTCTGGTGTTATTCAAACCCGATCACTACCCGTATAGGATAGTGGACTACACGCAAAATTTACTGCCCTCCAAAACCGAAGAACCTAACTGCATGAAAAATATGATCCAAATATTTCTCATCTATTTCCGTAAAGTCAAAGAATAACATTGGAATTAATTGCGTGATACACACCAGTTTAGTGGATTTAATGACTTTCGTTTTCCTCCGCCATGTAGTGCTTGGTGAACAAAAATTAAATCCGAATATAGTTGTTAATGGCGGTGAAGTAAACTTGACTTGTTTCTCTTGACTCAACGGAAAAAGACAAGAGCTTTACAATTGAGTTTAACAAAAAACAAAAGAAATACTCCAGCCAAACTGACAATATTACGATGGAAGTGCTCAAATGAATATGGCTAAATGGTAATAACGTATGTTAATATAAGTAACGAAGGATTTTACTTATTTAAATTACAATCAACGCTTTTATTAGACTAACTTTAGAAAGTCAAAACAATAAGAAACAAAGGTCTAGGTGCCAAGTGATCTGAACTATTTTGTACATACATAAGTGCCTGCCGAGCAAATGGCCATATAACACAATTAATTTTACTATAAAGTCTCTACATTTGTTTCTCAGTACTGAACTTTTCACTCTGTGACAATCAATACAAATCATGTGTTAATCTAAAATACCTTCAAAGATAGCTTTACGGTGAAGTTCTTGTCAACGGTTGACCTGCATTTTTTTGAGAGGCTGAATTGTAAACAAAACACCATGCAACCGAACGTAGATTTCCTAGCATGCCATGGAAAATGCCGAGCTTATTCCGAATGAACACAGCGGTATGCGCTGGATTGGTTTCTGGACAGGTCATACAAACAATAATAACTTCAAAAGATGGACAGGATGCAGTATGCATAGCTGATTAAACCAATCCACCCACGGGTGCAGATTTTGAGGTCCTTTTCCCGAGACTGGTATTGTATTTTTTCTTTGCAAATTCAATCTGGAGAGATTTTGTAGTGAAAAAAAGAAGACACAGTTTTGACTACTTTTTAAGAAAAATATTTAGACAAAGTTAACACTAGCAACAACTCACACTAACTGGAGTGCTCGTGAGAGTTGTTGCCAATGTTAAATCTAAGTAGTTGTTTCCTTAAAAGTACCAAAAACTGTTGTTTGGGATGTTTTTGTTTTATAAAAAAATTGCTTATTTTCATTTTTACTTTATACTTTCTTTTTCCCATGGCACGGCTAGCCTGGGTATGCGAGAAAGCTTGCCTGTAGCTTCTTGTATGTCGTTGATTCTTTCGGATGTTTTCCAGGGTTATTCCTCCACCAGTTACACTGGCCTCCATATATAGCCTATCTTGTGATGAAAATGGCGTTAAACTCTACAATAATAAAAACAACAACAAAATAACATTAACTTCTTTTTCTTGTCCGTTCGCTTACTAAAGAGTTCTTCCAAAGTAGGTCACTCCAAACCAGGCATTTAATTAAGAAAGGAATCAACTTGGTATGATTGAATCAACACCATGAAACTAAGTTATCTCAATTGACTATAACCGTTAATAATGAGAAATGTCATTCATCATTATAACAATTGACTGCATGATTTCCTCCTTTTATAAAAGAAACTTATGACCAAGGTGGATAGCAGGTTACTAGGCGGAAATGACCCATCAATAACTATTTGTCATATGACACTGACAATGCATATGATAAAATATTGCATATATATATATATATATATATATATATATATATATATATATATATATATATATATATATATATATATATATATATATATATATATATATGCGGAAAGATGCTTTATTATGGCCATGGTGACTCTCTACAGTTTCGTATGTTGCATAGTTAGAATTTAAAGGAAAAAGAATTCCCTGGGTTTTCTCCACTGACTATACATACTACTTAAATAAGAAAGAGTTTACCTTAGGCATTGTTCAAAGAACCTTTAATTTCCGTTATTTTGTTTTATGAAGGATATGAGTAATACCGGCTATAGTGTAAACGGCTTGGCCTTACTTTAGGTGTTCAGCTTTCAAAAAGCCATTAGCTCGGTGATTTTCACTTCATTGACTTAATGTAGAAAAAAAACGGATACATTTTTTTAAAACATTTTATATATTTGGTACTGAATTCATTCATCGCACATTTCGAAGCTGCTAATGTCTACTTTTTCATATTTTAATAACTGCTGAATTTGTGAGCACAAGGGATCAGTGGTTTTTAGTTATGTGCGTGCTTAGATCACGAACAGTTTCATCAAGTACAATATCTAAAAACATTTCAGCCATAGTACAAGAAAGTAACACAGAGGTTTACCAACATTCTCTCCACTGTGCATGTTGTAAATGTACACAACTTCACCCCGAGTGGCCGAGTGGTCTGGGGCTCGCAGTTACGTATCACTGCCATCTCACCTGTGTCTGCGTGAGTTCGAGCACAGGAGTCTAACGTTTTATCAATAAAGTACGATGAAATCTCTGACAACACGAAATCACCTTATCGGTACTATAAATTAGCACAAAGAGTATAAGCATGAACCGAGCCTCCGCTCGATTAGACTTCTGTCACGCGTCTTTTATCGCTTCAGAATCGCCAAAAGACTGAAAAGCTACAAATATTCAATCAAAAAACAGTAATGCATCAACGCATAACTCTCAGACGACCATCGCATCAATCTAATTTGGCAAGTTAAACTTTATTTTCACCATTACGGTCACAAAGTCTGTTTACAGGACTCCATCATGCGGAATTTGTCGATTCTTCCTAGGGATGAATAACACTTTAAAAGTAATTTCACAAAATAAAATCTAGTAAAGGAACAAAAATATCTAGTTGAAGTTAGGATAGTAAAAATGACGGTTGACGACGCTATCACACACATTACCAATACTAAAGTCGAGACAGATGCTGGATTAAAATATAATATATATATATATATATATATATATATATATATATATATATATATATATATATATATATATATATATATATATATATATATATATACACACTATTAAAATATAATACAAGTTCTGCTTCCTGATCGGTACTAGTATTAGACCCTAGCGCTTATTTACTTCAGGATAGAATCTGGTGAAATATGCTGCTTCCGCTTGACGGTGTCCTGTAGAGAGTCTGTGAACTTAGTGGTGAAATAAGGGTTAATTTGCCGGAAGATTCATGCCATGGTCGTCCAAGAATTATGCGTTGGTACCCAATGTCGGTATATGAGAAAACTTGTCACTAGTTCTCGTGGGTCTTTGAATCTTTCCGTGGTTTTCCGAGTCCTTCCTCTACCAGTTATACTGGCCACCATGTATAGCTTATCTTGTGCTGAAAATGGCGTTAAACCCTACAACAACAACACCAACAACAACAATAACCTTACACCCACCTCTCTTTCAGAAGTTCTTAATATCTAGAACGTCCCCATTTCAAGGTTTGAATACAAAATATGACGATTCCACATTGATTAGGATGTACTCTATATACAAAGATTCCTCCACTCGATAAGTGGATTGATTCAACAAATAGTTTCTGTCGTGTGATTGGACCCGATTTATCAAACCTGATCTGCGAGTAGAAATAATTCTATTATAACGAATGTATGTTTCCAATCACTTGTCTATCCTCATGTAGAAAGAAGTCTAGTGTAAGGAATGCAGTATTTCCAATCACTAGTCAATCTTCATGTAGAAAGAAGTCTAGTGTAATGAATGCAGTATTTCCAATCACTAGTCTCTCCTCAGGTAGAAAGAAGTCTAGTGTAAGGAATGCATTATTTCCAATCACTAGTCTATCCTCACGTAGAAAGAAGTCTAGTGTAAGGAATGCCAAGCTTCCAATACATTAATTTATCCTCACGTGTAAAAAGAAGTCCAATGTTAGGAATGGCGTGAGAAAAGCAGTCACACATTTGTATTACTGTTTTCTTCGAGCATAAAAATAATCTCGCACTGTCTTTTTAGCTATCATATACACACAAAAACAAAGTTCTACAGTATTATGATTTAGAAATTGGGGGAATAATTATGCAAGATAATTCATTCTGCTAGATAACATTCTGCTTTACGGTTGTTCAACTGGAAGATTAGGCAATCCTTTCTTATGTAATTATTCAACAAAGTTATAACATCTGAATAAATTTTGTTAAAATAGCTAAAATCGAATCTCATAGCTACTTACGTTTGCTCGGAAATCCATGTTAAGTAAATCAGATACTGAAACTACATAAATATTTTGTATGAAAACGGAAATTATATTTGTTTTGCGACACACACACACACATTATCATTCAACCGTTTCAAATAATTATTCTATTATGGGGCTTTGTTAAGCACTGAAATGTCTATGCAATTAAACAAGCAATGCCAAGGTGAAACACCGTCAGAAGAAGACTGCATGAGCAGTAATCAATGTACAATACCGAAGTCCCTAATTTCCGCATTTTAAATTAATGAATGCAGTGAAACTGACTACGTATTCATAAGATTGAGAAAAAATAAGGCTGTACAGTACAGTAAAACCTCGTTATACATTTTCCACGGAATAACACTAATAGATAACGTATAAATGAAGTCTATATAAATGAATTTAAGTTAAACCGAATATGCCCTTCAGTGTATGTGTGTGTGTGTGTGTGTGTGTGATACATGCTATTAAAATAAACCGATAAACTGATGAATCCACAGGAACGGGGTTCGTATACACCCCAAATCCCAAATCTAATCTCGACATTAACAGCACGAGACCAATAAATTGTACCCTTCCGGATTTAATTTAGATACAGGATTAAGTCTGGAGCAAGTTTCCTGCATGTGTTTGAATCAAACCATTACTTTTTATTTAAATGAGAGTGACCTTTCTTTCAAGGCCTTGTCATCAAAACAAAAAAATATAGGTATTCAAAGAGAGAAATCCGAACTTCAGCAGCAGTTTGTACATTATTCACAGTTTGGTCTGTTAAACCTGCATCAAGTAGTTAGTTGTGAACCGACCAAATGAAAATGGAATAACCAGTTTACTTTTCGCCATATTAATGTTGAATGTCAACAGACGTATGACGCATGCAACTGCAACGGCAGAATTTCATGATGCATGGCAATAAAATAGTTAACAGTACCATTTTGGTTTCTTTTTTTTAATTTTTTTTATATTTTTTGTTTAATTCGAAATTTGTCTGGAGGAGGATAAAGCTATGCTTCTTATTAGCTATAAAAATGTAAACACATTTCCGAGATAGAATTGTAAGATGGTTGAAGTTTTTCCCGTTTTCGAAGTTTTACTTTGTTGTTGTGTTCTGGCTTATTGTTCATTATTAAATCCATCATCTTCTACAACTGGGTCCGAAAGGAAACGATACGTAAAACAAATTTGAAATAAATACATTTAGTTTTAACTTGTTGGATTGCTGCATCTTATACTGCTTCAGAATCCTCTTGTGCTTTACACAAACTTCCAGTTTTGGTATTTTAAATTGTTGTGAGCGTTTGACAACTTGTCAGCCAATAAAACGTCTCTCAAACTTTTGGCTTTGTGGTGAGTAACCTCTTTCTTAAACAAAGTTTCAATTTTGTTTTGTTCACCTATTATTTAATTTGCGAGAATAGTTGGAAAGAGAACTCGGCAAAAATATAACGCATAACAAAACCTTAATTGCAAAATATGTTTCGATGTTATTTTGAATAATACCTTTTATGGATGAAGTAGCAAGCCACATTAAAAAACGACTAATATTTCAAGACCCCAGGTTTTGTTTGTCTTCATAAGTATTGAACAGTACTGAATAGTTTCTTCTTCATTATCGACTTCGTTGCACGGTAGGCACTCTATCATAAAATTAGAATTGGCATAACAAGTTTTTCGTTAGGTACAAATTACGTCAACAAGAAAGCTACTTGTACACGTTTACTTTTTAAACATTTTTTCAGGGTTTCTTTTTCTTTTGTTTTTGTTCGATTTGTTGAAATTAATATTGTTCGATGTTATGAATAAACTCGCATTCATTGCAGATAAAAGCAATTCTAACTCGAATGATAGAATTAGAGTCATTTATCTGATAACATTTAAAGTCACTGAATAATGTTTCACTCCATTTTGAAGACTGTTTGAATGATCAATGCAACAGATCCGCTAAAAAATGATGTCACAGTGTACATGGTAACATTTAAGAATAATTAGGAAATTTTAGAAGTTTTGGACTTGACAAAGACTTACTATGGCGTTTTGATTTTTTATTGATCTTTTTAACCATTTACTCAGTTCTTAAAGGCTGTCTTCTCGTTGCTACATTTAGCGATAGCTACGTTTATTCAGTTCCCCTTTATTCTCTTTTGTTGTGGGAGAAGATTAGTGATTACTATTTATATGTTCGATAAATTTTATTTTCCTGAGGAATTTATCTTCGGCACTCGTTGAATACGCCGCAGCTTTGGCACATTCTATACCATTTAAATAACCGAAAATGGCGGCGTCAACCTTTAATGTACACTTCAGTACGATAATCGCAAATGGTGGTACTGATTGTGATAACGAAATTGAATATCCAATCGAACACAAGAAAATATGAGGAGCATATTGTAGGTACCGAAACTATAATCGATGACATTTTATACTATATATATATATATATATATATATATATATATATATATATATATATATATATATATATATATATATATATATATATATATATATATATATATATATATATATATATATATATATATATATATATATATATATATATATAGTTGGAGAATTCTCAGATATAACGTTGAAAAATCGAAAAAAAAAGACAAAATACCATTAGGTAAAATGCAGAAACAACAGTTTATAGAAAATGGTATAACAATTTCTGCTACAGGCACTGCAATAGGTATGACTATATAACCTGTTATTATGACCAGAGCTAAATATATGAAACGTTTAGAGGAGGTGGAACGAACGAACCATGGTAGAGATCCAAATGGAGGTCAAGATGATTCATTTATGACAACCTTGCCAACCATGTTATTAAAATTAGAAATTATTTCCGTGGAGGAATAAAAAACAGTAGGTTGATATGTATACTTTGAAGAAAGGATCAAAATATTGTTTAATACGTAGCTCAACATTTGATTTTACATGTTTTGGCAATAGTGGGTTTGTAATTTGCATAGTTTTCAGAGGTGCAAGCGTCGTCTGGCAGCAGTACAAATATATCTAGCAAAACGTCGCGAAGTTCGTAATAGTAGGTGATGTTCAAATATCGTAGTCGTACTGAAGGCCTTTATGAACGTCCAAAAAAAGGTTCTCATTTCCAGGACTGACAGCAGGACTACCATTATTCTTGTCTTCTGTATCTTTTAAGTCTTATATTATTGTTCTATATTGTTTAAAAACCTTTGGTGTACTATGATATACTACAAAATCTATCTGACGGTCAGGTTAGTGGAATTTTGTAAATTGCTGTTTTATCCATGGATCCTACTCGTGTCATTTGCCAATATAAAATAATATCATCAGGAATATATTTTACGTCAGAATTTAATGTATAGTTCTAGAATATTGTTATAATGTGTTGATCTGTGTCACAACCTGACGGTCCTGAAAGTCATATCACTATGGATACAGACGTTTAATATATCTTTTGTGTAAACTTGTGCGTTAATAATATAAATCATATATGATTTCATCCTTTGATTTGGCCTTGCAATACCTGCATCTGATAATCTGTTGCTGCATTGCTGACTAGTTCAGACTTTTTCCGATTTCTAATTCTAAAGACAATTTTGCAATGTATGTAAGATAAACCAAGTACAGTAGGCAAGTTCAAGAACACAATTTTGTATATTAATCTATACAATCCATAAAAAAACAGTTTAATTTCGGAAGTTGTTTGAATTCGATGGACGATGTAAATTCGATCCCATTTTGAACAGTATACATCGATTTTGGAAATAAATTTTTTCTACTTGAGGACATTCAATTTATATACTGTATGATATTAGTAATATAAAAATGAACTCTGCAAACAAATGTTATAATATAAATTCCCTTGTGCAAGCTGACACATAAAGCAAGATTTTAACAAATTCCAATCGTTTAAATAGGAAAAAATATTCCTCAAACAATAGAAAAATTAGGAAAATGAAATAATAACTATAAAATGACAGTTATCAAATAAAACAATCGGTTAATCTGTATTTTGAATATTTTTCTGTAGCTTTTGCTATTAAAGCTGCTATTAAACCCATTTTGTAAGTATCATTTTCAGTTAAATATTTCTTCATTTTAGTCTTTAACGTTCCGTTAAATCTTAACATTGAACAATACCTTTGTGTCTTGGTAAGTTGACAAGTAATCTGTGTTACCTTTCTATCAATTCCCTAACTTAACCTGTCGCACAATAATGTTTCTTCATTAAACAATATGTTTTGGATTTTTCGCTTTTTGAAAATGGAGGGAAAAGCAATTGTACATGTCATTTACCTTGTTTATTTTCAATGTTTGTGCAAAATTCTTTTTTGGGGGGGATCTATATCTCGTTGTCTAAATGTATTTGTATCCATAGTTTTGGTTCAGACACAACTGCATATCGACTATGTCTGCATTTAATATGTCATCCACATGAGTGTTGTCTAGGGAAATACTTTCATTGTTTGATTGTATATCGTGGAAGTAGATGTTTCAGTTACATCTTGTACATTTTGTTTTGCTTTCATTTTGTTAATTTGTTCCCAAAGTTATTAATATTTGAGAAAGTAACTCGACTACTACATTTATTTAAAAAAATGAATCACATTGTACTGTTTTAAACGGAATTTGTTGTAAAAAAATTATGTATATTATCTTATCGTTAATGAGACTTTCAAGCTTAAGCCAAATCAAATACAAAATTTATGCTTTGCTAGATTTTGCCTTCAGATTTCTGATGCTTGGTATCTTTATGTCACTTTCAATGAAAGTAATATATTAATGTCACTCATTACCAAATCATTAAAATATTTATCTTTTAAATTAAAATCAGCAAATTAAAATTTCTGTCTTCTTGAATGTTTATTCTTTAATACAAAGATTTTTTTAACACAATTTTATAGCGTTGAAACTTGTAAACAAACAGGCATTAACTCTATATACCGACTTTGTTCATGTCACGTTAAAATCGTGAAATGTATTATCACTATGCAAAGACTGAATTTTTTAATACGGTATGGCTTAGTGCCATTATTTATGATGTGTGGTGCATTTCACTTTAGTGTTTGTTAATTATTTTAATACTCTGATTGGTCCAGTAATATTTTGTAATATGTGAATTAGTAGGCTAATGTATGACTGATTCAGTAATATTTTGTAATCTTTGAATTAATACGCTAGTCTGACTGGTCCAGTAATATTTTGTAAATTTTGAATTAATACGCCGTTATCTTGGTCCAGTATGTCACGTTCCTCAGTCCAGGTATCAGGAATTATATAAACTAGCTTATTATTGGAGGTGATAACATCGCTCCAAGCAAGGTTAATCGATTATGCAAGTCGCCAGCCTCCCAGATTATAGAATAGACACCAGTAAAAGGGCTGGTCGTCTTCATACCCAGGCGTCAAAACATTGGTCCAGGGATCAAAAGGAAGCCTTCATGGTGTTCTCACCCGCCATTTAGACCGACTAGCGGGAAGACATCGTCAAACTAAGTTTGATTGGGAAATGCCACAACAACATCCAATCGGAATTATGGTAGAGGGTGGGATTAAATCTTATATCCGAATAATAACTGTCAATTTTCAGAAATTTATCAGTATACCGTAACAGATTATGAGTTGTACATCTTGCCGTTATAAGAATTAAGTATATTCCAAGAGAAGCCACTCGAAATTGTAAGAGAAAGAATGGTTAGAACAAGTTAAGTAAGCTATTTGCTCAAATTTTGCAAAACATTACGGCGTCATAATTGTAAATATTTGTAGCATGGATACTTAATTACTGAGATTGTTTTAGTATGTAGAATTACCTTGTAGTGTTCCATTTATAAGCGTAATGGAGAAATGAATTTGAGTTTACGTAGAGAATTATGTAGATTGTTAGTTCGTCAGAATTAATATTGGAATTCGCTGGTAGGTTACTTCGTAGTAACCAGAAACTTTAGTAATGCGTTATGTTAGACTTTACGTATGTTTGAATTGGAGTTTAGGAAAACGATTGATGTGTGTACGATTAGCTACAATAGATGTTTGAAGATATCAGAGTTTGGATATTTGAACATTTGTATAATTGGTTTGCGTTGGGATGTAAAGATATGCGTCTGATTGTTGTTTGTTGGTTTCTGTAATGGAATTTTAAGTATGTACAGATGTGAAGTAAGTTATTGTTATATGTATAAGAGTAATTAATACCGTGCTTTTTGTTGTGTTTTACCATACTGTAATGAGCAGTAAACTCGAATAGCCTTATCTGAAGATAAGCTGTGTGTAGTGTGAGATGTGAACGCTGAGGAAATTATTGTACCTCATTGTCTTTTCACAGGAAGTTTTTCGGGGACAGAACTTCCGATGCAAGATAGTAGTCTCGAGTCTCTAAGAGGGAGAGGGATATGATACTAACATTGCAGTCGGAGTCAACAGAGTTTAGTCGACGTAAAGCAGATGGATTGAAGGTGGAGGAGGAGGAAAGCAGTTGAGAGGAGGAAATAGAGGAGGAGGAACTTTGAGGGGATCAGGGAGTGAGAGAAGGAGTTAGGCGATATTGTATGATACTCAGATGAGTAGAAAATAAGGACAGGTGGAAATCACTCACTTTACGAATCAAATAATGCGATAGGTTAGAAAAGGGTCGAGCGGAGTAAGCGTATTTTGGAAATTCGAATTATTAATATTTTAATTGTTATTAAATTGTTATTTTTAACTTCTCCACTTCTCCTATTTGTGTCTTTAATCATTTAACCGTCGGCATTTTCTGACTGGGCGCTCAGAGCTGTATATCAAACTGTTACTAAATCAACTTCTAGCTAACAAACTATTTATTAAATCAACTTCTAGCTAACATCGAGCCTGTGTGGGACTTATACAAAATAATTTAAATAAATATTGGAAGCACCCCACCCCAATCCCCACAACCAAAACTTCACAGTGGGGCGACCCTTTACATAGTATTTTTTTTTGTTATAAACTATAAATTAACACGCTAGAATCTGACTGGTAATTTAACGTATTTAATGTTCTGGTATCCCTTACGAAACATAGGTAGTCGAGCATTCTCATATATTAATTACTATGTTATTGTTTTTTTTAAAATTTATTTCCTTCTCTTGCGGTTTTTGCAGGCCTATAATCCTTGATGATGACATAAATCAAATGCTTAGAATTTTCGCACATTTCTCATTTTATGTTGATTTATATCCTATAAAACCAATGCATGGCATATGTCTAACAACTTGTATAATGGTTTTATTTTATGACTGTTCATTGATCCACCATAAACAATTTACGGCTGTGTATTAATTTTTGTTTGGTCACAAACTAAAAATTTAAATTATTACTGCATCATTTATCATGCTTCAACAGAATCTACCGTCTTTTTCAGAACTATTTTCACTGAACGGACGCGTAAACGTAGTTTCAATTTTTGTGTTGGTTTTAATGTTGTTTTTTTTAACATTATTAATCTATATCTTGCGGAGGAAATGGGAGTTAAATACATTTCTAAGGAAATAACAAGGTAACCGATCTAGGCTTGTCCTGGCGTGTATTGAATCCGTGACCATTTGATTACGAGTTCGCACTCTACCGACTTAACCACTGAGGCTCGCTGTGTAATAAATGAAATATATATATATAGTCATTTTTATGTGGAAATGAAGGCTTTCCTTTGTTCCTATACGACCACAAAGGGATGACAAGGTTAAGAGAGATCGCATGGATGTGTGTGGGGGTGGGGTGTGTGTCTGACAGGTTTATTCGTGCAGCTTGAATTTTATTTACTTATTTCTAGTATACCATAATTCTAGCAATGTAAACGGAGATAACCTCAGATAGAGGTTTTGTATCAGTATTGCCTGCAATAATTTAAGAACAAACGGAATTGATTTCGAACCCGGCATCGTTTCCTAGTCCTAGTTTTGTAACATGACTGATAACACTTTTAACCATGGAGTGAAAATAGAAACGCAGCTGTTGTTAAATTTAAGAATATGCATGTAAATTTAACGAAGGCAATACAAAATAAGAATACTGCAGCTAAACGTTTGCGTTTAGATTTTTAACGTAGCTTTAACAATTTTACAGTCATATCGCTACGATGTCTGCAGTGTGACAGTTTACAGTGATGTCTAGCACTGGGGCATCATGCCGCAGATATGTGGCATGACGTCCCTCCCAGTAACATTATCCTGACACCAGGCCGACCAGTACTAACACTAACCCCTTAATGCTGAACGCCAAGCAAGGCAGCTGTTAGTACAGAACATCTGTAACATGACTGATACCAACTTTGATTAATCAACACTTTCTATCACTTCTCCAGGATTAACAAAGCAAAATCTACACGAGCCGTTTTGAAGTATTTAATTTTGCAAAGACGCTTCTGCTAATGCTGGAGACAAGGTATCACAGTTTGTAGAGGATGGGTTCGATCTAGGCCACCTGGGGTCGGCTGTATCGGTGTGTTCTTGTGAAAGGCATTTGGTTAGCACTTAATTCTCATGATATAGTTATCAACGTGTTGAAGAACCTTATCAATCTAACCAACCAGTGAAAAGACCGAATAAATCTAACCAAAGACTTATAACAAATGTTACTAACAGCTGCCTCGCTAGGCGTTCAAAATTGAGAGGTTAGTGTTAGGATTGGTCGGCTTATTGTCAGAATAATGTGACTGGGTGGGGGACATCATGCTACATATCTGCAGTATGATGTCCAAGTGCTAGACATTACTATACTCTGCCACGATGCAGAATTCGTAGCAATATGACTGAAAAATTGCTAAAACTAATGTAAAAATCCAAATCACACACACACACACACACACACACACACACACACACACACACACACACACACACACACTCGGAATCGAATATGACAGGGAGTTAAATCATATACGATTTAGCAAATCTTTGTATGTTTATTTCCCCTTCGTAGAGTGACATCCACAATAACTCGCTTCGTCGTCTGGGTTCTTCGTCGTCTGGGTTCTTCCAGTGCCCTTTTAAAATGTTTTGAAGCCCTAGGCACAAACTCTAATCGTAAAAGTAACCGGGATTGCGCCTCAATCTCTCAGTCTTAGATAGAGAGTATTGCATTGCACTTCCATGCACATGTGTGATATTTTGTTAAATTTATTAATATAGTACTAAACTGCTAACACAACCGACTGTACCGACACCGAAATTTTGATTTTGGGCTACCGCGGGCCTCTCCCCTGCTCCTCGGGGCTCTCGCAATCTTCTTCTTCTTCTTCTTCTTCTTCTTCTTCTTCTTCTTCTTCTTCTTATTATTATTATTATTATTATTATTATTATTATTATTATTATTATTATTATTATTATTATTATTATTATTATTATTATAGTCCACACTTAATAATTAGGTTGATGTGAAATCATTTATCAGTTGTTATATTTGCATTAAGTTTATATTTCTCTACTGTATGTGCATCGTACTAATTAAGTAATTCTGTCTGATTATGGTCACACTTTCCTACTAGTATCATACTTACGCATGCTCTCACAATGTCCTCATATAATGCAGGGGTCTCCGTATCAATCCATCATGATGGCATTTTCGATGGCCCATGGGCCGCACCACCTTTCATGAAACATCGTGACGCCAATCATTTTGCGGGCCACATGATACGGCTTGGCGGGTTTCGTGCAGCTCAAAGGCTGCGTGTTTGAGGCCCCTGATATATTGTGTTGGAAAGATAATACATAATGATAAATCATTAGGGTAGAAATCAGTATCTAATTATATTTGCCAAAATTTAGTCATGCGCTTGATCTTCAACGTAAGAATACTTAATTGTAAAAGACTTAACAAACAGTAGAAATGCGTACTAATCACTAATACAGATACACATATATCCATGTACATGGCATTACGTAGACCGTTTGTGGTAGGTATAACATCATCTCTACAAATTGTCGATGTGGAAACATTTCAAAGAAGAAAATGACAAATAAGCAAAAAAAAAAAAAAACAAATGTATAACATTTCGATAATACAGATTATATTCCGATGCTAATGCAAACTCAATACTGACTATTAAATGCTAGTTTATTTCTACTAGGTGTGCAGAACTTAATCGTCCCTTCAAGTTTATAGCTTTAAAGAAAGATAAGTGTTGAATCATTTTAGTCAAAAGGACGAGAAGTTCGTAAACATCGTATGAGAGGGGGTTGTTAAAAGTAGGACTTCATATAATTATTCAGTTACAATTAATAGTTTTCTACCTTGAATGTGATTTGTATCACTTAGCAGTATACCAGACATCTTTTCTACGATTAAATATTCTCTCTCTCTCTCTCTCTCTCTCTCTCTCTCTCTCTCTCTCTCTCTCTCTCTCTCTCTCTCTCTCTCTCTTGTTGCATATCATGAAAACAGTATACAACATTAATGACGCAACTAAATACTGAAAAGATTGTCATAAGAATTAAGTGAGTAGAAATCAGTAAATGTTTTTTTTTATATTTATGGCGTGGTCTTGTTTTAGTGGTATTAACACTCTTTGTCATCACATTATCGAGTATACAAGATGGCGGCCAGTACAACTGTTTGAGAAAGAACCCCAGAAGACCCAGTGAAGAACTGCTGCGCCTCAAGAAGGTAACCTAGGTTATAATTATTCCTTATTAATTCATATCGTCGGCACTGAAATGGCAATTATTTTGGTCATAGGTCAGGAATAGGACTACTCCAACACCAATTTAATGATCAGCAGACATGGAGTCACATTGTTCAATAGGTTTTGTACATTTTATGCTCAGCAGTTGTTTACTGCTATTTTTTTTTTTTACACTTTTACATTTTGTCTCTTGTTTGCTCAATTTAGCAGAAAGCAGTTTTGTATGCAGAAGTATGCTTTAATTAGATTTCATGTTATTTTAATATTATTTTCCTTTTTAATTTTTTTACCTCGTTTTTCCACATGCCCTCGTCAGTCGAGCTGAGACACGAACTTGCACGAATCGATTTTTTGGTTGGAGTGATGTGTAAAGACCAGGGTCTTCGACCACTCAGTCACTCGTAACCCTTTATAATTGATGGAAATGAAGTTTCATTATGTGTTGTGATAATCAGTTATATGTAGCCCGAAGTAATCATGATTTATATTGTTAAAAAAGTCATAAAAATGTGTAATGACGTTTATGTTGACGTTGAAGCCAAATAACAAATGTATGATATTTATGCTAAAACTGTATTACTACATGCTAAGTTTGGGGACTTCATCCAGCCAAATATATTAAGACAATTCGCTTTAACTGTTGTGAGGTAATTATTTTCATATGTGAACATCCTGCAAATAAATCACACATAATCTTAGTTAGGAATGTTTGCAAATCTATTATTGACTATTAAGCCTATCGTGTGCTGAAAAATGGTGTTAAGCCCAACAACAACTAATCTATTATTGACCAAGGCATCAAACACAGGAGCGTACATGCGTAGTAGAGGAGTATTAGAGGGGAACTGATAATCCTTTCTCAGGCCCCCCGTCCCCCAAAACGTTGTACGTTAACATTTTTGTCAGCAGCCTTTGTTAGCTCAAAATGATAACACATTTTCTGATGTTTTGTGGCCGAGGTGTCTCTGAGCTAGGATGCATCAATTTTCTCTACTACTAAGTGCTTATTGGTCAACATGTTATATTAAACAAATAAAATATTATATATAATGTCCTTCTGTTATTCAATCAGACATGTCGGATTCGATCTAATAAATAGATTTTGTAAACGATTTAATTCGATCAAAGCAGCGTCAGCATTTACTGGTTTAAAACCTTTAATATTAATCGATTGCATTAAAAAGTGGGTTATCATATATCTCCGAAATATGGGTCGGTAAGGTTATTCATGATTGAAAATGATATGAAAATAGCGAAATGGGCAGATAACGTAATGACATCTATTGCCAATATGGTCGATATTTTATTTGATAAAGCCACACAAGATTACACATCTACTTTTTATTATAATCTTTATCGTATTTGCTGACTCTCATTGGCAGAATATCTGTTAACATGCTATCAATAATGCGAAACTCGCGTATTAAATCGTCCATATCATATTTTATACCACGCAAGGAAGATCGAATTTGATCAAGTAATTTTTTATAAGTAATACTTGCTGTTCTTCAAGCAATTTTTTTAGTTGTAAGTCGAGGCTCAACTTTTTTTTATACGCCGCTGCAAGAGAAACACCGACACCAGCTATTATTAACAAGAACGGCTTTAATGATGCGCCACTTGAAATTCTACCAGAGCCGGTCACTAGCAGCGGTAGATATGATATCACTTGCAGTATTTTTGCATAGTATTTGTAAAAAAAAAAAACATTTGACGCACCAAAGATTTTATGATAGTATCTGTAATATTACATTAGATCGTCAACGTCTTGTTTCGGAATGTTTTCTGAAATATGATTAAAATCGATTATATTTTTTCGAATTATATAGTATTTGTTTACATATTTTATACCATCATCTAACTAACTAAATCAGGAGTTTCAGCTGCAAATTTAATACACCACCAGTAAGTAGCTGCGGTTAACTTTTTATTATCTGCTATCAGCATAAACGTTTCCTCAATATCTTTGTTTAACACAATAGACACACTTCCAGAAAAATCATCGGTCGATTGACGCTATGGAAATGTTGTAAATATACTAAACTTTGCACTACTAAACACAGACAATCTATATACACCAGTGACCTCTGCGATATGTTTAAGAAAGTTATTTTGCTGCGATCATGTGGCTTTTTCTGATGCGACTGTGTACACAATATTTTTAATTTGTTTGTGAGGAATTTTAATAAGATCAGTTTTTTGAATAATGTTAGGAATGCCACTAATGATATCGTTAAGTCTCGTGTTAATGTAAGCGAGATTAATAATAACAGTTGGTGGACTTCCAAAAAATGCGTTAATAGTTCTGTTTAAATTTCTTCGAAAAGTTAAAAATGTTTGTACGTTATTACTATAATCAGTTCTAAATGCGGCAATTTCATCATTGATTGTCGATAACTAAGTCGTTATTGGAATTTCCTTATCGTCTACATATTTTTTAGTTGCAGCGTCGAAATCTGTTTCTGGTGCTCTAAGATTACTAATACCATTATTTTTCATATTGAGAAATGCAAGCAGTATACCACAGCGCACTGACAAGTACTTAGATCATTGATGATCGACGTATTTTTTCGTTGTTACATCTGTATCTGTGACTGGGTTTCCATGATATGGAATTTTTTCCCGACATTATTATGTCACCAGTAAATACATCGCCATCTTTCTTAACATAATCGTTAACGGCCTTTCCCGAATCTTGTATTTTACCTTGATCAGCAAAAGTAACTATATTATTATCAAACGCAGTAGTAATTCGTAAAAATACATCTGATAGCTGTATATTATTCGTTTTTCATCGTCCTTCTTTATCTTGAAAAATAACAACTTCGTTTTGATCAACATTTGTGATATTTAATAAATTAGTAATTTCTTTTTTGATCAAGATTTGAGTATTTAGATAAGTCACCTTGCTGAGCAGACGCTCAATCTCTTACTAATGCTCCATATTTTGATCAAGATTTGCGTATTTAGATAAGTCACCTTGCTGAGCAGACGCTCAATCTCTTACTAATGCTCCATATTTTGATCAAGATTTGCGTATTTAGATAAGTCACCTTGCTGAGCAGACGCTCAATCTCCTACTAATGCTCCATATTTTGAATAAAAACTTATTATTTATTTACTACCTGACAAAATTATATGCCATAATGTTAATGGCAAAATCGTCGATATTAAACTTTCATATAAAACGTTTGTTGAAACATAAACATAACAATGAGCTTCCAGGTAATCATTATCTTATAGTTGGTAGAACTGGATCTGGCAAAACAGATTTGCTTATGAATTTACTTTTAGGAGATAATTTTACCTACGATCGAGTTTATATTTACACAATTAATCCGCAACAAAATAAGTAAGAGCTACTTAACATATATAATGACAAACTTCGTGACCATCTTGAATCTGGCGAAGATTTCTTTATTATCAAACAACCGGAAGAACTTATTCCAGGTAATCAACTTGATTCATCCGAACATAAAATAGTTGTTTTTGATGATATTGCGCTAAACAACGAGGAAATGAATAAAATCAGATCGTATTTTTCACTGTCGCGAAAAAAGAAATGTAAATCTATTTATCTCGCTCAAGGATATTATAATGTCGACATATTTATTAAGCGAAATACTGGTTGTTTTATATTATTTCCTGGACTTGACAATGTTGACGTTAGTCACATCGTAAACGAACAATGCGGCGACGTAATAAAAAATAAATTTATTGAACTATACCATCAATCAACGGCGAACAAATACGACTTTTTCTTGTTTGATAAATTAACAAAATTAACAAATGATTCGAGTAAAATGTTTCGATGTTGTATTGAAAACTATCTACAATAACTTTTATAGAAAATACTATATAATTAATGGAAAATAAGCAAGATATAGAAAACACATCGACAATCTAAAACAACTTGCACAATCACAGGCAAACTTTAAGCAGCGGTCAAGTTGGTACAGCAAAAAGAGCAGCTACAATTAACAAACCAGATACTGGGGCTTTACTTGAAAAACAATCCGAAACTGAACCGCTATCAGAAGAAGTAGCTAAAATATTTCAAGAAAAAGATTTGATTAGAAGAATTATTGAAAAATCTGAAGAAGAAAAAAGAAAATTAGCTGAGGCGCTTGTAGCAAATATAGCTGATCATAATGTGAGACAAACTACATTGGATCGGTTGAAAAATAATCCGCTTGAACTTGAGCGAAGATCAACAGAATTAACAACACAAGAAATTAAAAATATTATGACAAATTTATCAGGAGAAGTAAAAGATATTAGAATGGAGCAAGAAAAAAGAGTTGGCGAGCTTACAGTAAGGTTTATGGAGGTCGTATAGAAAAGACAATGGTTTATAAAACTAGCAAATGATGCTCAAACCATTATGAACAAAAGCAGCACCTGAAGTTACATCTGCATTTGAACGAATTTATCAGCGAGGTGGTCTACAATGGCCACAACTATTACAGGTTGATGATGGCAAATAATTTCTTGGTGTGGTTTCATCGTTGATGAACAAGCACAACGTTTAAATCAGACAAGCTAACTTTTATAAACTAGCTTCCCGACGTCTATTACATTCAAGACTGGTCAGGATCACATTTCCTCGTGTGTAACCACGACTACTGTTAATTGTATCAACGGTAAATTATCTTGGGTATTATGTGAATACTGCCACAATATTACTGCGTTACAACATGCACAAAAACTATTTTTTTTGTTGTTTTTTTACTGTTATAATATATTGAGCATTTATATCAAAACCGCGATTATATTTTTGTCACACTGCTTATAGCTAGCTAATTATTTATTGATATCGACTTTGTTAGTGATTTCTTCGGTTATTACGCATTCCATGATAACCCGCTGCATATGAGATATTCTTCTGACTTGAGACAGTGGGAGATAAAATAAATTTGACCACTCAATACGAGCATCGACAATGCAAGCATTTGTATCAGAAATAGTTAGTCCCTGTGACGAGTGAATCGTTAAAGCGTATCCAAACGTCCAAGGCGATTTATCCGTGTTTAATGCGATCTCAACAACGACTAAAACAATATCATTTAGCACAAGATTTTGTATTTCTTCACCAGAAATGTCAACATCAATATTTTCTTGTCTAATATCTGTTGGATAGATTTGAAAATTTGTCTTTATGTAACATACATAATTTCTTTTGCGGCTCATTACGAACTATTTTTCTACTTGCACCTATAAATTCAGCAGGTCTCTATAAAGTCCATAAATCATTTATAGACATTTTTGGAATTACTATACGCGTTATTGTACTGTATTTTATCTTGTTGCAGTCTTATTAACTTTTTAAACTTTTTCAACGATTTAGCACTAACCCTCTGTTCATCAGTTATATCTTCGTAATACTCTACAAATGATATCAGCCACTCATGTGGCGACGATCCAGTAAAGGGTGTGGTTGACCATGATCGCCACACATTATTACAGCAGTATTCTTTAATGACAGCCAATCAAGAAATATTTTAATACTTCTTGAGACACTTTGCATATATCGTCTCAGATAATAATTTTAGGAATGTATTTTTCACCCATTCTTGATGGAGTCCATGCATCTCCGCACCATCTGAAGAAAAAATACGTACATGATTTACTCCACGTTCTTTTATTTTCCTGGCGAGTTTATGCGTCGGAGTCAAATCAATTATATAAGAACAATTACTAAATAATTTAATCACCCGTATTTACCTGAACCACCATATCCATTAAGATGAACAGTCTGTTGTCTAGCCTCAGGATCATATACAGATGGTGCGTATGACTTTGTTACTTTAATTTTGTCTCCGCAATTTCATCGTCGGCATATTCAGATTCAGAATAACTAAGTATTATTATCCATTCACCTCATGATGCATAACTGTTAATACGTAATTGTTTTAACGGATCCACAGGCTTCTTATTTAATATCAAATGAATCTGTCGCGACTCTGCGTAACGAGGAAATCCGTTTATCATCGATAATAGATTGATTGAAACGAACGCTAGCATCGAAGATAATAAATGAGTAAACTGCGGTAACTCGTCATCAGTATTGCTCACAATGACACCTAATTTGTTTCATCTAAAAAGTAACATTACATCGGCTTATAAATATGTTATGCTCATTCGTAACACCAAATATGAAAATGAGTTCAGCATGGTCCATAATTAATCATGTACACGTTCGTTTATGATCATATGAATAATCGATAGATTACATCTCCTTGACATCAGCTGATCTAAGCTAGTGCGTACAGACTCTGTATTTTTCTTTTTATACAGAATTATATCAAAATCACAAAATTATGCATATCTATAATTTATCTGGAAAATGGAAAAATAAAATCACATTATATACAGTAAAATCGTTAATAAATCGACTGTGGTGGTTCTGTTAAGAAATCGAGTAATGTCATTTTATTTTGCATACTTTACAATAACTATTTTATCATATACATATAGTGAAATAGATCATTGCTAGTGCGTTAAAACTCTGGTGCCCAAGGTCAAAGGTTCGAAACTCGTGAAAGACATTGTCTGCGATGACGATATTATGCCATGATTTGTAATATATTGGGATTACCCAGAAAATTCCTCGAAATTCAACAAACAAAACACACTTCACACCACGTAAGCACATGGTGGTGATATTTTGCACTCCTAGGTGTTACCACGGTAGGAAGTGTCGACATTTGTTGGACGTAGATAAGGTTCCAACGCATCGTGAGGATAAGTTAGAATAAGTTTGTGTTGTCTGTGTATGTTATGTGTTTGTGCTGTCTGTGCCGTCCAAAATTTAAAAATGTGGTCATGTGAGATCTTGACCTTGTGATTTTACTAAATGGTTACAACATACAAGGGCGATTCCAAAACAATCATCGCTAGACTAAAAATAAACCTCATTAGGATCCTGGTCAAAATAAAGTCCTTCAGCCCTCTGAATTTCTAAAGTTTCGGTGGGCAAACAATGAAGGGTGTCGTTGGCCACTGAAAATACCTACATGTAAGAATCTTGGAACCTCATTAGGTTTATCTGATATAACTCGTGGAATGGTAGATCGAATGTGATCCCGCTCTTTATGTTTTGTCTTTAGATCATCTACTGAATATGTTTTATTATTCTGATTCAGAAATATTTTTTTATATGAAACAAATATTTATCATATAATGAATTCTAAAAAATTTCAATGTTATCATTTCCGCTTTAAAAATGCAACATAACGGTATAAATGTATATGATAATCATAATCTCTAAAAAGACTTTATGATTTTCAATCATTACCACAACGCAAGAATGAGAACAGGTACATGCTGCCATATGATTATAAATTCATTAAATTTATTAAGCAGGCAATGTTACAGTCATTGACAAGAGTTATTGTTAATCAGGTAAAGCTATTTGCGCCTCTCTCAAAGGCTATTGACAAAATTAAGTTAGAATTATCTCATGAATACGAACAGAAAAAATTATGAACTTTTCGTATAAGACAGTTAAGGTAGCATTGTGAAAATGGAAGTGATAATGAAAACGAATAATAAAGTGGTGAACCATTGACAGGTAATGGCTAAACAAAATCCCTGGCAAAATTGACATTTCATTTGTTTATATTCTGCCCAGAAAAATGTATTCTGATTCGAATTATACTCCTTTGTGAGTTTGTAGCTTGGTGTATTTTAAAATATAATGCAATCAAATTATGGACCTACACATGATGTGAAGATAATGTGTTATGTTACGGCTCATTCAAAGTAACAAAAGAAAGAGTGAAGACAACAAGCTTTGTAAAATTAAACATTAAATAATTTATTTTTTTAGAAAACATGAAATAATGTAAATAATATAAGCAAGACTTACAGTTTACATAAATGATCCAAATTTTGATCTAAATAGAAATATAAGTCCTGTAAAAGTTCTAAACACAGTCTGAAGTTCCGGTCCAAAATGACGGATGGCCAGGTCAGACGAGGGCTAACAAAAAAATGCAGAATTTACATAATAAAGCACAGTTAATGTTATCTCGTACCAATTTATTTATAATATTTTCGGGAAAATGTCCAAGTAATGTTGTTCTCACGGAAAACAATTATTCATGAAAACGAGGTAAAAATAGCTCCTCTAACAAGATATGTTGTTTTACGTAGACATACGAACAGATAATTTCTTCTAGCACAAAAATACATTTTTTAAGGTATTAGAAGTTGTATGACTTTACGACTCGACTACGACTGTCGACTGTTTACTCATGACTACGGCTGTCTGTCCTTGACTGTGTACGACTTACAAAAATCTCAAACCTCTAAATGAAGCTAATGAGTTGTTTGAATTGCACGCGCACGAGGACGCATGCAATTTCCTAATACTTTTTGACAATTATGAAAGCCTGACCCAGTATCAGCCAATCGTTTTCAGGGCTATTCCTGAATGTTTACTTGAAATGAATTTGTTGTCATACACAGCACTTGCCCACATGAGCACATCTACGACTCAAGCAAACACTGTTTTTCAAAAACATGTTAGACTGATATTAGTATAGTTATATTAATAATTATATTAATGAAATAAAATGAAATAAAAAGATTTATACAAAAGTCTTAACACACACATACTTTAACTACAGGGTCGTAATAAATGTTATGGGGATACCTCAAACAACCCACTGTTGTCATATCACTATTGACAAGTATCTAGACAAGTACCATGCATCATAGATTCAGATGGTGTTTTTTTTGGTTCGCATTGTCATATAAAACGCATTATGATCTCACATACAAATTTATACTTAGAATTTCATCATGTAAATCCAAGATGCATTCAATCTGGTCTGTATGCATGAAATGTATCTTGATAATAACGGATGATATACACTCAACTACATAGACTTTATTGGCTCTGATACAATCAACCACCCGGGTGGAACTAGATGACTAAATACTTATAATATGTATTCTAGCTTGGCCTGACTAGATCTTGAAAGATTTACTTGATAACTACCATGTACAACATTGCATACTAAAATGACTGCGATTGTTGATGTTATATTTAAATATCCGGCGATATGTGACGTCCGCCGTTGAATAAGCCGTTATCATGTTTAAGTATAACCTGTGGTGGGTATATTTTTATCCATGAAATGCTCCAGGATAATATTCTTCTATAAGATTACTTAATGACTTCTTCATTTCAGCATTATTTAAATCTGCTATAATGAATGTTTGTAAGTATTTGTCTGTTATTTTATAAAAAATAAAAAATAATTGCTTAAGATCTGGAGCTGAAAAAACTATTTATATTAAGATCAGCTGAAATGTTTATAATACTTCAGTTGACGATGTATAAAATCTAATAAGATACCATTTGATTGTTTTATTGTTTCGATTATCTGATCTTTTACACCATCAACATAATGTTATCGTATTCATATTTATGAGTATTTAAGTTAAAAAAGTCTTTCATCAATAATATCTCTATAAACTTACATTCTGGCGTCTTGGATGGCATCAAATACTCATTTAGTTTTCTTGGGGATCCTTTTACCGTCACAATCTGTAAAGTAATAATCATTGCCGTATAGCATAAATTAAAATCCTATATATCTCCATGGATTGTTTATATTCTGATATTTTGGATTTTTATGAATCTTTTTTCACATGTTCTAAATTCGTTTTTAGTTGGTTCTGAAATTCCATTATAAACCGGTGCAACTTTAGGCCATCCTAACAATGATCTAATTGAACTTTGATATAATCAGTGATCGCTATTTTATATTCTTTCTTGAAATATATTTAATTCTGCGTTGGAACTCATCATTAATCTGTTCTATTTGATAACTGTCGGTGAATAATTTTCTGGTAATCCACCGAATAGTTTTGATCTGATATTTGGCCAGCTACGATAAACCCGTAACTCTCCTAATGCTATTTCAAGTCCTGGAATTGCAGTTGGAAATCTAACGCTAAATTCAGGATTGGTCGAATTTACGGATATAATAGTAGTTTGTGACGGCGTAGTATTAGCAATGATCTGCTGTAATAATTCTCTCGAATCAGATATTATTGTTTTTGTTGTTTTTAAATCTCCATTTTTTTGCTTTGGTTATTGTCACTAGCCATTCTGAATGCTTCGTCGTAGAGTTTCATTATCGCTGCAAACTTCTCATCAGTTATTTTACCATCGCCAAGATACAAGAAAATATATGAAGCTAATTTAGAATAGGAGTATGTTGCTGTGTGTAATTTCACCATGTAATTTATCACTCGCGCATGTAGATATGTTCTTGGCGATAATACGGAAAATTCCTGGACATGTTGATGCGGTGGAAATGACAATTGTTACAACTGCAAACGAATCGTTATTGTTGATGATAATAATCCGGTTCCAGCAATAACAGCTGAAATCGAGAAAACGATTATATCAATAACAACCATACGTCTGCGATAATTTTTTTACTTTCACTGTGTAATCGTCAATGATATTTTTGTTTCAGTCTGACACTGATTGTATCTGTGACGTTGAACGTCAATAAATGACGGAACCATTTGATTCAGATACTATCATCTAGATAATTGTTTGAGTATTTTAGTTCCAAATTATAGACATCACTTGTAATGAGCTGAGGCCATACTTTTAACCGATGATTTCAGCGTAAATGTTTCTTCAACATCTTTATCTAACATTATATATACAGTTCTAGAAAAAGTATTAGTTAATGGAGATGTGGTAAATATTCTAAATTCTACATCGCTAAATACGGACAGCCTATATACAAGAGGGGCTTCAACAGTGTGTTTTATAGTTTTGTTGTGGTGTCCATATTTCTGAATCTGATGATACAATGTACACAATGTTGATGATTTACTTGTGAGGAATTTTAATAAGATTTGTATTTTCAATGATATTAGGAAATCCACTAATGGTATCGTTTAGTTTTGTATTAATGTCAGCGAGTTTAATATCAGCTGTTGGTGGAGTTTCAAAAAATTCTTTAAAAGATCTGTTCCTATTTCTACAAAAATTCAGAAACTTTTAGACATGATTAGAATAATCAGTTCGGAATGCGTTAATTCCATCTTTAATCGTTTTTATTGCTGTCACTTGATCGCTAGCGATCTTAGTATTGCTATTGTGGACGTATTTTTTGTTACAGTGTCATTATATGTGGTCGTGTTTCCAGGTATGATTTTTTAACTAACATTTTTATGTCACTATTAAACATATTGCCAGTTCGCTTGACATAATTGTTAACTGACTTAGCAGAATGTGTATTTTATCTTGAGCAGCAAAAGTAACGATATTATTAATAACCGTGTTGGGAATTTGTATAAGTACATCAGGCAATTGTATGTTGCTTTTATTTAATCGTCCTTGTTTATCCTGAAAAACAATGACTTGATACAAATTTGTAATATTTAATAAATCTTCAATCTCATTTCTGAGCTGATTAAGAGTTGCATATTTAGATAAATCACCATGCTGCTGAACTTTACCACGAGCAGATCTTCCGTAATCAACTACAATTATGTTTACTAATGTATGTTTAAATGTGACATCGCAGTATATTCATGTACGACCTTATGAGGTGGCGCTGCTGATTTTGATATAATATCAAGTACATTAAGTATTTCTTGACCACATATAGGTGGATCCGTTATTTTATGTGTTGGTAGCGTTGAATGCCAAATTGGAGCAATTTTATTGCTGACGTAATGAAGAAACTCCTTTGGTGGCGCCAACCGATATAAATCGAAAATAAACAATTCCACGTGGATCAATTGCAAATTTAACCCAATGCGTGCCTGGTCCAGATTTTTTTATCAAGATGAATAATTCCAGTTATATGTTGCTTTGCAACCGTAGGTAATTGATTGCGCATAAAACACCTCTGATGTTTTTAATTTTTAATATTTTAGTGGCACTAAGTAAATCAAACTTAGATATAGGAAGAATTATCGTATTGTCCCCAGTCTTAGACCATTTCCGTACTACGAATGAGGGGTCACTGAAAGTCTTAGACCTTTTATCTTTTTGGGTAATATACCATTCGTCTGAAGATGTCTTTAATAGCGAACACACAAAGATTAATTCGTACCCAAGTCTTTGATCGCCTGGCTTCATTGAAGTGATTGTCCTGTCGTTCTAATAACGATAGCTTATTCGGACCACCTGCGATTTGTTCTCGCTTTAGTAATAGTTTTACCGCACAACAATGTTTTGATGACCATTTAGCTTTTTAATCTGACCAGGAGTCAGACTGACATTAACATGATGATAAAACATTATTAAATCATGAGCGATTTAATTACATGTTTATTTACATATTTTCTACTGGGGCATCAACGAACAGCACGTTTACGTAATATTAATTTATCGCTGAGTATAATTGCGATTGTTCTGTAATTATGAATAGCTGCATCATTTCTATTAACACGATGTATATCTACAACAGATTATCTGGTTAAATCTAAATGTTATAGTGAGAAATAATAGATTGGATACAGCGTTGTAAAATCTATGATATTTGTAAACCAGCATCAATGTTTTGATCACACTCCATGTATATCATTAGTCGATGATACGCTTGTGCTTCATGATTTTGATCGAAATTCAACAAAATATTCTCGGATGGTTCTTGCTGCCCATTTATCCTTAACGAAACCTCGGAAAACCAAGTTTGTCAAATATTATACTTTCATCTTGATCATTTACTCTTGCAGCATTTTGTAATGCAATAAATATGTGTCTTGGTGCAGAAATACCTTGTTAGGAAGCAATTTGGCATGCAAAAAACATTAATATTACTTTGGTCAGTGTCTGTGGTTACTGTCAACCACGATATCTTTGATTTACCACCTTGATTCATAAAAGATAGCAACCGGTCTTCTACATATATCGATAAGATCATTATTGGCATCCACAATAAAAGTTTTATTAGTACTACCATACGAGCATCAAGTGCACCAGGTCGCCAGATTGCATCATTATCAGTACCTTTTCTCACAAGTACAACTGTATGTTTAGCTCCGAAAATCACTTTCATAACATTTATACAGAATCCATATATATGTGACAGTGGAAATGCACATGGAATCACTCTTCTATTACTTCTTGCCATTGATTTACGTACTGCAAATCCTAAGTTAAAAGTTGCATTCATTGATAATACTGCAAGAGTTCCTGCGTCTCATGTAGCATTTCTTACGCGACCCGAAGTTAAATTTCTACTTTCTGTAAAATCAGTTGCAACCTTTGCAACACCATCAAAACCAGTAAAAAAGCACCACCGAAACCAAGAGAAGAAGTTATACTTTCTGTAAAATCAGTTGTATCCTTTGCAACACCATCGAAAACATGTAAAAAGTACCACCGAAACCAAGGGATGAGGAAGAAGAAGAATTGAAGGTCCAGCCGATCTTGAATAATCATCACTGTATCTTGCTAGACCCAATATCGTTGTAGCAACGTCAACGTCTTTTTGAATTGATTCAATAATTTTCTGTCGATCATGTATGTAGCGCTGTCAAATAACGCCATAATGCCATTATTAACAAAACGAATTCTAACATCAGCGAAGTTATCAGTATTATCCACTCTTATAATTTCTCATCTTATTTCAATAAACGCCTCAGCTGGTAGAAAATATCTACTTGTATCCTGAACTTGCAATTAGATTATTCCACGCTTATCTGGAATTCCTGCGTCATAAGAATAATACTGATGATTCCGAACGGATTCATCTTTAAGAACTGTTGCATCCATGTCAAACGCGGGACCAGATATACGCTTGAACATCTTTATTATTATCATCTTCGTCTAACACGAAGATCACTTCCTGCTATCAGACTAGCGTTATATTTTTTCCTTTACTGACATTGGCATATTAACCAACTCTACTAGTTTTTGATTAGCAGCTTGAATTATTATTTTGCTTACATTTGCGGGCATCACTTCAGCGTTGGTCAATTTCACTGGCCGATGTCTGCGTATTAAATGTACTATTCTATCCCTGATTGGTGAGAATGCTTCACTAGAAACATCACCAACATCGCCTTTACCTTTTTCACGAACAACATCAATAGCTTTCATTCCTAGTTGTTTTCCAATCGGTATTGCTTTTGGGGCTATTCATCTAAACAAACACTGAATAACATCACCTAGTCCATCTCCGTAGGTTGTTTTGTATACTGGTAATCGAGCGTTTATTATCCTAACCATAGTTGGTCCACGTTGAGTACTATGTATGATCATTTTATCATTAAGTGACTATCACTAATTGTATCTAATCAATGTGGTAGTCATCGGCGATTCCATTGATAAGGGACCGATATACATTAATATCTATAACACCACCTGTAAATAATAGTTTGCAAATATCAGCTCCTTCATTAACAATTTTTGATGAATTATTATCAGCTAGTTTTCCACCAATGAGGATCTTTTATTCATCGACATCAGCAAGAACGTTAGTGGGACAAGTAATAAAGCCACTTCCTAGACCACTTCCAGTTGCACCAGGAGCGTCTTAAAATTCTTCTTTTTCTTCCTCTTCACTTGGTTTCGGTGGTGCTTTTCTGCTTGGTTGCGATGGTGTGTTTGGAGATTTTGAATATGCAAAAAGTGATGGCTCAAATTGTTTTGGTGCTATTTGATGTTGTTGGGTTTTATGGAGGGGGATGTTCTTTACTTTGATTTTTTTTCTCGTCTTTTCTTGATTGGAGTTTTTGATTAATTTCCAAAACAATTCTGATATAATGGCTCATCAGCTCTAGCTTGTTCAACGTTCATAAGTATGCGATATATTGATTTTTGCAACTGTTCAAGGGTTTTAATATCTTCAGCGTATTCAGGTTTCATTCATTGATCTCTTCGACTAAAACTACCCACAGCAAAATCAGCCAAATGTTGTAGGTTTTTAATGTTAATAATTATTATAACATTATTTTCATCAAATTTATTTAACCGTTCAGCAGTACTTATAGGACCTGCTGATTTTGTTTCAGGAGCTAGTGCTTCATCGCCTTCAGATACTTGTTGTATTAGTTAAACAGCAGCTATTTTGTCTGAAAGTTCTTCAAGAATCATTTTTGTTTTCTCAGATCTTTCTGCTATTTTTCAAGTCACTTCAGCGGTTTTCTCCAACACGGGTAGAAGTCTTTAGTGTTTTTTGTGATAGGTCTAAATAATTGTTTTGTATCCTCTTTAAATTCAACTTGAGATTCCTGACGTAATTTTAGTTGTTGCTTAACAGAATCGCGAACCACTAGATATTTTCTAATTGCCTCAGTCTCTCTGGAGATAATCTGGGTGAATTAGGTTCTCCAATATTCATTATTAATAATATTTATACTCTCTGTTTAATTTATAGCAGCAGTGAGGGTGAACAACCAATATTGAGTGACCTACGTATAAAACATAAAAGAGTCGAAAATAACTTGACCCAATTAGAGAAGTTTTTGCTTTAAACGTCATAGACATCATTTTTCACTTTCGTAGTAACATTTATTTTTTTTTATAAATAAGGTCTCAAGCAAAGTGGTCTCTCTGCTGCTATGTCGATTAAGACTTCAAGATTATATCTGTAAACATATTTACTTGGCTCTGATCATTTCTAGCTAGTTTGGAAAAAGTTAAGCAAACAGACCGACACTTGTGATGAAAACTTCCATGGTGTCATAAGCTAGGTGACCATCTGTATATAAAGTTGTTTACGTCAGAATTATTCATTCCTATCGCACCTTCTGTGTAATGAAATCAATTACTAAGCTGTGTTCACTTAAAATTTGAGATGATTTATTTATTTAAATTATTCATTGGACTTTCAATGTTTCTATTGAATTTTGGACAGAGAAACTATTTTGGGATTATTGTGAATTCATTCAAAGTAATTCTGTATTTTTATCATTGTCATACATCAATACACTTGACACATAAGCACATTCAATACTGGAAGGCATTTGGAGCAATCTATACTTATGACTTGTGATAAAATGTTAGGGACTATTGGGATTAATTCATAGAACCTTAAGTTCCGGTTAAAATTTCACTTATATTTCAAGTTTATATATATATATATATATATATATATATATATATATATATATATATATATATATATATATATATATATATATATATATATATATATATATATATATATATATGTGTGTGTGTGTGTGTGTGTGTGTGTGTGTGTGTGTGTGTGTTCGCCAGATTAGGGACTTATGCAGCTGGGCGCGTTCAAGAAATGTTACGCCCCAGGATAAAAAGAAATGGGAACATTGAAATGGGAACCTGAACATTGCATAGTCATTCCGAATTCAAATATTACACCTTTCGCTTGGTTTTCTTTGTTATGTTATTGTCCTTTTGCTCAACATTCATTTAGGTTTGTTGGTAGTATACACTCTAGTTACGTAGACAGGGTTGAACACAACATACAGGTATGAAAACGTTGATATTCAGACCATAGTCACTTCCTATGATTGCTGGTTTCCTCATCAGTTCCCTAAAAACGAAGTTATAAATTAAGAAATTTTGATCATTGCTGTCCATATAAAAGTCACTCAAGTCACTTTTTTTTATTCTGCTCTCGCTTCATGTTTGTATACAATGACTTGACAAAATATTTTGAAAATAAGACGGGGCCTGAAAAGAATAATTTATATATGATCGATGTTTTAAAGCAACATGCATGTCATGGTTTGTTTAATCAACTTTTCATGGTTAACGAGGCAACATAAGTTATATATCGAGTTCAAAGCGGGCAATTTTTGTTTTTATGAAACCGTCTGGCACATGTAATTCTCACATCTCTTTCAGATGTGGAAAAGTCTGTTACAAGTACTGTAATGGATACATCATCGTCCATTAATTTATTCGGTTTTAAATGAAATGATTACGAATTTGATCAAACGACAAAAGATGTGCAAATAGTGGATGCTTTTTCTATCGATGATCTAATGTCATGAAGAAAAGGAATAGGTCATAAATTATCGAAAACATTTTACCCACTACAATTATACAGTCATATGAACTCAATTTAATGTATCATCATAATCCGGTTTAAAGAAATTGCTTAAGCACAAAGCTGGAAGTTTCGTTAGAGTGTTATTAGATGCAGTTCAGTTTCGATGGAAATTATTTGTTTGATATAGCTTAGGAATGCGACATATCAAAGTCATTATTTGCGCCGACTCAAAAGGAAACGCCTTTGCGGTTTTCTAAACCCATTCAAAGTAAAAAGTCTTTACAACATATATCTAAGACATAAAACAAAGATACTTTAATCATAAACATTAGTCCAATAAAATGTCCCTCATTTAACCTTTGACAAGTTTTGTTTGAACTTACACGTATTATTTATTTCGCTAACTTAAAGAATGAAACTTGAAAAGACAACTTTAGTTTTGTCAATTAAATCCCAATAAATTTTAAATCTCCTATCACAAATCCAAAAATACTAAATTTTTCGAATGAATTCCAGTTTTCTTGAATGTTATTATATACCAAAATGATAAAAAAACTTAATCAGAAACTAAACCCAAATGGAGATTAAATAATAGAAGAAGAAATGTAGAAGAATGATTAAATAACAAATATCCAGTTTGAATGGAAACCAAGTCCAGAATTAGGGGTCAAAGTGAAATGTCCTAAAGCTTTAACTGTCCCAAAGATAAAAAAATGGTTAGACTCCAGGTATTAACAAGTTATCTGTTGTGTTTGCAAGTTTTTCTAATAGGGATTTTAAGTTGCTGTCGAATGATTTGCTTTATTTTGTAGCTAAATCGGTTATTTTGATTATGTAAAAAAGAGTCTCAGCAACTCAGAAGGGAGGAGTTATTACTTGCATTGTTAAATAAGAATTTGAACAACAAGGAGACTAACGTCTTAATGCTACATATAAAGTGACCTAATTAGGTATTGCTAACAGGAACAATAAAAGCTTGGCCATATTTCATAATTCTAATTTAAATGTATATCAATTTGCAAAAATATCAGAGGAGTACGTCATGTGATATGTTTCAGATGAAAGCATGTTTGCTAGGATTTCTACTACAGATCGACTCTGATAACGCCTTGAATTCTGTGGATTGGAATCTGATATTTAAAGTACTACTTTTCAACATGCCTATCCCTAATTTAAAAGCGTCTCTAATGTTGCAACATTTTATGAGAAGAATATCAGGCTGGGGTGTTTTGAAACTAAATGATGTACGAGTATTAGACCCTAACGTTTTTGTTTTACTGCAGGATAGAATCTGTGAAATATGCTGCTTCCGCTTGACGGTGTCCTGTAGAAAGACCTTGTGACCGTAGTAGTGAATATAAAGGTTAATTTGCCGGATTAGATTCATGCCATGGTCGTCTAAGAATTATGCGTTGGTACCCAATGTGGGTATGTAAGAAAGCTTGTCACTAGTTCTCGTGGGTCAATGGTTCTTTTCGGGGCTTTCCCGGGTTCTTCTTTCACCACTTATAGTGTCTGCCATGTATAGCCTATCTTGTGCTGAAGAATGGCATTAAACCCTACATCAATAACAACAGCAACAACAGTAACCTTACTCCCACCTCTTTTTCAGAAGTTTATGATATCTAGAGCGCCCTCTTCAAGGTTTGAATACAACATATGACGATTCCACATTGATTAGGATTTACTCTATATACAAAGATTCCTCCACTCGATAAGTGGATTCGTTTAAGAAGTAGTAACTATCATGTGATTGGACATGCTTTATCAAACCTGATTCGTTTTGTTGTAGTAACTGCCCAAATATCTAACAGGGATCGAAAACATCAAATAAAACTCTTTTTAGGACAATATGAAGTGTTTCCATTCACTATCTTAATCTCACTCGTAGAAAGAAGTCTATTATAACGAATGCATGTTGCCAATCACTAGTCTTCTCTCGTATGTAGAAAGAATTCCAATGTTAGAAATGGCGTGAGAAAAACAGTCACACATTTGTATTACTGTTTTATTCGAGCATAAAAATAATTCCGCACGGTCATTTTAGCTAGCACACACACACACACACACACACACACACACACACACACACACACACACACACACACACACACACACTGATGACGATGACAGGGAGGTAACTCTTATAATGTTTAGCAAACATTTGTATATTTATTTCCCCCTTTTATAGAGTGACCCAAATTAATTCGCTTCGTCATCTGGGTTCTTCCAGTGCCCGTTTTAAGAAGTTTGGGGGCCCTAAGCACAAACTCTAACCGTAAAAGTAAACAGAATTGCACCTCAATCTCTCAGTCTTAGATACAGAGTATTGCATTGCATTTCCATGTGCATGTGTGATAATTTGTTAAATGTATTAATATAGTACTAAACTGCTAATCAAACTATAGTACTAAACTGCTAACACAACTGACTGTACCGACACCGAAATTTTGTTTCTGGGCCGCCGCAGGGCCTGCTGCTGCTCGGGGCCCTAGGCACGTACCTCGCGTGCCTATGCCTTAAAACCGCAATGGGTACTTCCATTTATCTAGAATAAAGATGACGGGAAAATATTAAACACTATTAAAATGGAGTGATGGTCATTACTTTATATTTTGGAATACGAACGTCTTATTTTCGTCATTTTCCAAAGGTATCTTGTATATATTGACGGTTCAGAATTTATACACAAGACAGATTAATACAATATATATAGATGCACAAACAGGCTAAGTGATAAATACACAAGCTGGCAGAGTGATACATACACAAGCAGGCAGCGTGATAGATACACAAGTTTGCCGAGTAATAGATATACAAGGTGACAGAGTGAATAGGTGCACAAGCTGGCATAGTGTTAAATATACAAGATGGCAGAGTGATAAGATACACAAGCTGGTAGAGTAATACATACATATACAGGCAGAGTGATAGATACACAAACTGGCAGAGTGATAGAACTGGCAGAGTGACAGATACACAAGCAGACAGAGTGTATAATTGAGATAGCATATATGTATAAATGCATAAGCATATAATGACACAGAGGCTTGAAACGTCTCGATGCAACACTCTATCAAATTTGGTTTAAAATATTTTCGTAACTGACTTTGGTTAAAAGCACCTAACTTGGCAATATTACTAGACAAGTACTTAGTAAGTTTCAAATCAAATGTCCTTACTTGAAACCCAACCCTATAGAGGTTAATTAGAATTACCTGAAATTATATTTTATAACAAGTATGTTTAATGGCAGTTCCACAATTGTACAGATTTTTAAGGCATTTGAACTAGCCAACTCCGTAAATTTGTAATTAATTACGTTAGTAGGTGATGTAGAAAAGTCGTTTAAATATTTTCTAAATTTAGGGAGGTGACCGTTATCAGGCGATGGATTGTTATCATGTTACATAATCAAAACGTCTTGACACCGACATTCAGATTTGGTCAAATTCCGTTGTACAGTGCTTGAGATGAAGCTTGTGAAATGTTATTCTTCTTTAATTGTGGCGAACAGATTTAATTATCATTTATACAAATTTCGAAAGCCTATGTGGGACAACAACTCAGTTAAGTTTGTTATCATTGTGTTATATAGTTTTAAAGAAGTTTTGGTGCGTAAGAATTTTTTTGAATGTTATTTGAGAAAGGCAGTGATATTTGATAACGTTTGATTATTATTTGTCGAAAACTTTGTTTTCGTCTTCTTCTTCTTCTTCTTCTTCTTCTTCTTCTTCTTCTTCTTCTTCTTATTATTATTATTATTATTATTATTATCATTATTATTATTATTATTATTATTATTATTATTATTATTATTATTATTATTATTATTATTATTATTATTATTATTATTAAAGTTCACACTTAATAATTAGGTTGATGTGAAATCATTTATCAGTTGTTATATTTGCATTAAGTTTATATTTCTCTACTGTATGTGCATCGTACTAATTAAGTAATTCTGTCTGATTATGGTCACACTTTCCTACTAGTATCATACTTACGCATGCTCTCACAATGTCATCATATAATGCAGGGGTCTCCGCATCAATCCATCATGATGGCATTTTCGATGGCCCATGGGCCGCACCACCTTTCATGAAACATCGTGACGCCAATCATTTTGCGGGCCACATGATACGGCTTGGCGGGTTTCGTGCAGCTCAAAGATTGCGTGTTTGAGGCCCCTGATATAAAGTGTTGGAAATATAATACAATGTGATAAATCATTATAGGAGAAATCCGTATCTAACTATATTTGCAAAAATCTAGTCATGCGCTTGATCTTCAACGTAAGAATACTTAATTTTAAAAGACTTAACAAACAGTATAAATGCGTACTACTCACTAATACAGACACACACATATCATGTGTCATTACGTCGACTGTTTGTGGAAGGTATGACATCATCTCTACAAGTTGTCAATGGGGAAACATTTCAAAGAATAAAATGACAAATAAGAGAGATAAAGAAATTTGTAGCATTTCGATAATACATATTATATTCCGATACTAATGCAAACTAAATACGGACTCTTAAATGCTACTAGCTCATCCTAGTTTCTTTCTACTAGGTGTGCAGTACTTAATTGTCCTTCGAGTTTATAGCTTTAAGGAAGATAAGTTTTAAATAGTTTTAGTCAAAAGGACGAGAAGTTCGTAAACATCGTATGAGAGGGGGTAGTTAAAAGTAGGACTGCATATAATTATTCAGTTACAATTAATCGTTTCCTGCCTTCTTGTATGTGATTTGTATCACTTAGGCGTACACCAGACATCTTTTGCATAGCATTCGCTACGATTTATATGCTGCTTCTCCTCTCTCTCTCTCTCTCTCTCTCTCTCTCTCTCTCTCTCTCTCTCTCTCTCTCTCTCTCTCTCTCTCTCTCTCTCTCTCTCTCTTGTTGCATATCATGAAGGCAGTATACAACATTAATGACGCAACTAAATACTGAAAAGATTGTCATAATAATGAAGTCAGTATAAATCAATAAATGTGTTTTTATTTATAGCGTGGTCTTGTTTTAGTGGTCATCACATTATCTTTGTCATCACATTATCGACTATACATGATGGCGGCCTGTACATCGGATTGAGAAAGAACCCCGGAAGACCCAGTGAAGAACTGCTGGATCTCAAGAATGTAGCAGCAGAGTGTGTGAAGAGACCAATTTGCTAGAGACCTTATTTACGAAAAAAAGGTTCCTACTATGCTAAAAACTAATGTCGATGACGTCTAAGCCAAAAAATTCTATAATTGGTCAGATTTTTTTCGACTCTTTTGAGTTTTAGGCGCTGGTCACTCAGCGTTGGTCGTTTACCCTCTCTGCTGCTATAAATTAATAATCAAGGACCAAATATTTTCTCTAAACCTATACGATACCTTGATATTGGATCACGTAAGTTTATCGTTATAAATCCAAACGGAAGAGCTTGTGCTTTTGAAAAGAAATTTTTAAATTTAATCATGTCCATGTCCCTTGAACACCAAGCATAATACATAGTTTGTAAATAATAATTATCTATGCCATTCAACACAACTAAAATATTGCAGTTGTGTCTGATCATCTTAGGTGTCTGTGTATATTATTGTGTAACATAATCAAATCAGTGTTTTTGTGACGGCCTCGAGAAAATATCCGAGCTGGATTGGATCGTTTGTCTAACATTACATCATTGTATACCACTAGGTTATTAAGGAATCCATATAGGTCATCTACAGATGAAGCTTCATCAATATCGGTAATGAAATCAACAATATTGTTTTAGTCTTTGTCCAATAATTTCGCATTTTGATTAAAAAAATTTAAGTATTTCATAACATCGTTGATCGTCTACAGATGGCGCTACTATATATAAATTATTCCACTTGAGCCATCATATTATCATATTAAGCAATAATTGTGTCTTACCAGATCTAGATGGGCCTATTATAATCATTCTGATAGAATTTGATAACGCTGGATGGTGCCTTACTGGCTCCTGTTTTCGTGTCGCAGAAAAGTCAGTTATATCCATATAATAATGATATGAGTTTATACTGCATTCGATGTAGAGCATCAACCCCTACCATTGGTGGGACTGCTGGATTAACAAGGATAACAACAAAAAATAAGAGACACGCACTTACGGTCAAGTGTGTAAAATATGGTACAAGCAAATACAAATTTATTTCCGCGTCGCAGATAGAGCGTGGTGGTGATATCGCTGCTTCATTAGGGAAATTGCCAAGTACTCCATGGGCTAAATACCCCGGCGATAAACACTTTCATGGATATAATTATTGTGGTCCTAGAACTCGTCTCAATATCAGACTCGATAACCAAGATCAACCTCAAACTGGAGAGATTCCAGTAAATAAGAGTGATCAAGCGAGTCACGTTCAGGATGTCGCGTATAAAAGTAAAGATTTGCAACAACGGCATCTTTTGTTGATATTCTGGACCTTTTATTAATCTTTTTCACTTGTTTTAAATTCATTTTTAGTTGGTTCTGAAATTCCATTATAAACCGGTGCAACTTCAGGACATCTTAACACCGATCTAATTGAACTTTGATAAATATATACAATATAATCAGGAAAATTTATTTCAATCACCATTGGTTCGTAAATAGTGATCACTTTTCTTTTCTTTACTTCTGCGTTGGAGCTCACCATTAATCTGTTATATTTGAAAACTGCCCGTTGAAATTCCAACAACTTGCCAATCAGGAGTTCCATCAATTTTATTCTTATTTGTAAATATCAGTGAATTATTTGCTGGTAATTCACCCAATAGTTTTGATGTGATATTTGTCCAGCTATGATAAACCCGTAGCTCTGCTACTGATATTTCACGTGCTGGAATTGCAGTTGGAATGTTATCGCTAAATTCAGGATTGGTAGAACTTACTATAATGATAGTAATTTCTGACTGCGTAGTAATAGCAATGATCTGCTGTAATAATTCTCTAGACTCAGACATTATTGTTATTGTTATTATTTAAATCACCATTGTTATCGTTTTTGTTATTGGAAATAGCCATTGTGAATGCTTCATGGTAGGGTTTCATTATCGTTGCGAACTCCTCATCAAATATTTTACCATCGCAAAGATACAACGAAATATATGAAGCTAATTTAAAATAGGCGACTGTTGCTGTGTGTAATTTCATCATGTACTCTGTAATTTATTACTCACGCATGTGGATATTTTCTTAACGATAACACGGAAACTACCTGCGCATGTTGTTGCCGTAGAAACGACAATTGTTACAACTGCTTGCGCTGTCATAGTTATTGTTGATGATAATAATCCGGTTCCAGCAATAACTGCAGAAACTGAGTAAACGATTATATCAATAACAACCATACGTCTGTGATATTTTTTTTTGCTTTCACTGTGTAATCGTCAATGATATTTTTAGTTCAGTCTGACACTTACATACCTGATTGTATCTGTGACGTCGAACGTCAATTAATGACGGAGTCATTTGAATCATTAGACTATCATCTAGATAATTAATTGAGGAATTTTAGTTCCAAATTTCAGACACCACTAGTAATTAGCTGAGGCCATATTTTTATCCGATAATTCCAGCGTAAATGTTTCTTCACCATCTTTATCTAACATTATAGATACAGTTCTAAAATAATTATTAGTTAATGGAGATGTGCAAGTATTCTAAATTATACACCGCTAAATACGGGCAACTTATATTCACTAGCGACTTTCGCAGCGTGTTTGATGTCTTTTTTTGTTGTGTCCATATTGCTGACTCTGGTGATACAATGTACACAATGTTGACTATCTGCATGTTAGCAATTTTAATAAGATTCGTGTTTGCAATGATATTAGGAATTCCACTATTGGTATCGTTTAGATTCCTGTTAATGTCAACGAGTTTAATATGAACAGTTGGTGGAGTTCCAAAAAATGATTTAATATATCTGTTCATATTTCTACGAAAATTCAGAAACATTTGTACATGATTGTAATAATCAGTTCTGAATGCGTTAATTCCGTTGTTGATCGTTTTTATTGATGTCACTTTATCGCTAGCGATCTTAATATTGATCGTCGACGTATTTTCTGTTACAGCGTCATTATCTGTGGTTGGGTTTCCAAAGTATGAATTTTGTTTTTACTGATATTATGTCACGAGTAAATACATCGCCCGTTTGCTTGACGTAATCGTTAAATGACTTACCAGCATCTTGTGTTTTATCTTGATCAGCAAAAGTAACGATATTATTATTAACCGCGTTAGGAATTTGTATAAGTACATCTGACAGATGTATGTTGCTTGTCTTTAATCGTCATTGTTTATTCTATTAAACAACGACTTGATACAAATTTGTAATATTTAATAAATCTTCAGTCTCATTTCGGAGCTGATCAAGAGTTGCATATTTAGATAAATCACCTTGCTGCTGAACTTTTCCAAGAGCAGATCTTCCGTAAACATCTACCATTATGCTTACTAATGTCTGTTTAAATGTGACATCGTATTATATTCATGCTTTATGAGGTGACGCTCTTGATTTTGATACAACATCAAGTGCATTAAGTACTTCTAGACCTCATACTGGGGGATCCGTTATTTTATGTGTTGGTAGATTTGAAGCAATATTATTGCTGACATAATGGAGAAATTCCTTTGGTTGCGCCAACCCATACAAATTCAAAAACGCAACTCCACGTGAATCAATTGCATATTCAACCCAATGCGTACCTTGTCTAGAGTTTTTATCAAGATGAATAATTCCAGTTTCATGTTGCATTGCAACGGTAGGTTACTGACCCTGCATAAAAACTCCTCTGAAGTTTTTTTTTTTAATTTTTAGCGGCATTAAGCAAATCAAACTTAGACAAAGGAGGAATCATCGAATTGTCCCCAGTCTTAGACCATTTCCGTACCACGAATGAGGGGTCCCTGAAAGTCTTAGACCTTTTCCCTGAAGTTTTTATTTTTAATTTTTAGCGGCATTAAGTAAATCAAACTTAGACATAGGAAGAATAATCGAATTGTCCCCAGTCTTAGACCATTTCCGTACCACGAATGAGGGGTCCCTGAAAGTCTTAGACCTTTTCCCTTTTTGGAGGTTTTTATTCCTTGACCTATTGCTTTCTTTAACCCCATTCCAACAGTAGTTCCAACAGCGCCAAACGCAGTTGATTTTGCAACAGTTGGGGCTGCAGCAGCTATTAATGCTGGTATAGCTGATAGAAGTGGAAATATACCACCCGTCTTAGCGATATCTTTAACAGCGAACGTAGAAAGATTAAGTCGTACCCCAGTCTTTGCTCTCTTGGCTTTATTGAAGTGATTTTGCCGACGTTCTGATAACAATAGCTTATTCGTACCACCTGCGATTTGTTCTCGCTTTAGTGATATTTTTTTTTTACCGCAGAACTATTTTTTATGCTGATTGTAGCTTTTTAATCTGACCAGGAGTCATGCTGATATTAACATGATGATATGACATTATATTATTATAATCGATCTATTTACATGTTTATTTAATATTTTCTACTGGTGCATCAACGACTCTCGTTCGTCCACCAGCACCTTCAAGTAAGATTGATTTATCGCTGAATATAACTGCGATTGCTCTGTACTTAGGAATAGCTCCATCATCTCTATTAAGAAGATGTCGAATATATATATATATATATATATATATATATATATATATATATATATATATATATATATATATATATATATATATATATATATATATATATATATATATATATATCTACAACAAATTGTTCAAATCTAAATGTTTTACTGAGAAATAATAGATTGGATACAGCGTTGTAAAATCTAACTGTGATATTTGCAAACCAGTATAAATGTTTTGATCACGCCCAATGTATATCTTTAGTCGATTATACGCTTGTGCTACATGATTTTGCTCGAAATTCAACAAAATATCCTCAGATGGTTCTTGATGGTCATTTATCCTTAATGAATCCTCGGAAACACCAAGTTTGTCAAATATCATTATACTTTCATCTTGATCGTTTACACTTGCATCATTTTTTAAGGCAATAAATATGTGTCTTGGTGCAGCAACACCTTGTTAAGAAGCAATTTGGCATTCAAAAAGCATTAATATTACTTTGGTCAGCATCTGGTGTCACTGCCAACCATGATAACATTGATTTACCACTTTGACTCATAAAAGATAGCAACCGGTCTTCAAAAGATATCGAGGGGATCATCATTGTCATCCATAATGAAGTTTTGTTAGCACTGCCATACCAGCATCAAGTGAACCAGGTCGCCAAATTGCATCATTATCAAGGACTTTTCGCACATGTACACCCGTAGGTCTAGCTCCGAAAATCATTTTCCTGACATTTATAAAGATTCCAAAGATATGTGACAGTGGAATTGCACATGAAAACACTTTTCTTTTACCTTTTACCATTGATTTATGTACTTCAAATCCTAAGTTAAAATTTGCATTCATTGATAACACTGCAGAAGTTCCTGCGTCTCCTGTGTAATTTCTTACGTCACAAAAAGTTAAGTTTCTACTTTCTGTAAAATCAATTGAATCCTTTGCACACATCGCTGATGGTCCATCAGAATCTAAATAATCATCGATGTATCGTGCTAGACCCAATAAGTTGTAGCAACGTCAAATTCTTTCTAAATTGATTCAATATTTTTTCAATCAATCATGTATGTAGCGCTATCAAATAACGCCATAATACCCTTTTTAACGTAGCTTTAACAATTTTTCAGACATATCTTTACGATGTCTGCCGTATGGAAGTTTATATTGATGTCTAGCAGTGGGTCATCATGCCGCAGACATGTGGAATGATGTCCCACCCAGTCACATTATCCTGACACCAGGCCTACCTGTATGTATGTATGTATGTATGTATGTATGTATGTATGTATGTATGTATGTATGTATGTATGTATGTATGTATGTATGTATGTGTGTGTGTGTGTGTGTGTGTGTGTGTGTGTGTGTGTGTGTATGTATGTATGTATGTATGTATGTATGTATGTATGTATGTATGTATGTATGTATGTATGTATGTATGTATGTATGTATGTATGTATGTATGTATGTATGTGTGTGTGTGTGCGTGCGTGCGTACGTATATACGTATGTAGGGATGGATGGATGGCTGGATAGATACACACTAGTTACGTAGACAAGGATGAACACATACAAGTATGAAAACGATGATATTCAGAGCATAGTCACTTCCTATGCTTGCTGGTTTCCTCATCAGTTCCTTAAAAAGTTGTAAATGAAGACATATGTATTATTGCTGTCTATATAAAAGCCACTCAAGTGCAATTCCACTGTCACATTTATCTTATGCTGTCGCTTCATGTTTGTATACAATGACTTGGCAAAATATTTGGAAAATAAGACGGGGCGTGATAGAATAATTAATATGTGATCGATGTTTCAAATCGACATGCATGTCATCATTTGTCCAATCAAATTCTCATGGTTGACGAGGTAACAGAAGTTACTATCATGTTCAAAGCTGGCATTTTTTTAAATTATGAAACCGCCTGGCGCATGTAATTCTCACATCTCTTTAAGATGTGGAAAAATCTATTACAGGTACTGGAATGGATGCATCATCGTCCATTAACTTAATGGATCTGAAATGAAATGATTACGCACTTGATCAAACGACCATAAGATGTGCAAATAGTTGATGTTTTTTTTTTATATCGATGATCTAATGTCATGAAGAAAAGGAATATGTCATAAATTATCGAAAACATTTACCCACTACAATTATACAGTCATATGAACTCCATTTAATGTATCATCATAATCTGGTTTAAAGAAATTTCTTAAGCACAAAGCTGGAAGTTTCATTAGTGTCTTATTAGATGCAGTTAAGTTCTGATGGAAATTGTTTGTTTGATATATCAAAGTCATTCTTTACGTCGACTCAGAAGAGCGCGTATGCGGTTTTCTACAGAAATGTAAATTGAAAAGTCTTTACAAATATATATCTAAGAGATAAAACAAAGATAATTTAATCATGAACAATAAAATGTTTATCATTTAACATTTGACAAGTTTTTATTGAACTTCCACACATCATTTCGCTAATTTAAATTTGAAATTGAAAGAGACAACTTAAGCTTTGTCAATTAAGTCCCAATAAATCTTAAATCTCATATCACATATCCAAAAATACTAAATTTTCACGAAAGTTTTCTTATGTACCAAAATGATAAAATCCAAGATTTCACAATTGTTCTTTAGTAGCTTCTCTCCAATGTCAATGAGCATTTAGTAGTAATTATATCTGAACGCAACTATTAATTCTTTTACTAAATTGATTCCCGATGGTAACTTAAATCAGGAATCAATTATATGGTTATCAGGTTCCCATTTATATACACTTTTTTTCACTTAGAATCATTTCATTTCAAATTCGAATTAAATTGTAAATAAGTTTGTTCCGAGAATGTTCTGAATTAAATGTTGTGTTAACATCTTATTTACCATTTACAATATATATATATATATATATATATATATATATATATATATATATATATATATATATATATATATATATATATATATATATATATATATATTGTACAAACAAAAACCCAAACAAAAAACAACAACAAAAATATAACAAAAAGCACATTTTAGTATAACAGTATAATAAGTTTTCATTTAGCATAAATTCACTCGAATCATTATACAATGTTTCTTGTGACTTTGTTGTAGCAAACTGATTTGGAATTATTTAAACCAATGGATGAGAAATAATAACAATTTCGTTGTTTCTTTTTCACTCAAAGGAATTTTATAGGTCGATTAAAAGGGACAATGTAATTTATCGTTTCCTAATGATAGCTAAAATACATGCCCATTTTGCCCATGAATAGAAACCTGTCTGTCCCTAATTTGGAAGTGTCTCTAATGTTGGAATATTTTTATGAGAAGAACATTACGCTGGGGTGTTTTGAAACTGAACGACGTTCATATGTTATTAGCATAGCACAGTTGTATTAAATTCCATTCGTTTTGAACTACTTTATGTGTATGCATGTATGCATGTATGTATGTATGTATGTATGTATGCATGCATGCATGCATGTATGTATGTATGCATGTATGCATGCATGCATGTATGCATGTGTGTATGCATGTATCTCAATGTGCGTGCGTGTGTTACGATATCAAAACAACTCCCTCAACGCTGTAGAGGCGATTATAAAGTTTCAAGTTACCGTGTTTCTTGGTATTTTCTAAAACTTGCAATGCTGCGAGAGGAGACATTGATTATAGAATGTCAATACAGACATGCTAAATGCATTGAATATACGCGCTGTGTGTAGGTTACTTTTGTAAAAACAAGTAGAGAAAACAATAAAATACAGTTTCCATTCAAATGGGATCTTTAACCTTCTAAATAACATTGTTGAAAGATCTTTCATGTTAAGATACAGAATCGAAGACTTCGTTTATGTTGATGGGTTTCATCACGAGGGTGATACACATGCTGGAGGTGTTATCACGAAAGGGTGAGGGGGGGGGTTGATTATTCCTGGAGATACACATGTTGGTGTGTGTCATTTTCAGCTCTTTTCTGTATCCTTTCTCTCCTTTGCCATGGCAAACACATTAAAGCGGTGGGTTGTTGCGGCACCATTCCTACAGCACATTGACCAATTAGAATCCTCGAAGGTTAACGAATTACGCAAGCTTACACAAAAGCATGTGCGACTATAATCCATTCAGTCAGTAAACTTTTATAAATCCAAATCGGTTTCAATTTGATTCAGGCAGTGCAGATAAACATATTTAGAAAGCGTTAAAGAGGTTATACGTAACAAGTATAAAGAACCAATTCCAGTTTATGTTTTGAATACGGGAAAAGAACTCGTTTGGTATGGCTTATGAATACATCTATGCCTGACGGCTCAACGGACCTCTTCGCCGTATCAAACGCATTCTTTCTGCCGACTGAGATCAAAACACATGTGAACTTTTGTATAATTATGATATCCCAGTTTTAGAATCCATTTTTTATGTTGGTTTAAATAGAAACAGTTTACATTGAACATTGTGTTCTATTTCCTGAATATGTTTGTCTACATAGATGTACGTAGATTAATTTCAAGATCAAGTCATATTCCTTAACGTTGACGTCATATGACCTCACGTCATGTCACCTTGCGACTGCTTGAACTGCACAACAATTTATCAATTTATTTCATGCACGCACTTTAACTATTCGTAAGTATAATAAAACAACCTGTGTCCCTCGTTTGAGTTTCAATGACAATTTGCCCACATCGTCTTAATGCATATACCTCTGTAATATGCCTCGGATTGGCAACCCGTTTTTTAACTTAACAACAATGACAAAATATGTAATGACTATTTATCATACAGAGATATTATTGACAGATTGTCTTGTTTTCCTTAATCAATTGAAATTAAAAATAATGTAATATCCTTCAAAATGTTCCTATTGTTGAATCGACATTGAAGTACTATGAGTTTTTATTTTATGCATTTAGCCAAGAAATTTAATACGACTCAGAAATACTTCATATTTTTATATGGTTTGAAAATTTTCTTCGACAGCAATGTATATCAAAATAAAACCTTTTTTGAAATTAATAAATTAATGATTACAAAGATTTTTTGTTAATATGAACTCATTTTAATGTCTTTCTTCAACTCGAACACAGTGTTTCTAAATTTATCATGTGATAATTATTGTAAACAACCTGTTGAAAAAATCAAATATATTAATAAAATGTGACAGATGTATTTTAAAACTTGAACTTTTTTGAAATTTTTAGTTTTGCGATGAAATAATGTCATTTCGATTAACTTGCTTAGAATGTTTAGAAAGGAAATAAATGTAATAGGCGGAGCTCAGTTATCAACATTGGTTATTCAGTGGGTGTCATCGATCGACATAACAACTATTGGTTGATCAAATAAGGCTAGAATGGTAGTATGAACATTTCTTTACAGCCCAGTAACCTTCGTCAATGAACAGCAGTATTTAAACCGTGATCTCTCAATCGCTGTCAGGTATTTACTAGACTAACCAATAACAGTAACATATAAAGGTGAGGTTTTAAACCAAAAAGAGGATTCTAGACAAGAACCCTCACCCCCTCTAAAATAAATATATTCTGACATTTTTAACCCCTAAGAATCCCCCTCTCCAAAATACCACCCTCCTCCAAAATTTTTATCAGAGAAGATGTTGAATTTTATCCTGAACCAAAATAGGATTTTAAACCTCTAGCTATCTTACAACATTAAAAATGATACATAATGTTTTTTTTTGTCAGTCAATCCGACATGTTGGATTTGATCTACCAAACAAAATTTGTAAACGATTTAATTCAATCAAATCAGCCTCAAGCTATTCAGGTATAAAAGCTAAGTAATAAGCGACTGTATCAAAAATGTTGTCTACCACATATCATAAAAATATGGTTCTGTATGGTAATTTGCAACTGAAAACGACGAACGAATAAGAGGTTGAGCAAATGATCCTAAAATATTTATTGACTATATAGTTGATGAATGATATTACCAAACAAAATTAAACATCTACCAATATAAATATTTGTTGAAAGCAATACAATAAAAAAAATGGTCCTCAGGGATGACTGATTTTAAATACGGCACAATCACATATTTATATATAAGATTTTTCCGTTTTCGTAGACGTCACAACACAGTATGTTTCTGTAGACTGCACAACAAATGGTCTAAATTATAAGCTTAATTTAGGATAACACAATTATATATAGACTTAATTAAGGACGGCACATAGAAATAAAACCTTTTTTGAAATTGATAAATTAATAATTACATAGATTTATTGTTAATGTGAACTCATTTTAATGTCTGTCTTCAACTCGAACACAGTATTTCTAAATTTATCATGTGATAATTATTTTAAGCAACGTGTTGAGAAAAAAAATCAAATATATTGCTAAAATGTGACAGACGTATTTTAAAAAAATTGAACTTTTTTGAAATTTTTAGTTTTTCGATGAAATAATGTCATTCCAATTAAATTGCTGAGAAAGTGTAGAAAGGAAATAAATGTAGCAGGCGGAGCTTAGTTATCAACATGTGTTAGTCAGTGGGTGTGATCGATCGACATAACAACTATTGGAGGATCAAACAACGCTAGAATCGGAGTCGTATGAACATTTCTTTACAGTCCAGTAACCTTCGTCAATGAACAGCAGTATTTGAACCATGATCTCTCAATTCCTGTCAGGTATTTACTAGACTAACCAATAACAGTAACATATAAAGGTGAGGTTTTAAACCAAAAAAAGGATTCTAGACAAGAACCCTCACCTCCTCTAAAATAAATATATTCTGACATTTTTAACCCTTAGAATCCCCCTCTCCAAAATACCACCCTTCTCCAAAATTTTTATCGGAGAAGATGTTGAATTTTATCCCGAACCAAAATAGGATTTTAAACCTCCAGCTATCTTACAACATTAAAAATGATACATAATGTTTTTTTTGTCAGTCAATCCGACATGTTGGATTTGATCTACCAAACAAAATTTGTAAACGATTTAATTCAATCAAATCAGCCTCAAGCTATTCAGGTATAAAAGCTAAGTAATAAGCGACTGTATCAAAAATGTTGTCTACCACATATCATAAAAATATGGATCTGTATGGTAATTTGCAACTGAAAATGACGAACGAATAAGAGGTTGAGCAAATGATCCTAAAATATTTATTGACTATATAGTTGATGAATGATATTACCAAACAAAATTAAACATCTACCAATATAAATATTTGTTGAAAGCAATAAAATAAAAATAATGGTCCTTGTTTTACTTCCTACCTCCTTAGACCGGTTTAAGTCTATATTAATTTTTGTGTATTGTTGCTTTCTGATCGGGTTATGAAAATTATTGTATTTTAGTATAAGCTTGTCTCGCAAATTGTTGAGATAATCAAAATATTTACTATTATCTGATCTGATAATCGAGATTTTAATTCTATAAAATTTACTAAAACAAATATCTTAGATCTTATCATTAAACTCGGAAGATAGTTGCTTGATACGATCAATATCTTTTTCATTTTGCTATTAATTCCATCGGCTAATGTTAAATTTTTGAACATTTTTTCTGTTTTTTTTTAACTTTATTTTCTATTGTAGTTGTACACATAAGACACTATGTTGTCATTAAAATAAGTGAATTTAGATAACATTTATTGCAATCTCATCATTGGCGTTGAAAGGTTGTTTGTCAGTTTGCAAAGTAAACTTTAAGAAATCTTGATTTTTATTCACCTGCTTAATTAAAAGCACGCAATAGTAGCCAAAAGCAGAAGGTCCAACAGGTCAAATTTAATTAGACAAATAATTTACTTTTCGCTGGAGTGCTACTTATATATTTTTATTACGTCACTTAGTGGAGGTCCAAATGAATCAAATTAATTGTTTTTACAAACAGCTACACAATGTTTACCAGATCCGTCAATGAAATTTTGTACATTTATCACACAAAACCCCCCAGCTGCGATACCTTCGGTGTTGAATTCATCTTTAGAATAAATTTCATGGAATGTTTTTAAAACCTGTTTTAGTTTATACAGTATATAAAAATTACTTAACGCGGCTGATGTCCTGGCATGTTCCAGCTGAGAGCAATTTGAACTATAATTGTCAGAAGAAGAAAACATTTTGTTCGTGTTATTTATACGCGAGGAGCACAACTAAAGGAAGCAATATAAAACTTCGATATTATAGGTAAATTCTATTATCCTGATGATTGTCTGGAAGAACATAAACAAGTTGGAATCCTGTTGAAATACAATATTACTCGAGCCAGAGTTTGGAAATGTAGATTTGATAATAGAATCGAACTTAATAAAAGAATGAGTTTACGGTAAAAGAAAAAAAATAAAAGAACAAGTAAACAGTAGCAAAGAACAATTTACTAAGCAGAATGAAAAACTTAACAAAAATGAGCAGGCAGAACTTAACTACTCTCTACCGGGTATTTTGTAAATGTTTTCTTTCAAATATTCCATTTTAAGAGACCGATGGCGTGGTGGCGTTGGAGTGAGGGTGGGGAGGAAGCAGAGATAGCAGTACTCTTGAAATTATTGGTAATATTCTCAGATGCATGATTTATTTATGAAATCTGTTAAATACAATTTTACATTGGTATCTGCACACAAGAAATAAGAGAGTAGGATAAAACTTTATTAATATTTATGTCAGGGTCAATACATCGGATGCGGGAGGTCGTAGGTTAGATCCCCGACCAAATCATACCAAAGACTTACAAGAATTGTACTAACAGCTGCCTCTCTTGGCGCTCAGCATTAAGAGGTTAGTGTTAGGACTGGTAGGACTGGTGTCAGGATAATGTGACTGGGTAAGACATCGAGCCACATTTCTGCCGCATTATATCCCAGTGCTAGACATCTTTATAAACTGTCACACTGCAGATATCTTAGCGATATGACTGAAAAATTGTTAAAGCTAAGTTAAAAATCCAAATCACATCACATCACATCACAAGGTCAGTACATACTTCAATATTGAATTGTTGGGGGTGGGGATCGAAAAAGGAGAGATGTACATTTTTTCTAAAGAATAATAAATATTCAGTATACTTTCTTCATGATACGCACTTCATTGAAAAGTTGTAAAATTTTATAGAAACCACCTGGAGATATAAACGTTTTTGTAGTCAATACTTTACTAATGTTCAAGACGTATGGTCATATTATTATTGGAGAATAATTTCCAGATCACCTCCCATTGAATGAGAAAGCTGGCAATACACTTGCGATGGCTATAGTCATCGGAACTTACAGATTTACACCGAAACGTACTTCACCTCAAATAGAACGAGAGAAAGCTGGCAATAAACTTGCGATGGCTATAGCCATCGGAACTTTCAGATTTACACCGAGACGTACTTCACCTCAAATAGAACGAGAGAAAGCTGGCAATAAACTTGCGATGGTTATACACATTGGAACTTACAGATTTACACCGAGACGCACTTACAGACCAAACACAGGCAGTCAAGATTTTTACCTTGAGATAAAAAAAGATATGATGCATTTTACAAATTATGTTATAATTTTCGGAGATTATAATCGCATAATGGGTTTACCTTAATATACTTGTAATTATAGTAACATAATTGCCTTGGATATAATGGTACAGAATGTAATTTAGCAAATTGATGGAGGGAACATGATTTAGAGGCATCCATTGCTACACCTAGAGGAAAATTAATCGAGTAAAAGTTATTCTGAAAGTTAAACATCAGAATGTATGTACTGAAAAATTATATAATTTAAAGGATATGCCTTTATCTGTTTTTAAATTTTTAATATATATCAATATGTCTGTGAAATGCTTCTATTAGAAATAAGAGAAAGAACAATTCCATATGCATTTATCTTTATTTAAATACAAAGCAAGTTCAACATTAAAAACAACTAAATGCAGATGTAAGCAGCTTCTAAGAGAGAAACAGTGTCAGTTAAATACAGGATTTGAAAAAAAATGAAAGAATTAGAAAATATTAAGAAGTAAAGATGGCTGGCATGAGGGTGCGGTCTAGACCTATATGGATTGAAGAAGGAGAGAAAGTCACCTAAGAAAATATAAACTATAAAATGATGCCACCTCTTGTTAAAAGCAGTGGTTCCTTAACAGGTAGTCATCAAGACATTTTTGATTAAGCAAACTTTTTTTTACATGAACTGATATAAAAGCATGAAGTTGATTTCATCGATCTTGAAAAGTTATGTAATTATCAATACATCTCTGAACTGAACAATCTTCAAAAACATTCCTTTATTGATCTGATGTCATATAGAGAAGCTGCATGTTCTTTTACAAAATGACTAAGGATAGTGTACAAGGTTTGATGGATTTACGGTAGAATTATATATAAGATATCATACACTTACAGTAAGGGTAGTTAACTTTGGATATGCATTTGGTGAAATGTCTTACACTCAGAAACAAGGCGTTATTATATGCATATGAAAGGGATATAAACCTAAGAAGTACATTTTAAACTGGAAACCAATATCAATTCTAAATGGATCATACAAAGATACTTCTGTGTGAAATGCATGTAGGATTAAACCTTGCTTCCTACAGTTATACATAAGGATCAAACAGGGTTTCTAATAGGACGATTCACAGTAGAGAACATTTATGTTTTACACGAAAAGGCATCATATTCCTGGACTGCTTTTTTCTATTCATTTTGAGAATTAATTGGACTAAGTTTGATAGCCATTTGTTGATAAAGGTAATTATTTTTCAATTTTTTTATGGAAACATAAAGGTTTGCGTAATTATCACTGACCAACTCTAAAAATGGTATATATTGGAAAGAGGACATTGTTATGTATATGTTTTTAATTGCTTGTGCGTAAGGTTTAAAATTCTTTTTATTTCATATATTGTTTTCATTGTATTTACTTGTAGTGAGTAATTTTCTCGGATTCGGGATTCACATTTTAGTAGTGAGATATATTTTTATCACAAAATTTGTTTACTTAAGACGATGATGTGTTACGTGAGAATTATCATTTAGTCAGTCTTACCCTGGTAAAAGTGTCAAGAGGAAGTTAAAATTATTGGTCAGTTTACGGGCATACTATCTTTTCGTGATCATTGATTGTAAACAACATGTTTTATAATTGGTTTTTAAATTGGATTAACATTGTCTACGTGTGAAAACTAGCGTAGTAAGAGACCACATGACCAATCTCGCGAGACTTCAAATGAGGCATTGGGGTTCTAAATGCGCAATCATAATATATTTCGGACAGTAATTCCAACACCTTGAAAGAGAAAGGTGTATGTACTTTTTAATTTGTTGCCAAGATTGTTTGTTACTCGACTGATTTTTTGGATTATATAATATATTTTCCTGGAAATTCGACAAGTTAACTTTTCTTTACAAAACAAATCTGAAAGATATTCATGGAAGTTTATTCCTGAATTTTTCAGAAACAAAGACTGTGATTCAAGTGAGGAATTAGTATTATTATTCATACATTGGACTGCATTTGCCGTCATCGCCTTCCATATTTGTACGTAGTAGGGACTCGAACCTGGATTCTAATAGGACTATTTATTGATAGATCTTGTGTTTTCATTGTTAGGATCACATTTTGGATTATATTCACATAATGTGAGTCCTATTTACCAATTTGTTTTACATTGTTTTCTTGGGAAATAAATTTTGTTAAAATATACAAAGCTTGTTGGCTTTCACTCTTTTCTTTGTTACTGAGCACGAGCCCTCGTCATGTAGCAATGTGGACAAAGAAATTCATTCTCTTTAAAAAGAAATTAACCTGTATGCAGAGATTTTTGCCCGTATGATATGGAATCATTACAATATTTGGTTTACTAAAATATATAATAAAGTCTATGTGGTTTCTCAGTATGCTGCCTATACAACCCTTAGTCTTGATGGTTGAGAGAAATATCCAATATTTGCTTTAGATCATTCTACCAATATTCCAAATGTTCTGGTCTTCGTATAAAAATTGAAAAAAAAATACCCAAAGGTGGAATGAATAGTTTGCAAAAATACTGTCCAGAATATGTCCCTAACTGAGGTTTTACTGAGTTTTATATCTTACGTGTAAAGTATTCAACTAAATTGGAAAAAACTTAAAACTCTTAATCATCCGTCCAAAATTTACTGGATTGAGAATCTGCTAATTCTGTGGAATCAAAAGTTTTTAACTCTCTTTGGAAGGATAGCTATCTCTAAAATTAATCATCATTTATTAACAGTTCTGAATCCATAAAAAGACAATTTTAGTGAATTAAATACACTCCTTTACACGTTTTGTGGCATAGGTCAAGGGACAAAATTACAAGAAATAATTTTGGGAAGGACTATCATACGGGGAGGGGGGGAATTAAACATTTAAATTGTACACACATTGTAAATTATATGGATTAGACTGATATTATCTGATGAATCTACATGGAATTTGTTGTTAATATTTTCTGTATAAACTATTGATAATTTTTTTTAAAATTTGAACCACATTTTCTTAATTCAGTGAAAAGGGATCTCAATGTTATTTGTATCAAAGTCTGTCACGCAGTTATAGAACAATAAACCGTTAAAACAACCACAGCTGAACATAGTTTAATCTTTGTATTACAATAAATGGTAAACGTTTGTATCAGACAACATGTTTCAAAAAGGCATTAGATTTGTCAACGATTTGATAAATCAAAATGTTTCCTGGATAAGTTTGGTTAGTTTTTATATTAGCATTAATTTCATAGATTTTCAAGGCAGTTATAAAGTCATAAAGTTCGTGGCATTAATGATTCGAATCTGCCACATACGTTTTATAAATAATCTTGTGCATACCAATAAGTTAAATAAAAGCGGATGTAGAAGTATACATGACAAAACACTGAGTTGAAACAATGAGGTACCAACTTCTAGAGATAACGGAATTTCGAATTTGACAATGCCGAAGATGACGACTGGCAGAAATGTTTCTTGCTATTAGAAAACTTACAAACTGTCCAGATGTTAGATGATTGCAGCTGAAACTATTACATATCATTTTGCCTACGAATGCATTTTTCAAAAAGAACATGTTATGTATGTTCACTGTAATGCTGTATCCGGGCTACAGCATTTTGGGGTCCTCCTATCTAGTTTTTGATTAGAAAAAAAACAACACAAGACCTTATAGAATACACATCGTAAGCATTAATTTGTCAATTATGTTAAGGACATGAACAGGTGGACATGCAATTACTGAATATCAATACAGTTATATATATATATATAAATATTCAAGATTTAATGCTAGACTTATGTAAGCAAAATTATCAGGCAGACAAAGATTATGGACTCCCATGGGAGAAGGTGCAATGGAACTTCAAAAATAATTGCACCTTCTCCACCTCTGAGCGGATTTCAAAATATATTTGCAATGATTCATATCACTCAGTTTTCACGTCATGGAAGTACAATAAAGAGTTGCTTAAGACGTGGCGGTGAATAAGGTCAAGGTGAAATATTAATCTTCAGGAGTAGAAGGTACTGAGTATCATCAGGTGAAGGTGCAACGCGAATTCGTCTTCTATCGAAGGTGAAAAGTGACGATTTAGTAGCGACGTAAGATTAATCTACTTATATATCAATTCCTGAGGTAAGACTATATAGGTTTCTCAGGATTGTACTGATCTTTAACCTTCACTTACATAGGTTCATTGCGGTGATAATTCACCGAAAGTGAAATCATTTCAACCAATACAGTAGCAGACTTCACCTCATGAATAATAAATAACTTCTGAAATTCCCCGTAATGTCAAACAAGCATATCAAATTTCATTAGGTACTAACCATTGCAATTTCACTATGTCTCTCTAAAATGGCCTGAGACATTCTAGAATTGATGAAATGGTTACAAGTTGCAATGTCACCAAATGATTTACTTTCGTCTGCACCAATGCTGGACAGGCTAACTGTGAGCTCTACATTACGTGTATATGGTGCTATTTACGCAGAAAAGGTCATGTGACCAATAGCCAATCAGATTCCATAACGATCGCTGACAAAAAGAGTGAAACTGGCGGATTAGTATGCATTGGCAGAGGGTGCGTAGCAAAATATTAAAATTATGAAATAAATTGACCATGTCCTGGTGGAATTATACAATAAGCAAGGTAATTTCATTATACTGATATAACTAACAAGTAAAATATGCACAAAATAATCCTACAAGGTTACAATACATACCGAATCGGTTTATTACATGATGACAAAACATCTTGAGTCACCGTTTTCCAATACACACTGCCGGTAACAAACTTCACTTGTTTAAACGCTGAAAGACGTGTCCTGGTTAAGTACATTATACATATTGCCATACATTAAACCTCTCAGCTATGAAATGATGCAGAGTAATAATACATTGGAAATTAGTAATGGAGGCAATGTTCATTGCGCTACTAAGAAATTTAATACGAAAATAAACCCCACGCATACTATCGGAAATAATGATATTGATTTTGATATTAACACTAAAGGTCGTTTGTGAATTCATCTATAAATTGTTGGAGATAGAGGGTGGGGAGAAGTTCGATAAAAATCAAGTACACTAAGTAATTACCTTCCTGTGATATATTTTGCAATTAAATGCATGTAAAACCCGTTCTGATTGGATAAAAGCTCTGTCTCTGTCCCGTTCATTTGTAACGTGTTAGATAAAACAACTGACTCTATATTTCTTACGACTTGTATTTTAAGTAGTTGTTTTAACGAATTGGAAGTTATTGTTTAACGTAGTAGTTACACAAACTCACGCCCTGGCTATCTTTTAAGGTAATAAATATTGTGACCTTGTTTCCTTGTAGAGAAGATTCATTTCCATGAAGAATTTGAACTTGTTATATTCATATAAAATATATTTATTATTCAAATTAAGATTTATATTGAAGATAAAATTCATCAAAGACTCAATTATACGTCCGCTATAAAATTTACCAAAAACCAATGTTATAAATACACTAAAAAAAATGCCAATGAGAAAGACATATCCTAGTTTATACGGTTTTTGTACATAGCATAATGGTTTTCTCAATATTGCCCTCTAACCTACAAATCAGCGTGTCGCTTTGAACTTTCGTTATCAGACTACAAAAACGAGGTTGTAAATTTCGAAAATGTTATCGAGACTATCTGTACCAAACCCTAAGAACTTACTTGATTTCTACAGCAGTCGAGTTTTGTTGATTAGCAGTGACATAAAAAAGCCGAGGTCAGAGTTTATTCAGCAGTCAGGTATTGTTTGTTAACAGTGACTTGACAAAATGTTTTGTAAAGGAGATTGGTAGTGATAACACTATTGAATATGACAATATTTTCATCGATATAGGGATTCTTACAGTCAAATTTTGATTGACAAAAAATATGTGCAAGTGATCCGTGACAACTAATGGATGCATCATAGTGCATTACTGGATAGATTTGACAAATTATTACGCATTTGATCAAACGATTTAAAGATACGAAAATAGTATAGGCTTTTTTTTCTATCGATAATATAATATCATGACCACAAAGAATTTGTGTCTTAAACATCAAAATCATTCCACTTACAATAAGTATAGAGTCATATGAACGCAGGTTAATGTATCATCAGGTTGAAATAAATTGATTAGTCAACCAGATCGCCATTACATTAGTATTCTTGGGTGCAGTTACATATTTTTCCTTGTGTAATTATACACCCATATAAAGTTACATCCTTCATTTGCCATTACATACAGCTCTTCAATTTGTATTTCTTCTTGATCACACACCCTGATTATAAGTACTTAGGTTTCTTCGTGCGATTCAGGGTGAATATTCTTTGCTAAATATTAATAAAAGAGAAAATCAAAGACAATTTAAACACGAACATCAGTCAAAAAAATGCCCTTTATTTAAATTTTGTCAAGTTTTGTTTGAACGGACACTGTTGTGACTCTCGGTATTAAATTAAGATACAGAAATAAGGGAAACCAAAAGTTTAAATAGAACCAAAATATTATTTACTTCTCTAAATTACAAAGTGTAGAGGAATACATTATTTGTTTATCAAGATACATTGTCTGTACACATTTTACTTGACCGAGATGAGATTCATTTCAACAGAATATTCCAATCATATTTTAAACAAGAATGTCTCCAGAATGTTCTGAACTAAATGGTCATGTCAACATCTTATCTACAGCTTACAATCATGGACAACAGTAAGTCATTTAAACATCCTGTTCACAAATGACCAATATTTAAAAGTGCAATCTACAAGCATGGATAAATGTAAAATGTAAAATGTAACTCAATGAAACGTGACACGGTAAAACGTGGTAAAAAATAGACGTGATCTAAGAAGAAAAAAAAAGAATGATAGAAAGAAGAACAATGCGAACGAGCACTAGAATATAAACATCTTTGAGGATGTAAAACAAAATTAAAATTAATAAAAATTGTAAAATATATTCATAAAAAATAAATCAATGATAGCCTAAAGTATTCGATTAAAGAGATTAATATTTTATAAAATGTCAATTTTGTCAATATTTTATCCATATCAAGTGACTATATAGTTTCACTGGTGACAAGCAAAACGTGAAACAAGAAATGCGCCAGCAAAACCGTTATTGTCATTTCACTATTTTACTCTTTTGTTTTAAATTTCTTCATGTGCACAATTCAATACGTCCAACAATCCAATGGCGCGTTTAACATAACTAAAAAAAAATGCGACACTTCGCGTGGCCCACCTTTTACCTTCTTCCGTTTAATGGTCATTATATGGTCTTGCTTAAACGTCCACAAGACAAATTTCATGTGAAATTATAGCCAAACAGTAAGGAACACCTACAATGAATGATGCATACGACGATGTCTCTCAAATATATAAACAAGTCCGGGCACATTTTGTTAGACGCCAGTCTCAAAGATATATTACGATGATTGACTTTGACAGCAATTAACTTACTTCAGCGGATCATTCCATCAATCCAAATGCATGTTTGAAAAATTCAAATTAACGTTGTCACAGCTGACAAATCCAAAGGTCGATAAAGCAAAAAAAAAAAAGCAAAAGAAGAATCATTATGAAATATGGTGAAAGTTGTTATTGAGGAGCTGTCATTATTCATTATTCGTTTCCTTTAAAAATGGATCTTAATACCAAAACTAAAACGACAAAAAAATCAAATCGCCCAAAAGACGTTAAAGGAAAAGTGCTGGTACAGAATATTCTCACAAAAGAAAAGTCCCACGAAGTTCTTCTTACTAGGACGAGTACATCCTCAAAGAAATCAAGCAGCTCGATGACGGTGTCTCCATCTTGGGTAAATTCTACCTCGCCGTTCATCACGATGCCTGCCAAACACTACTTAAAATCCGTGTTTCCCAAGTTGATGAAGAAATAAAAACTCATTTCTAAATAAATTTATATGTATCCATCAGTAGCGACGACAACTTCCTCTTCTCTAGTCACTTCTGAGGCTAAAGAAATGGCCACACCTGAGACAAATATTCAAGACACAACGGGTTTTCCAAAGTTTACTGGGTTTATCGCAAAAAGGATTGTCACAATTTAGTTCGTTGAAAACACCTCATGTCGAATACTGTCCATCATGAGGTTCGTATGACGTGCTGACAATCAATAGAGACACATTCCAGCATAAAAAGAAGTGAATGATATAATTCGCTTATTGTTTTGCTCCTGAAACAAAAGATGTCACTAACAATAATACTTCCTGAGCCAATCTTTTAAACAAGAATTGAGAAAAAGACATTCATTTTTCATCACCGAAACTCCTGAAATCAGATTCAGTATCGTGGATCGTTTTCAAGGAAATTTGAAAGACGGTATGTGAAAATGTTTTATACATAAACCAACTCTCAAGTACATACACAACTTATGATCACATCATCGTAACATTGGTTGTGCAACCGATAAAGTGACTACCGGAAACAAAGCGACAATGTTTGATTGTTTGGAACGTCAAATTCCTCCCCAAAGAATATTGGAAATAAACTCGCACATTTGATTAAAGGGTATTTACCTAAGTGGACAAAAAAATTTCGTGTCAATGGACAAGTACATTGTTCTTCCATCTATAAATTCGAAGACATATACAGAAATGTGTCAAAATGAACCTTTTAGCCTGAGTTAAAAGAAGTGACTGAAATGAAGACATAATGTATCTTTAAATTATTCTTGATTGAATAACATACATATGCTGAATCGAAATATTATTAGCTTAGTTTGGATTCTTGAATTTCCGCATTACGAGACATTAACTATTAAAAGAAGAGGTAACTTAAAACTTAAATCGTCATTTTTCTGAGAAAACTTTGTGTTGTATTTTGTCATCAGAGCAACCATCAGAAGATTGAATTTTCAACAGGGTGACAAGCAATTGTCAATACTTTTACTCAGTTGTTGTATTGGTACTCTTCTTTTCAATATTTCATTGAAATATTCTATGGGCAGTGACAACAACGGTTGCCCTGCCGACAACGCCAGTGATTATTCTTCCAGTCCCAACAGTAACAACAACCTTCTTTTGGAATATTTGCATACTCATGTTTCCGATGAGATAGCGTAACACCTCGGAAACTAGAAATAATAAACTATAAATAGCCAATATTATTAACTTTACCGAGTGACAGTTCTATAGATATTTCTGTAGAAATCATTCATCTTACGCAACCCTTAATATCATAGGAGGTAAAATAAAACGTTTGAAATTTCACCACTTCAACTTGTCCACGATAGAAGTCACTCTGATTTCCATACGTTGAACCAGATTAACCCATACAAATTACTTGGGATCTCATCTGACATTGTCTGAAACCACAGATCATTTTAGGTACAACCACCAGTCACTGTATTTATTACGAAGATTATGCAGGAGGATTTGCTTTGTGGGGATTAGATTTCACTCAGACCAAGGTAGCTATAAATGACATGTCCACCCAATAAAATCAATTTCGTGCGGAATTTTAGTTTGCAGTTGCTATGGCCAACACGTCAAGCACCATCTTGTATGCAGACTTCGACAATTCTCTTGAAATCAGCAGTTTGAGAGAAGCGATTTTAGACTATTAGAAAAAGATATATAGACTCTCACATTCGAAGAGGATATTTTGAGAAAGTGGGATAAAGAATTGCGGAACCATTCCATACTTCCATTGACATCTCTGGAGACTAAACAGATCGAACCTTTCTCGTAGCAGAGTGCGGAGACTAGCCGTGGTTCATCGTCTTGCCTGACAGACATTTCAAGGAAAGGACAAAGTCAGGTGCGAATTTATGAATTTTTATTATTGGTGGAAACCCCTCAAAACCAAATGGATACCAGGGAAACTCTTTACCTTTTAACGCAGTTCGCACATCTCTTCTTGAAATCCCAACGTGTGCGCCATAGATTAGCTTCCTCATCGCAATCCTAAAGATGTTCAAGTCTCTGTCATCAACACAGACGACAGTTATAGACCAGGAATTCATCGTGTAGCCGTCTATATTCCCAACCATAGCGTAGACAATTTTGATGCTAAGGATTACCTCTGCCGGAAGGCGATATCATTGACGCTGTGAAATAATGCTATTTCGACTCGTTTCAATAATGTTAGATTACAAGGATAAGATTAAATGGTATCTAAACAATATTGTACTCTAGAAATGAAAATAAACTAGACAGATGATTTTTTGAGCATCAGTGGTATATCTTGTCTTTCGTTCAGAAACTTAGCATTCATTGATGGCAAAATGGCATTGATTATGTTAAACTCAAGTTTGATCTCACAACGTTGTCAATCTTGTAAATACTTTCATGTTCTATATTGCTTGTTTCTATTTGTGTTTAAAAGACCTATTTTTCTTTGATTATTATTATTATTATTATTATTATTATTATTATTATTATTATTATTATTATTATTATTATTATTATTATTAAACATGTTCATTGTTACAAAAAGAAATTGTGTTACCTTTTGTTCTGAAAACAAATTGGTATGGAATGTTCTTTCACATCTCTCGCTAACGATATTATGATTTCTTTCCGGTTATGTGGATGTTTCCATCATGCCCGTGCTTCAGTCATATCAAGGGATGCGTTCACCAGTTTGGAGAACCGCCGACCGCTATCAATCAAACAGTTTGAAAAGGCGGACAAGAACGTATAACCAGGAGAAAAAAATCTGTGGAAGGTGTTTCACATTGGACATAACTCATGGGATGAAATAAAGAAGTACTCTATACAAACAGGTACATCTCAAGTGGTACAAGAATGAAGGCAAAAACGGTAACAACATATGACCAGATAATACATACAATATCAATAGTAACAGGACAACAAGCAATATTAGTGGTAACAATACAGAGAAACAGCCTGAAGAAGAACAGAAAACATATACATGGTGATTACCATAGATCACCACAAGGAAAAGGCTAGTGGAAGCGAAACGGATAAGAAATAGAACAAAGCCTTTCCATCATTGGAAGCAAGATACAAACGCTCTTTCCACCTTAATCAACTTTGTACTATACGTTAGGTATTTACTAGACGATATAGCAAAGATGCTTACAGAGGACAACATTTCCATCCAAAAGACTTGTCGACTACTATGTCACCTAATGCATATTGTACCCACAAATTAGCGATGTTCGTCTCCGATATCATCTAAACCCTTGTTAGGAATTTATATGGAACATCGCAAGCAATTTCACAGTTGACAGTGGAGATGGAGGGGACTTATAATAAACGACCCAGAATTAGTTATAAAATTACATAATGAAATTGACAAACCTGATATTATATGCTGATAGGAAACTCGTTTAACCCCTAGCACAAATCGTTTTCCCTAAAATCCTAGGTTTCCTGACCTACTTCATCAACTACCAACTCAATGGGGAGGGGGTGAAAGGGATTATCAATATTCGTTTATGACTTATTGCCTAATGTAAAAGATGGGAATATTCGACCAGGGATTGATAATATAGAGAATATGGAATACCAATCGGTCACGGTCATGTTAGGAAATATAGAGATCATGGACTACCAAACGGTCATGATCATGCTAGGAAATATAGAGATCATGGACTACCAATCGGTCAAGGTCATGTTAGGAAATACAGAGATCGAAATTGTGAATGTCTATGAGCCAAGTGGGAAAAACCTCACATCTATGAGCATATATAAATCATTAATTAAAAACAGAGGAACCAGCTTTATTATTTGCTTGGATTTTAATGCACATAGCGGCGATTGGGGTAGGGAGATTACTGATAAAAAGGAAAGGTCATTGAAAACTGGATATAGGAAAATAACTTAGTTATCCTAAAATAATGGAGGAAAATAAAAAGCAAGACTAAACCAAAAAAACAGAGCATTATCAGCAATTGACCTTACGATATACATAAAAAGCAGAGAAGGCAAATCGGAAGTAGACCATTCCAGCACCTTAGGAAACGACCATTTTCCAATTATAACATCTATCAGATCTAATAACCATGTATGTATTCAAACCAAATCATCAAAATGGAGATATGAAAAATAAGATTGGACAATGTACCAAACAATCTGTAATGAACTCAGAAAATATATAATGAAAGAGAACACAGATATCTTTAACAATAACATTATGGAAACCATGCTAATAACAGCAACACATAACATACAGAAAAATTTAGGGTGAACATGGTGGAAGGATTAATGTAAGCATTCAATTATGGATGCAAAAAAAAACTTCAATAAGTTTAAGCATACTAAGCTTGCCGCAGATTTTAAAATAAATATATAAGGAGAAAGAAAAAGACACTATAAAGACCATCTCTGAGGCAAAGATTAAAACTTGGTCATATGTTTGCTCATCCATAAACAACAAATGCAAAGTAAAACAGGTATGGGATTAAATGAAAACAATTAAAGGAATACCAATAAAGAATATCCCGAAGATCCTTGAGGCAATAATGCAAACAAAGCCAATAAACTGGCATTAGATTTTATAGGAATGAGCTGTAACTTTAATCATACTAAAAAGTTTCCGCAACACCGAATAAATGTCGAAACTAATTTCCCATACCGATTTATAGACTAAGGAAACTATCCCAATTACTGTAACAATGCTTTTAATATATCTGAATGGCATAAAACCATCAAATTCAAGAAATCAAGTGCACTGGGGGAGAATTCA